>JAMKYM010000456.1:0-152780 GCA_026541065.1 Canavalia ensiformis
AGATTTTCCCCAACTATTGGTATAGTATAAGGTACAACCTAGGTCATCTCCCAAATACCATTTGATTCCTAAGAAAATTAGGAGAAAGTTAGAACAAGGGGATTTTGTAAAGATGTGATATTAAGTTCTAAATACAAAAACAAAATGAAATTAACCCACTCAATGATTATCAACTCAAGGAATTTAGACACTATTTTCTTAACTAATCATTGATCATAAAATCATGCATTATGTTTATCAACTTAGGATCATCTGGAACCCCTAAAATGATCCTTGAATTTCTTTGAGAAAACTCAGGATTCATTGATTATGATCAACAAGATTTAGTAACCACTTAATCTTTCATTAGATCTAAACCAATTTCATAATCAGAATTCAGTTGAAGTTAGTAATAAAATGAAAACTTTCAATTCAATTACTTAATTTCTACTCTTAAAAATTTTGGAAAATGATTTGCCAATCAAAAACCAATTATAAATCAATCATGCATTAATCAAATATCGTCAACTAGAACAAACTTTGATTTAAAGAATAAAATTGAAGAATATAGTAAAGCAGAGTAGAAATAACTTAATAAGCATGTAAATAAAGATCAAGACCTCAAAGTTAAAATGAAAATAGCTTGAATCCTTGAATTGAAATTACAAACTTAGCCTTCCATGAAGGAGGCAAACTAACAACACAAAGAAAGAAAAAAAGATGGAAAATGGTATCGGAGTTAATATCCAAGGTGTGTTTCTCCTCTTGTAAACCCTTCTATTTATAGAGGATTTTTGAGGCATCATCTTAGAAGGTCACCAACCAACTTTTTTACTTTTTCCATCCTTTTATTGCTTTCACATGGGCTTTGTTGAAAATCACAAACACTTTAACTTTGTCCAATCAACAAACAATTTTGACGTTGATTGCAGTGCAATTTCGGATATTCACTTGTCTGAATTAGAGCTTTAGGTCTGAAAAAAGTTGTAGCCCTGGATTTAGCTTTCCAACAGATCTGATTTCATCTCAATATGACTTCTTATCTCAAGATATGGCCAGATCTTTGCACACTGTTCAGGTTCAGTGACAACAACACTATCTCATCTTTTGAGATAATTTCGGAGTCCTATACATCCCATTTAGAGTCTGATCTTGCTTTGTAACTGTGGAAACTTCTTTAAGATTTCATTCAAGATAGATTTCATGATTTTTGGATGTCTAAAACTCCTGTTATGCTCAAAATACTCTAATAGTGTCATTTTAATCGGTTAAACAAAGAAATTCAATTAAACTCCATATGAACCCAAACTCATAAAATATGAAAAAGACCACTTAATTGAACATATAAGAAGTATTAATGAGCTACAAATGAGAGATAATTATTTATGAAATTTATGCTTATCAAATTCCCCCACACTTATCTTTTGCATGTCTCGGGCAAACTTAAGTTAAAGATTGGTGACTAATTTTTTATTTTTTTTTTTGTTTTGTTCTTTTAATGAAAGAACATCAAAGCTTTGAGTTGATTTCTCAAGAATTCACAAAAATTCATGAAGCATTCTTTCATCACATTTTTGAAATTACTTAGAAAGGCAACTTTAATTTCAAAAACATAGATTGAGAAAGATAAAACCTCACATGATATGCTCTAATCTCGAGTGTTTGATTTGGTAAGTGTTTCTCTCAAATTCAATCCATGAAAGATGAACTATCATAGGCTTGCATATCTTCTACTTCTCTACTACTATGTACACATGCAATGCACAAATGAAGAGGTCTTTATTTTGGTTATAACGGGATTAGAAAGATGAAATGATATATTGAAGAGATACAATGTTAGACCAAGGAAAATGGTGAGGATTGAGAACTGAATCCAAGTGTAAGTGTGAGAAACATATATCACTTTTTTTTTCAATGTAATAGTTTTTTTTTATTGCTTCAGTTTTTTTTTCTTCATTTTTTTTCAACCATGATATTGATGAACACAACAATAATCTCCCCCACACTTATTGAAACACTTATGGTATGATAAATCCAGTATTTCTCACCTTCTACGGTCAGACAAAGTTATTTTCTCTTTTTGTTTTTTTGGTTTGTGGTGGGCTAAAAAGAAGAAAAGGCTAATTGGCTCAAAGGGCTGATCAAAGGATAAAATTATATGGGTTGGTTATTTGGCTAATTGGTTTGCTCAAGAAAAACAATGCCTCAATCATTTCTATACAATTCATGTGAAAATGTAGCTTCAAAAAGAACCAATGCAAGTTCTGAAGTAACATATTCCATGGATGAAAATCACACAAGAAAGAAAGTAATTAATAAGGCTCAAAATCTCACAGGTAATATATTTATCAAATCTAATCTATCCAGTTCAAATATGTGTTGCCAAACTAATTAATCTTGAAATGTAAATCATTTTGCTTCAATTATTTTATGAAATCTAAAAAACAACATACTTCCACATTCAATTTTTTTTTAATCATAAGATGCGTATCCAGAGTCAAGTGTAACTCCTTACTCAACCATCTTACTCAAAGCAAGTTTATGATTCTAACCTAATGTGTTTTTTTTTTTTTGGTTTTTTTTTTATATCGGACCATCCTCCCCCCAACCTATCCAAGACATTGTCCCCAATGTCTTAGATGGAATTTCATATAACAGGAAAAGAAATGTGAGAAAACTACGAAAGTAAGGAAAATTTATAACCGAAAGAGTGGTATCGGTTCTCTTTTGTCTGCCATCCTGATTTGGTTGGTTCACCAGCTGCATTGTTTGAGGCGAGCTCAAATGTAGGATTTACAAATTCTTAAGTAGCTGTTCAACGATTGGAAGAATACTATGATGTTCTTGCATGGATTGTGGCATGAACTCTGCTCTCTTGCATGATCTAAAAGGATAACAAACCATTATAAAATCCATTAATATTCAATAAGCCCAAAGTTTTTTTATGAAAATTCTGATAGGCCCAAAAATATATGATGGTAAAAATTTCTTCCATTGTTCCAAGACCACCGAATAGTCTGATAAATGCATTAGAATTAATCAACATGTGTCTCAATACGCTGTGCATGGTTGCAACCTTCAATTCGGTACCCGGGGTGAAGTAGGAAGTGTTCTCATTTTTAAGACAACACCTAAGACGTTACATCCTTGTGAGTGCAGATCCTCGTAATACATCCTTTTAAACCCTGAATCCCTCCCCCATAAACAAGATTGATTTTTCTTGCAAATAATGTCTTACCAAGGTTATAAGCTGCATGTTGAAATTCTCCATCCTTTCCAAGGTTAGACCCACCAAAAACGTAGATAGTATTGATCCTATCCATAAATGGTGTTTCTGTCTCTTTTGGAAAAAATATGTCATAGAGGTTAATAATTTATAGGGACTTAATATCAAACAAGGAGATCGCTTGAATAGTGCGGGATCGAGATTTGGTAGCAGAAGTTTGAATTTTTGTTCAAGGAAAAGGTGAATGTCGAAGAAAGACATTAGCGAGGGGGAGAAAATTTCAAAAATGGTGGCCCAATAAATTGAAAAGACAATGTAAATGACAAACATACACGTATGAGAATGAATAGTAGTTGTGATTGTGGCTCACATCTTCCTCGGTTTCACGTCCAAGAATGGCTGAACACCTTCTAAGAGTCGAGGATGTGCTTTCCATTCAGTTTTCTTATGAACTGACAACATGGTCTTTTAAAGTCAGATTCCCAAGACTATAACGTGTTTTTTCCTTACAGAATAGTTCAAACAAATCAAGAAGGACTCCTTGAACATGCCCACTGGGATGCATCTCAAGAGTCTGAATGATATCATCCAATGACTCCTTACTCAGTCCATCCTTTATGAATTGAATTTTGTCTTCTCGATTTTTTTGAAACCATTCCAGGGTTCTTGCATCTTGTGTTACAAGTCCATCTTGCACACCTGTAGCAAACTCCAATTCTTTTTGCACCCTTCTCTTCTTTGCATAGGGAACTTCTTTCCACACCTAGCATGTTTTAACAAATGATTCTTGAAATTCACAATCGTTAACGATTCCTTAGCTTCAATGATCCAATAGACATCTTCTAGAAGGCCTAAGAGTGTTAATGCTCTCAATTGTTCAAGTCTGCAATTGTAAATGTCTTTAAGAAAATTTCTGGGGAGAGTAGGGAACAAAATTTTGATCGTGGTGAGAGCTTTCTCCATTTTTTTTCTTAAAACACTCAAGTTATTATTCCTACAAGCTCAATATGGTGTAATAGTTGGGATGATTTAAGAGGTGAAGAGAGAGTTGAGAGATTAGTTGAAACTTGTGAGCGGAATGGAATGTGAGAGGAGAGAGAGAGAGAGAGAGAGAGAGAGAGAGAATAAATTCACTAACCTAGATCCTTTCCCCATATTTTTTATACTTGTTCACTCTATTATGAAAACTTTAGAAATGATGATTTTCATCACTAATTATGGAACAAGTAAAAAAAGACATGAGAAAGGGAAACTTCTTTTAATTTATTGCAAGTATGTGGCATTGTGCAAATGAGACTTCCTAGATTGTTGCTCTTGAAAACCTTGAAAAATGGTTTAAGACGATGTCTATTCATGAAGGTTTTAGTTACCCTCAATTTTTATTTCCTCGCACCATAAGGAAAAACATTAGTAACTACAAATGGTCCTAACCATCTAGAGCATAACCTACTGGCATAAGCTTTAGTTTGAGAATTGTAAAGTGAGAACTTTTGTCCAACGGAAAACTCCTTTCTTGCCAACTTTTTTTCATGAAGAGCTTTGACCTTTTCTTTGTAAATTTTGGAGTTTCATTATGCTTCTAATCGAATTTCTTCAAGTTCCCGCAATTGAAGCTTCCTATGGATTCCCTCGCTTGGTCTCTAGGATCCATGTTGTATTTCTTATCACTTAAAAATGCTCTATGCTCACAATTAACCGAAGATGACATGTTTTTACCAAAGACAATACTGTAGGGAGACAAGCTAATGGGTGACTTATAGGCTGTCCTATATGCCCATAAAGCATCAACAAGACGCAAGACTCGATCCTTTGTTAGGGAGGCAATCGTTTTCTCAAGATTTTATTGATCTCTCATTAGAAACTTCAGTTTGACCATTTGTTTGAGGATGATATGGGGTGGAGACTTTATGCATGACTCCATATTTGCGGAGTAGAGCTTCCAGTGTGCCGTTGCAAAAATGAGTACCTTGGTCACTAATTAGAGCTCAAGGAATGCCAAACCCGCTAAAAATGTTAGACACTTGATACAAAATCGCAACAACTTGAGCATCATTGGTGGGGTGGCTTTTTGCCTCCACCCATTTTTGAAACATAATCAACAGACTAGCAAAAAAATGAAAACAAAGCCAAAGAGACAGGAATGACCATAAAGTCTAGCACCCCATACATCAAATACCTCACAAAGAGAAGTGGTTGTTGGGGCATCTTATTTTTTGCATGAAATACTTCCCTATTCTTTGGCACCGCTCACAAGTTATGCATAATCGCATCATCCTAAATATTGTAGGCTGTAGTAAACCAGTCTAAGTACTTTTCTAGCTATCTATTATGGCCCAAAGTGTCCACCTACAGCTAGAATCTGCAAAAGGTGTCTGGCATCGAACTTCATGATCTGGAACACATCTTCTAGTGATTTGGTCACTACATGTCTTCCAAAGGTATGGTTCATCCCATATGTAGTGTTTGGCATCACTTTTCAACTTGGTAATTTGCGATTTGGTGAAGTGTTGGGTATTTCTTTAGCAACTAGATAGTTTACCACAACCGCACACCAAGGATCTTTCTAGTGCAAATGATAGAGATGCTCCGGGAATGAATCTCGCAATTGATTTCTTCCACAAGTGCTTGATCACTTAAATGATCTGCTATAAGGTTCTCCTGCACCACTCTTGTCTTTAATCTCTAAATCAAACCTTACCCTTTAAGCATCGAATCATCTTGGCCAACACCGCCTTCTTGACAAGTATTTCAAAGGCGCATGGTGTAGAAGACAATAACTTTAGATCCAAATAGGACAGCGAGAAATTTATCTAATCTAACACTGGTGCAAAAGCTCCTTCTCGGTAGTTGTGTAATTGGATTGGGTTGCATCTAGTGTCTTGAGAGGCATATGCAATGACATGAGATCTCTTGCTAACTCTTTTGAGACAAGACAATACCAAGGGCATAATTAGATGCATCACACAGTAATTCAAATGGAAGCGATCGATTAGGTGGTTGAATGATGGGAGTAGTTGTCAACTTGCTTCTTTAGTTCATCAAACGAATCCTTGCATGCTTGATCAAACACAAATTTGGTATCTTTTTGTAGTAGTTTAGAAAGAGGTTGTGCAATCTTGCTAAAATCCTTGACCAAGTAAAGAGCGTACTTCTTGTACAGAAGTGGGGTAAGGTAGAGAAGTAATAATGTCTATCTTGGCTTTATCAACTTCTAAACTTTTACTAGACACCAAGTGTCCTAAGACTATACCTTCTGTTACCATGAAATGACATTTTTCAAAATTCAAAACAAGGTTAGTCTCAATGCATCTGTCCAAAACTTTAGAGAGGCTTTCTAAACATGCATCAAAAGAAAATGCTTACCATGCATCTTTGGAAGGTTCCAGGGGTGTTGCACAGACCAAAAGGCATCCTTCGATAGACAAAAGTACCAAAAGGACAAGTGAAGGTGGTCTTATGTTGGTCTTCTAGGGCTATATGTATTTGAAAATAGCTTTGAAAAACCATCTAGAAAGAAATAGTGAGATTTTCTGCCATCTTTTCCAAAATTTGGTCATGAAGGGCAAAGGGGAAATGATCTTTGCGGTAAGCTTGTTGCTTCCTATAATCTATGCACACTCTCCAACTATTTTGTATTCTGGTGCCTGATTAGTTCATCATTGTGATTTTTGACTACAGTCATGCTAGTCTTCTTAGGAACTACTTGCCTGGGCTTACCCAATCCTTTATGCAGAGATGATAGATGATACCAATTTGCCAAAGCTTACCTACTTCCTTCTTTACCACATCTAGGATGGTTTGGATTCAAACACCTTTGTGGTTGTCTAACAGTCTGCAGTGTTTTCCTCTAGCAATATCTATACATAAAAAGTAGATAGGTGATGCCTGGAATATTAGCCAAAGTCCATCCAATTGCTTGTTTATGGCTTCTCAAGGTTTGCAACAACCTTTCTTCTTATTGTGGTAGAAGGTTCTTTACAATGCATGGAAGCTTCTCATTTTCCCCAAATAAGCATACTTTAGATGTTCGGGAAAAGGCTTCAACTCCAAAGGAGGTGGTTGTATTATGGAAGGCGGGGATCTATACGAGATTGAAATGTCGCAACACTTGCATCTAACATGTCATCTTTCCAAGAAGTTTGGTCTGCAGCATTAATCCTGGAACACACAATACATGGATCAAATTCATCACATGTGCAAGTAAAATTATCTAAGTAATTTTAAATCAAAATCAAAAATTTCAAAAAGTAGATTGTCAATAGAATAATCATTCACAAGAAGGTCTATGGCATCAAGTTGAAAGAGGAATGATTCTCTATAGGATGTCATGGCTTCAAATATGTTGAATTGGATGATATCATCTCCAAATTCCATAGAGAGTCCCTGTATGCACATCTATCTTTGTTTTTGCAATTTTGAGGAAGGGTCTCCCTAGGATCAAGGTTGCTTTATTGATGGATGACTCATCTTCCATATCCAAAATGTAGAAGTCAGCTAGAAAGATCAGCTTATTCACTTGAACTAGCACATCTTCAAGTACTCTAGCTGGATGTGTTGTACTTCTGTTGGCTAGTTGAATTACCACACCAGTTGGCTTCAGTTCTCCAAGATTCAAAGATTTATAAATTGATGAGGGCATAACATTAATGGAAGCACCTAGATCCAGCAATGCATCACCAAAGGTAGAGTTTCAGGCGAGGAATGGTGAAATTTCTGGATCTTTACATTTACGAGGGAAATAGGTTGAATTAAGGTGAAACATTGCATCACACTAATCTTCTCATCCCCTTTGAGTCTTCTCTTATGCGTGCACAAGTCCTTTAGAAATTTGGCATATTTGGGAATTTGTGATAGCATCTAGAGTGGGTATGTTGATTTGCTCTGAAAGTATCTAGAAGCTCCTTATCCAATTCTGTATGAACATTGGACTTGGATTGGACCATTCTATTTGGAAAAGGTAAAGATACCTTCTGATTAGCACAATTTGGGGTTTTTGTCTCATTAGATGCTTCAAGTGCAGGTCGTTGATGGCAAGCTTCTTTTTGTTGATCATTCAATGTCTTATCAAAAGCTGGTGCACTTTTTCATTAGACTTTCCCTCTGATTCAGATGGCTTATCAGAGATGTCTCCAGGTGTAGAGATAAATGCTTCTCTTTGATGTGGATTGGTTTGATTGAAGCTTTGTTGCTTTAAAATTGTAGGGTCTGTCTGCACTTTCTTGCCACTTCTCAGGGAGATGGCACTCACGCTTTTGGGGTTTATGACACATTGAGAAGGTAATTGACCATAACCTTGAGATTTCAATTGGTTGACGATTAGTGTAGCCAACTAGCCTTTAATTTGAGTTTGTAAATCTGAATGGTAGAACTTGTCTATTCATGAAACCGAAGGTGTTGGTAGCTAATTGCTTCATCAAATCATCAAGAGAAGGTTCATAAGCATTAGAAGGTATAGATTCTTGCATATCTTTCATTGTTGTTGTCGAGATAGCGGTGGTTGGTATTTATTTTGGGAGTCGGATGTTTGAATCCTTTGTTGTTGTGGAGGACCATATCTCAAGTTAGGGATGGTTTCTCCAACTAGGGATATGTTCAGAAGGTGGTTCAAACTTCTATTCTTTGATAATGTTGATAGGCCTCGTATTGTTGTCTGGCAAATATACCATTAACTG
Organism: Canavalia ensiformis; assembly: GCA_026541065.1. Lineage (NCBI taxonomy): Eukaryota > Viridiplantae > Streptophyta > Magnoliopsida > Fabales > Fabaceae > Canavalia > Canavalia ensiformis. The sequence continues at coordinate 8,878 of JAMKYM010000456.1, forward strand.
TAGCATCTGGTGTCTCACTTTCTTGCAATGTTGGGCATGCATCAGTAGGATGGTCTGCAGAAGTGCAGATGCCACATGTTTTGGTTTCATCAATAACATTAAGTTGTTGTTATTGTCCGATGGCCAACTGTCTTACGATGGAGGTTAGTTTTTCAATTCTGTTCTCCAATTGTGTATGGTCTATCTTAGTGGTCATTTCATGGACTCCTTTAGACAATGAATTAGTTCGAGAATTGAATTGCTAAGAATTTTCTGTCATGTTGGCAATCAAATCTCGAGCTGCTGTAGGAGTTTTGTCCATAAGTGCTCCACCACTAGCTGCATCAACCATGCTTCTGTCCATTGGCATGAGTCCTTCATAGAAATACTGAATCAGTAATTGATCACTGATTTGATGGTGTGGACAAGTGGCGCATAGTTTCTTGAATCTCTCCCAATACTCATAGAGAGTTTCTTGGAAGTTCTGTCTGATGCCACAAATCTCTTTTCTGATAGCTGCTGTTCTGGATGCAAGGAAGAGTTTCTCCAGAAATAATCTCTTCATATCATTCTAGCTTGTAACAGATGTTGGATGTAGATAGTACAACCAGTCCTTAGCTCCATCATTTAAGGAGAAAGGAAATGCCTTTAACTTGATATGATCTTCAGGAATTCCTTGTGGCCGCATTGTGCAACACACAATGTGAAATTCCTTCAAATGTTTATGAGGGTCCTTACCTGCAAGGCCATGAAACTTAGGTAGTAAATGTATTAATCCAGACTTCAGTTCAAATGGTGCATCAACATCAGGGTATTGGATACACAATGGTTGATAAGCAACATCAGCTGCAGCTAATTCTTTTAGGGTTTTGTCAGCCATGTTCTTAGCAAAATATTTAAAACTATCAAAATTTAAAGATGAAAAATCACTACTGTTACTTTCTTGGTTAGTACTGAATGAATGCCTTCTATGTGTTCTTTTCAAATGGTGGAATGTTCTATCAATCTCAGGATCATATGCATATAAATTTTCAGGATTGGATCGGGTCATACACAAAAAGGTGAATTCATACAGAAAATCCAAGCATAGTATACCTAAAATAAAAAAAATTTGTTAGAAAGGTTAAAAATTTTATACAAACTCCTAAATAAGCCTAGGAAACTAAAAAAAAAAAAAATGGTCCCTGGCAACGACGCCAAATTTTTGACACGCTCGTAGCAAATGCCCAAAAATAATTTCTAGATTTTTCCCAACTATTGGTATAGTATAAGGTACAACCTAGGTCATCTCCCAAAGATCATTTCAGATTCTTAAGCAAATTAGGAGAAAGTTAGAACAAGGGGATTTTGTAAAGATGTGATATTAAGTTCCAAATACAAAATACAGAATGAAATTAATTCGACTCAACGATTATCAACTAAAGGAATTCAGAGGCTATTTTCTTAACTAATCATTAATCACTAAAATCATGCATTATGTTTATCAACTTAGAATCATATGGAACCCCTAAAATGTTCCTTGAATTCTTTACTGAGAAAACTCTCAGGATTCAATTGATTATGATCAACAAGATTTAGTAACCACTTAATCTTTCATTAGATCTAAACCAATCTCATAATCAGAATTCAGTTGAAGTAAGTAATAAAATGAAAACCTTCAATTCAATTACTTAATTTCTACTCTTCAAACTTTTGGAAAATGATTTACCAATCAAAAACCAATTAAAAATCAACTATGCATTAATCAAAATACGTCAACCGAACAAACTTTGATTAAAAGAATAAAATTGAAGAATATAGTAAAGCAGAGTAGAAATAACTTAATAAGCATGTAAATAAAGATCAAGACCTCAAAGTTAAAATGAAAATAGCTTGAATCCTTGAATTGAACTTACAAACTTAGCCTTCCATGAAGGAGGCAAACTAACAACAAAGATGGAAAATGGTATTGGAGTTAATATCCAAGGTGTGTTTCTCCTCTTGTAAACCCTTCTATTTATATAGGATTTTTGAGGCATCATCTTCAGAAGGTCACCAACCAGCTTTTTTACTTTGCCATCCTTTTATTGCTTTCACATGGGCTTTGTTGAAAATGCAAAACACTTTTGACTTTTTGTCACCAATTAGCACAACAATTTTGACGGTGATTGCAACGCAATTTAAGATATTCAAGTGTCCGAATTAGAGCTTTACGGCTGAACAAAAATTGTAGCCCTAGACCTTATATTTCCAACGGATCTAATTTCATCTCAATATGACTTCTGTATCTCAAGATATGGCTAGATCTTTGCACACTGTTCAGGTTCAGCGACAACAACACTATCTCATTTTTTGAGATAATTTCGGAGTCCTATACATCCCATTTAGAGTCTGATCTTGCTTTGTAACTGTGGAAACTTCTTTAAGCTTTCATTCAAGACAGATTTCATGATTTTTGGATGTCTAAAACTCCTGTTATGCTCAAAATACTCTAATAGTGTCATTTTAATCGGTTAAGCAAAGAAATTCAATTAAACTCCATATGAACCCAAACTCATAAAATATGAAAAAGACCACTTAATTGAACATATAAGAAGTCTTAATGAGTTACAAATGAGAGATAATTATTTATGAAATTTATGCTTATCAACCTACAACCTGTTACTTGCAACTTGCTGCCTACCACTTGCAACGCTGCTACAGCGCCTTGCTACTGCAACATGCGGTGCTACACATGCTGCGTTGCGATGTTGAACTTTCGATCTGCTACATGGAACCTACAACCTGCTTCCTGCAACGTGACACTTGCAACTCGGAACCTTGAACCTGATACATGTAACGATTAACCTGCTACCTACAACCTGCTACATGTTGCCTTCCACCTGCAACCAGCAACCTGCTACTTGCAAACCTGCTACCTTCAACCTGATTGGTGCAACCTACTAGGTGCAATCTGCAACTCGAAACCTTCAACCTGATACTTCTAACGTGTAACCTTCTATCTGCTACCTGTAAGCTGCTCCATGCTTCCTGCCCCCTGAAACCAGCAGTCAGCAACCTGCAACCTACTACGTGCAACCTCAACCTGTTACCTGCAACCTGGAACCTTTAATCTGCAACCTACAAACTGGTACCTGCAACCTTAACCTGCTACCTACAACTTGACCTGCTACACGCTACCTACCACCTGCAACCTGCTACTTACAACATGTAACCTGCTACCTGCTACCTGCAATGTGACACTTGCAACTTGGAACCTTGAATCTGATACTTGTAACGATTAACTTGGTACCTACAACCTGCTACCTGCGAACTGCTACTTGCAATCTCAACTTGCTACCTTCTACTTGCAACTTCCAACCCGCAACCTACTACAAGCTTCCTGGTACCTGCGAATTGCTACCTGCTACTTGCTGCGTACCATTTGCAAGCTCCTACCTCAGAACTTTGCTATGTGCAACCTCAACTTCTTCGTCCTTTGCACACTACCTACAACTCGTTAACTTGCAACCTTCTCCTATGCAACTCTCGTAACCTTGAACCTGATAATTGTAATGATTAAACTGCTATTTGCTACTAGCAACCTGCAACATGCTACATGTTGCCTTCCACCTACAACCAGCAACATGCAACCTGCTACTTGCAAACCTACTACTTGCAACCTCGTTATCGCTACCTCGCTACCCGCTTCGTGACACCGGAACCTACGATGCAACGGCACGCTGCACGCTTTACATTACTCCGTAACCTTCTACCTATTACCTACTACTTACAACTTGCAACCTGCCCCCTGAAATGTGACACCTACAACTCAGAACATTAAACCTGATACTTGTAACAATTAACCTGCTAGCCGCTACCTGCAACTTGCTACCTAATACTTGCTACCTTCTACTTGCTACCTGCTACATGCTACTTGCAACCTACAACTTGCAACCTGCTACAAGCTTCCTGTCACTTGCAACTAGCAACCTGCTACCTATAACTTGCAACCCACTACGCTCAATGTGACACCTGCAGCTCAGAACCTTGAATCTGATAGTTGTAACGATTAACCTGCTACTTGCAACCAGCAACCTGCACCCTGCTAGCTACTACCTTCAACTTAATTTCTTACTTGCAACTTTGCAAATTGTACCTACCCTCTAACATAGCTACTTGCAACCTACAACTTGCTACATTCTACCTACTACCTACGACCTACAACCTTAGCCTGATACTTCTAACGTGTAACCTTCTATCTGCTACCTGTGAATCGCTGTACTTTTGTCCCTAAAACCGAAATGCGCAATCACGCAACCTGCTGACACGATCGTGACCTCAACCTGTGCACTGCAACCTGGTATTTGCATCTTTCTACATGCAACATGTTACCTGCTACCTGCAACCTACTATTTGCGACCTACAACCTGCTACATGCTACCTCTACCTGCAACCTCCTACCTGCCACCTACAACTTGATGCCTAATTCCAACTACCTGCAACCTAGAACTAACTACGTGCTACGTGAAACCTCAACCTGCTGCCTGCTACCGACTACCTATAACCTACAACCTACTATCTGTTTTCACAACCGTAATTCCAACAAGACGACGAACTTGCTAAAATTTTGAAAATTAATTTTTATTTGTTTAAGTGGAGCCGCCACCAAATTTTTATTTAAGGGAAAATACTTGGAAAAAAACCTTGACTTGAGGAAGAGATTTAGGTTCGGGAGTGGGTTACGAGCGGGGAAGGTGTTAGGCACCCAACTAGCCCGCTTCGAAGAACGGTACCCTTAAACTGAGTGTGTGATTTTTGAAAATTGTTTGATTCCTTAATTAATGTGAAAATAAATAGATTGATGGAGGTTAGCCTGATAGGACTTGATCCTGCTCCTACATATTCCCCGGTGCAATGGGAAACTGAAGGCTTACGTAGTTCTGGTTTGAAGGCTTGACCTTCAGAGTGAAAAGGAAGATGATTTCGAGAGCATTTTCTATATTTTTGCATAATTCTTAGTCCACATATGCACAGGGTCCAGACAACTTACGGCTGCACTGGGAGCATATGAACCTCTAAACATCAAACAGCAGAAAAAGCTACCAATTCGTGTTTAGAGCTCATCGCGTGAGACTAGGGGTTGCAAAACGAGTTTATTTTTGTTTTAAAAAGCGCATTCCCAATCCACATATGCATAGGGCCCAAGACAAATATGGCTGCATTGGGACCCATACGAATCTCTAAGCATCGAACAGCAAAAAAATCTATCAGTTCGTGTTTAGAGCTCGTCGCGTGAGACTATGGGTTGCAAAACGAGTTTTTATTTTTGTTTTAAAAAGCGCATTCCCAATCCACATATGCACAAGATCCAAGACAACTACGACTGCACTTGGACCCATATGAATCTCTAAACATCGAACAGCAGAAATTGCTACCAGTTCGTGCTCAGATCTCGTTGCGTGAGATTAAGAATTGCAAAACGAGTTTTTTATTTGTTTAGAGGCATCCTTAATCCATATATGCACAAGATCTAAGACCACTATGGCTGCACTTGGATCCATACGAATCTCTAAACATCGAACAACAGAAAAAGCTACCAGTTCGTGCTTAGAGATCGTCGCGTGAGATTAAGAATTGCAAAACGGACTTGATTTAAAATGAACTTGATTTGAATTTGATGAAAAGAATTGGACTTGATTTAAAATAAAATAAACTTGATTTGAATTTTAGGCTTTAATGGGAGTTGATTTAAAATAAAATGAACTTGATTTGAAATTTAGGATTGAATTGGACTTGATTTAAAATAAACTTGACTTGATTTGAAATTAAGTAAAAGAATTGTGAACATGCTTCAGTAATCAAGCGATAGGAATTTCATTTCAGACCCAAATTAGAGAAATAATATCATTCCAAAAACTACAGAGAAAGATAAAAAGAACACAAGAAAAATCACCGAAATAAGAGATCATTTGACCAATTAAAAATGAAAATGAAAAACAGAAACGAAGATTAACCTCAAGAACACAAGAGTTTTTGGTGCCAAAATTTGAATTCAAATCTCAGAATTTTTCAAAAATATTTTTTGGTAGATATGAAAAATTAAAACCAACCAATTAAAAGATATGGATCATAGGAATCAAACAAAACAAGTTTGACAAAAATCCAACCAGAAATGAGCAAGTTATGCACAAATCAAATGAGCTAGGTTCATTTGCACACCAAGAGAAACATGCTTCGGTAATCAGATGATAGAAATTTCATTTTAGATCCAAATTAGACAAATAATATCATTACAGAAACTAGAGAGAAATACAAAGAGAAATCAATAAAAATCACGGAAATCTGAGATCATTTGACCGATTAAAAGCAAAAACAATAAACAGATACGAAGATCAACCTCAAGAACACACGAGATTTTGGTGCCAAGATTTGAATTCAAATCTCAGAATTTTTTGAAAATTTTTTTTTGGTAGATCTGAAAAATTAAAATCAATCAATTGAAATATATGGATCACAGGAATTAAACAAAACAATTTTTACATAAATCCAACCAGAAATGAGCAAGTTATGCACAAATCAAACAAGCTAGGTTCATTTGCGCACCAGGACGAGCATGCTTCTGTAATTAGGCGATATAAATTTCATTTCAAATCAAAATTAGACAAATAATACCATTCCAGAAACTAGAGAGAAATACGAAGAGAAAACAACAAAAATCACCGAGATCGGAGATCATTTGACCGATAAAAAATGAAAACGAAAAAGAGATATGAAAATGAACTCGGAAATCCGAGAAGAAGCAAGAAACTTAAGAGTAATAAAAGTAGGACCTAACCTCCATTGGAAGGTGATGAAGAACTGGTTCCATGGAGGCCAAGGGCTGAATTGAAGGCAGAGGTAGAGAGTCTCCTAGCTCCTCCCTTCGGAAATTCTGAAAATCCTCCCTAAGACTCCAAGTGCTCCTCTTCCTTCCTCATTTTGGTTAAGGACCTCTCCTTATATAGAAGGAGGAGGGATTAAAGAGGTCCTCCTTGTCCAATGTGGGACTTCTTTCCCACATAGGAGAATTTTTTCTTTTTCTTTCCTTTTTTGGAATTCTTATTTTATTTGGTGTGGGATTGCTTTTTCTCTTTTCTTATTTTTTCCTCTTCTTTTCTTTTTTCTTCTTTTTTTATGTTTTTATTTATTTATTTCATTTGTTTTATTTTTCCATTACTTTTATTTTGATTTTTGGAACTATTTTAGACTAAATCATCTTTTGGCTAAAAACAAAATAATTTATTTTGTGTTTTGTTTAGAGAGGCAAGGTGAAATGAAGAAAACCTGTTACAACAGGCACAACAGAAATGAATGGCTTGTTATGATAAGCAAAGTGAAGTGGGAAAAGGACCCGTTACGATAGGTAAGTGTGTTAGACTGAAATGTAAGATATGTACAAGGTGGCCTGACAACATAGGCTGGGGTAAAGCAATCTAACCGTGCTTGAGGCCTGACATCATAGGCCCGGATGTGGAAAAAACGAACTTGATGGTGGCCTGACACCATAGGCCAAAATGCAGAAATGTAAACTTGATGGTGGTCTGACACTATAGGCCAAAATGCAGAAAAGAAAACTTGAGGGAGGCCTGACATCATAGGCCAAGGGTGCAGAAATGTAAACTTGATGGAGGCCTGACATCATAGGCCAAGAATACAGAAATGTAAACTTGAGGGTGGCCTGACACTATACGCCAAAATATCGAAAAGTAAACTTGAGGGAGGCCTGACATCATAGGCCAAGGGTGCAGAAAAGTAAACTTGAGAGAATCCCATTGTTGACGGGAAGGAATGCAAAGGGGGTCCCGTTGTTGCCGGGAAAATGCAAATGAAATCCTGCTGTTGCCAGGATAAATGCAAGCTTGTTAAGACAGGTGGACGAAATTTAAACATGCTTGATATCCTGTTGTTGACAGGAAAGATGCAAATGAGGTCCCGCTGTTGCCGGGAAAAATGCAAATGAAATCCTGCTGTTGTTAGGATGAATGCAAAGCTGTTAAGACAGGCGGACAGAAATTAAACATGCTTGATGTCCTGTTGTGGACAAAAAAATGCAAATGAGGTCCCGCTGTTTCCGGGAAGAATGCAAATGAAATCCTGCTGTTTCCAGGATGAATGCAAACCTGTTAAGACAGGCGGATAGAAATTAAACATGTTTGACGTCCTATTGTTTACAAGAAAGTGCAAATGAGGTCCCGCTGTTGCCGGGAAGATGCAAATGAAATCTTGCTGTTGCCAGGATGAATGCAAACCTGTTAAGACAGGTGGACAAAATTTAAACGTGCTTGAAGTCCTGTTGTTGACAGGAAAATGCAGATGAGGTCTTGTTGTTGCCGGGAAGATGCAAATGAAATCTTGCTGTTGCCAGGATAAATGCAAACTTGTTAAGACAGGCGGAATGCAGATAAGGTCCTGTTGTTGATAGGAAAGATGCAAGCCTCCTAGACAAGAAAATAAAATGATGAAAGCCTGTTAAGACAGGAAAAAATAAAAAGATCCTGTTGTTGATAGGAAAGATGTAAACCTATTAAGACAGGAAAAGTAAAATGAAGGGAACCTGTTAAGATAGGTAAAATGTAAATGTAGTCCTGTTGTTGATAGGAAAGAAACAAAATACCTGTTAAGAAAGGAAAAAAGGAAAGATGAAAACCTGTTAAGACAAGCAAAGGAAAATGATAGGTGACCCGTTAAGACAGGTAAGAAGCAAGGTACCTGTTGCTGACAGGAAAGATGCAAGCCTGCTAGACAGGCAAGAAGAATGATGAAAACCCGTTAAGACAGGCAAAGGAAAGTGAAAAAAAGATCTATTTAGGACAGGTGAAATGTAATGGTCCTGTTATTGATAGGATAGAATGAGACACCTGTTAAGACAAGTATAGCAGAAAAATCCTGTTCTTGACAGGAAAGAAGTGAGCCTATCAGGACAGGCAGGAATCTAACGACATGTGGAGACAAATGTGAGGGCGTAGAACCGATGGCCTGTTAGGGCATGCAAGAAATGACCTGTTAAGATAGGTAAGAAAGGTTTGTCAAGATGGGCAGACAAATATGGAGAAGAAATGTCTTGTTGAAACAGGACAACCTGTAAAGACAGGTGTAGAAAGTAATATGATGTGCCTTAGGAGTGCCCAGGAGGGTGGAGTATGGACTTCTTCGTCCGCTGCCTCGGACAACTTATTTTGAAATGTGTTTTTCTCCTGAATTAAAATAAGTTGCTTATTCTACCTTGAATTTGAAGGTTTTTAAGCACTTGATAATTATTCTGTTGAAGAAATTTAGGCAATCATAGCCCCAGTTTAGAAAATTCTTGATAATTGAGAGACGTCCTGATTTGAAGGGATTTTGGGCAAGCGTTTGCCCCAGTTTGAATCTTGATTGAGGATTGCCTCAACTTGAATTATTTATGGGCAAACATTTGCCCCAGTTTTTATTTTGATTCAGAATTTGAGGATGACCTCAAATTAAAATTTTGTGGGCAAGCGTTTGCTCCAGTTTGAACATGATTCAAAATTTGAGGATGACCTCAAATTGAATTTTTTGTGGGAAAGTGTTTGCCTAGTTTGAACTTGATTCAAAATTGTTCAATTGTCTCAACTTGAATTATCTGGGCAAATATCTTCCCCAGTTTTGAAATTTTCTGGAATTGAGGATTGCCTCAACTTGAATTTTCTAGGAAAATGCTTGCCCCAGTTATGTTCTTGAAATTAAATCTTTCTTGGGCAAACATTTGTCCCAGTCTGAACTTGATTCAGAATTTGAGGATGACCCCAAATTGATTTTTTTTTGTGTGGGCAAGTGTTTGCCCCAGTTTAAACTTGATTGTGATTTTGAGGATGACCTCAAATTGAATTTTTATGGGCAAGCGTTTGCCCCAGTTTAAACTTGTCTCAGAATTTAAGGATGACCTTAAATTGAATTTTTGTGGGCAAGCGTTTGCCCCAATTTGGACTTGATTCCGAATTCTGAGGATGACCTCAAATTGAATTTTTGTGGGCAAGCGTTTTCCCCAGTTTGAGCTTGACTGAGAATTTGAGGATGACCCCAAATTGAATTTTTGTGGGCAAGCGTTTGCCCCAGTTTGGACTTGATCCGGAATTTGAGGATGACCTCAAATTGAATTTTGTGGGCAAGCATTCGCCCCAGCTTGAGCTCGACTCAGAATTTGAGGATGACCTCAAATTGAATTTTTGTGGGCAAGCATTTGACCCAGTTTGAATTTGTGTCCTTTCTTAATTATTATTGATTCGGGCAGTTTTACCCAGGTCTTAATTAAATTTGAAAAATGAATTATGAGATGCTTGAATGACAAAATAGTTATTGCAATGTTTGAACGAATGAAAAGGATGCGATGTTTTTGATGCTTGAACAGAAAGGATGCGATGTTGTAATCTTATTGACTGCTTTTTTTATGCTTGAAATAATTATTTGATGAAATGGATGCTATGGGATGAATGCAAACCATGAGATGGTGTAAAATCTTTTTGTTTCTCTTGATTTTTGATTTTCCCCCTTTTTTTCATAGGTTCTTTCTCGACAACCTTATAGTGTGTGTGAAGGGAATCAGGAATCAGGATGAGCCAAATCAACTCTATCTCTTGACTTCTTGATTAATTTTGGAACTTTCCTTTTTCACGGATTTTTGAGACCCAGCAATGGTTAGCATCATCGAATAAGACACACCCCTTTTGTCTCAGCAGCGTTATGGCTGATAGGAGGATGACTTTTTGGGAAATAATCGTGCTATGTTGCGTTGCGATGGTAGAAGGTTCATCCGACTTGTCATGACCTTTCAAAATTAATCTTTTCTCCTTTTTTACATTTTTCACATTTCCTTTTGGTAGGTGCACTATTTGAGGTGTGGAAAGTGATTTTGGCTAGTTGATGGAAAGAAATGGAGAATTTTATATGTGCAATTTTAGGATAATGTATTTGAAAGGAAAGGATGACAAAAGATGTGGGTTCGATTGCCCAAATGACACCTTTTGATGAAAAATGCCAATGCTTCTTTTCATAATCTTGATCATCAGATTAATCAAACTTGAGAAATAGCAAAAATTTTGCCCCAGTTTTAGGAAAGATGAGGTGCAGAAATGTCATGTTGTCTTGAGATTCCTGGATTGACCTTAACTTTTTCCTGGGTTGTTCTCTTGAGTTTTCAACCCAGCAGGTCTTTTGTTTGCCCTAACTTTTGCCTAGGTCGCCCTTACGGGTTTTCAACCTAGCGGGCTTTTCGTGCATGTGCCCTAATCTCTGCCTAGGTCGTTAGGATTGTCGACCTAGCGGGCTCTTGTTTGATTATGCCCTAACTTTTGCCTAGGCCGCCCTTTGAGGGTTTCGACCTAAGCAGGCTTTCATTTCTATGCCCTAACTTTTTCCTAGGTCGTGTTTTGAGGATGTCGACCTAGCGGGCTTTTTGTTTGATTGTGCCATAACTTTTGCCTAGGCCACCCTTTGAGGGTTTTCGACCTAGCAGGCCTTCTGTTTGATTGTGCCCTAACTTTTGCCTAGGTCATTTTTTAGGCTTATCAACCTAGCGGGCTCTGTTTTGATCCTGATTTTGCCTAAATTGTTTTTGGAATCCAACAAGACCTTGAACCCTGCTTTTTCCTGGATTATTTATGGGTTTTAATCCAGCAGGTTTCACTTCTTCTTGAATTTTGGATTTTAACCCTGATTTTGCCTGGATTATTCTTGATTTTAATCCAGCAGGGTTTCTTTCTATTTTTCTTGAATTTTTCATGGTCAGATATTGATCTTGACTGGATTATTTTGATTCTCAATTCGGCGGATCTATTTTGCATGCCTAAATTTTGCCTGAATTTAAATTTCGATCTAGCGGGATATTTATTGTTAGACAGGGTATTGAATGCATGGTGATTTGGGAATCCCTGGTTAGACTTTTCTTATTCTTCTCCCTCATTGGGGTTTCTTCTTTGAGTTTGATTAATCAGACGTTCAAAATTATTTATTACAACACTGGCATTGTCACCAGCAGGTATTTATTTGTTTAGGTATAGGATAAGAAGTGGGTTGAATGATGAAAAGGAATGGTAAATTTTAAAAGTAAAGCCAACAATGTGAGACACGTACTTAAGAAACATGAAAAATGTAATTTTTGTAATTATTCATTGATATTTATTTACAAAAGATTGACTTTGAAAAGTATGACAATTTTTGGATGAGTGTCCTCAATCTCAGTTCGTGCAAGGCAACTCATTGCGCTTCTCCCATCTCTTAGCTAGCTAACGGGCTCTCGTGATTCGGCAACGGATTTTTTTGTGTTAGGAGCAAGCCTCCCGAAATCCAGCCACTTTGCATCAATAAAGTTTTGTACTTTACGCTTCAGTGCTAGGCAATCCTCTGTGGAATGACCAATGAATCCTACATGGTAATCGCATCTGGCGTTTGCATTTTAGGATATGGTGGTTCTTGAGGCTTTAGAGGATAAGGTGCAACCAGGGAGTTTTGAATCAGCCGAGGTAGTGGCTCAGTGTAGGAGATTGGAATAGAGTTGAACTGGACAAGCTTCTTCTCCTTTTTCTGGCTCTGATTAGGGTTTTGGCTCGTGGCTTGTGTTTGGGCCGTGTATGGTGTGGGTGGTCGGACTTGTGTCGGGTAGTTGTAAGTTGGAGGGTATGGTGTTTGGTGGGTGGTTGCGATGTAAGGATACGGTGTATAGGGAGTGTATAGTGGTGGTTGGTAACCCACTGGGCCATAAGGTGCCACCTGTGGAGTATAGTGGCCTTGACCAGAAGCCAAGTTGCAGGTCTCGCCTGTCTTCTTCTTCTCAGATCCATTAGAAGTGTTGACTGCTCCTGTAGGCTTTTGCACGATCTTTCCACGGCGCATGCCACCTTCGATCCTTTCTCCAATGATGACGACATTGGAGAAGCTAGTGGTCACACTGCTTATCATCTTTTCATAAAAAGGATCCTGGAGTGTGTCAAGGAACATACTGACCAGCTCTTTCTCGGATAGAGGAGGTTGTACTTGAGCAGCTAACTCCCTCCATCTTTGGGCATATTGCTTGAAGGTCTCGTCTCCCTTCTTGGCCATATTCTGAAGCTGAGTTCGATCAGGGGCCATCTCCACATTGTACTGGTACTGTTTGAGGAAGGCCTCAGCTAGATCTCTCCATGAACGGATATGTGTCCGCTCTAGCTGAGTGTACCAAATTGCAGCTGCCCTAGTCAAGTTGTCTTGAAAGAAATGTATGAGCAGCTTATCGTCGTGCATACAGGGGGACATCCTCCTGTAGTACATGGCCAGGTGGTTCTTTGGGCAGCTAGTTCCTTAATATTTCTCAAATTCAGGAACCTTAAATTTGGGAGGAATGACCACGTCGGGAACCAAGCATAGGTCGGCTGCGTCTCTGGCTTCATAAGCAGTCCCCTCAATTTCCTTGATTCTTTCCTTTAGGACTTTCCACTTTCCGTATCCTTCCTTAAAAGGATGGCTTGGGTATTCCTCTGGCATATGGTGAGGATGAGAAGATGGGATGTACATAGGGTGAGGCCCTTGGGTGAAAACATAGGATTCGTTCCCCCAACAGCTGTTTGGTAGGCCTGTGAAGTGATGTTAGGAGGTAGGTTATGTGTTTGGGTTTGTGTGTGTGCATGCCCATGAGGGAACCCATAATGAACTTCTTCGGTTTGTGGAGGCATGGTTAATGGTGAAGGATTTTGTGAATTAAAAACAGGAGGATATGATGGGTCAGTTGGTTCTTCTGGAACATCCTTTTGTTTGGACAATTGGATGACCTCCATCAGTCTGGCCACTTGTTCCTTCAAAGTTTTAACCTCATTTCTCAGTTCCTCATTTTGTCTTTCCAGCTCATCCATGATTCCTGATTGTGATCGGGTTCTATAAGGATGTTGAGGAAACTGTCTTTCTCCAATTTTCTGTTAAAGTTAAAAATTAATTTTGAGAAATAATTTAAATGTAGAAATCATGAATGATAAAGATGTTGATGTAATGAAAATGTGTGGAATGATTTTGAAACCTTTCTCTTTAATGATAAATTTATTAATGAATGAATGACATGCTGTGTGCAAATAATTTTAGAAATCAGAATTTCGAGGATTCTGAAAATAATTGAGTGTTGCTTTATTTATTCACCCTTGATTTTAAGCAACTTTGTGTTCTTTATGAATTTTGGTATTTTTTTTATTTTTCTAAAAAAAGCCTTTGGTTTTGTTGAAAATTTTTTAGTTTTGCTGAAATTTTCTAAAAATATTCTTTAAGTTTTCTAATTTCTCCTTTTTTTTGCATCTTTTCATATTTTCGATATTTTCAAAATTATTTTTTTTCCAATTTTTCCTAGAAGTTTTTTTATTTTCCTCCCTCTATTTTGATTTTTCTTAAATTTTTATTTCTTTTGATTTTTCTTTCCTTTTGCTTGATTTTTCTCTCTTGATTTTTATTTTTTCACATTTTGGTTTATGCATTTTTCTTTTTCTTAGATTTTTTTTCTTGATTTCTTTTTGTATTTCCCCAACTTCAGATTTCATCTCCCCTCTACTATCTTGGATGATTTTGTTAACTTGAGCATGTGAATAGCATATGAGCCATGTATCATGAAAGGGGTATATGCCCTCCTTGCTTCTTATGTGAGTTACCTGTCCTAAGGGTCTAAGGCCTTTAATGTATGAACCTCTCGAAGGTGGTTTGTAATCCTAAGGTGTAGAGGTCACTAGAGCCAAGTTCCAATCCATAATGTTTGCCACAACACTAGAAGTAGCCACTAGTTGCGGAGCATTATGGATAGGACGCACTCTAGCTGGAATTTTCGTGATAGCCACACAGGACGTAGGCCCCAGCGTGACACCACTAGATCCCTCTATCCTAGGCAGCACTCAGACCCGGATATAGGGCCCCACTCAAAAGATGAAATGCGTATGTGATGTGTGGAGGGCACACAAATATTTGGGATACTGGAATTGGGAAATATTGTACAGATATATATAGCAATTTATTGTTTGTCTATCTAAGGTTATTACAGAGAATGAACAAACTAATAAACAAACAAATAGATAAACAAGCGAGTGAATCGTGCGAATAAACAAGAACAGGATCGTGCAAATTAACAGGAAATGGATCAATATAACACACTCAAATTTAAGTGGGCTGGACTCTCTAAAATCCCCAGTGGAGTCGCCATCTATCGCAACCATAATTCCGACGAGACGATGAACTCGCTAAAATTTAAAAAAAATAAATTATTAGATAAGTGGAGTCGGCCACCAAATTTTTATTTAAGGGAAAAAGATTTGGAAAAAAACCCTGACTCGAGGAAGAGATTTAGGTTCGGGAGTCAGTTACGAATGGGGAAGGTGTTAGGCACCCCACTCGCCCGTTCTGAAGAACGATACCCTTAAACAGAGTGTGTGATTTTTGAAAATTGTTTGATCCCTTAATTAATGTGAAAATAAATAGATTGATGGAGGTTAGCCTGACAGGACTTGATCCTGCTCCTACGTATTCCCCGGTGCAATGGGAAACTCAAGGCTTACGAAGTTCTGGTGTGTGAAGGCTTGACCTTCGAGTTGCTTGAAAAGGAAAGGAGTATTTTGAAATTATCTTAGGGAGGAATCCTTAGTCCACATATGCACATGGTCCGAGGCAGACGTAAGCCGCACTGGGATCCATATGAATCTCTAAATATCGAACAGCAGTGAAGACCACCAGTTTCCCATTTAGAGCTCATTGCGTGAGACTTGTAATTCCCAAAAGATATTGAAAAGAGTTTTATTTTTTGAGGAGGAACCCTTAGTCCACATATGCACAGGATCCGAGGCAAATGTAAGCGCACTGGGATCCATATGAATCTCTAAATATCGAACAGCAGTGTAGACTGCCAGTTTCCCATTCAGAGCTCATTGCGTTAGACTTGTAATTCCCAAAATATTTTGAAAAGAGTTTTATTTTTTGAGGAGGAACCCTTAGTCCACATATACACAGGATCCAGGAAAATATAAGCCGCACTAGGATCCATATGAATCTCTAAATATCGAACAGCAGTGTAGACCGCCAGTTGCCCATTCAGAGTTCATTGCGTGAGACTTGTGATTTCCAAGAAGAAATAGTTTAAAGTGAAAAGGGATAAGAAAAGAATTGAGTTTGATTTGAAATAAGAAATGAATTTGATTTAAGGAAGAAGCTCTTGATTTTGGAACGAACTTGATTTGAAATGCATTTGATTGAAAATTTGATTTAAGGAAAAAAATTGGATTTTGAATTCGAGAGATGGAACTTGACTTGAATTGAATTTTAGGGAGAGCGTTAAACTTGATTTAAGAAAGAAAGAAATAAACTTGATTTAAGAAAGAAAGAAATAAACTTGATTTGAATTAAACAAAACTTGATTTGAAAAGAAAAAACATGCTTTCATTCGAAGAAATGATTTAATTTGATTTTTATTTGAAGAGAGGAATTGATTTGATTTTATTGAAAGAGAATTTGGGCTTGATTTGAACTAAAGTGGGCCTAAACTTGATTTGGAAATTTGAGGGAAAAAGAAAAAATAAGCTTCAATTTGGAATTTGACAAAGAGAGTTAAACTTGATTTTATATTTGATTTTATTTGAAGAAAGAATTAAATTTGAAAAAAAAAAAGAAATAATTTTAACTTTATTTGAAAGAAAGGAATTTGAAATTGGTTATTTGAATTACCTTGAATTAATTTGTATAGGGTCTTAGTTCGTCGGAAATGAAAGTATTGTGATGGATCTAGTTATTAAGCATGTAGATTAGCCTATTTGAAACACGTGTGATGCGGATCCCCCATTATTAATGGGCTGGCATTTGACCCAACTAGCATATGGGCATGAGGTGCGCACTGCTGGCCCCAAACATAAGCACAGGGTGCACGTTGCTAGCCCAACCGAATGGGTGAGATGCTCTCTCTTTATTTTTCAAAAGGAAAAAGCCATGCGGAGTATTGAGCTCGCGGTCCGGAAATTAAAGACGGTAGGCATCACCACTAGACTAAACTCCTTTTTGAGTACTTGACATATTTGGTAATAATTGATGCATATCTCGGTGGGTGCACATCTATCTCTTTGCATGCAAGTTGCATGGTATGGGCGGAGGTTAATTGGTAGGCCCCTCATTCATTTTTTATTCACTCGTCTTTCATGGAATCCTTCCCTACGCTGAGACGCCTAACATGCATGGGCATAGGTTCCTTTCCTCCTTTTTATTTATCTTGCTTGTATTTCCATTTATTTTTTATTTTTCTATTACTCTTCAATTCTTTATTTATACGATTTTTTTCTTTTTTTTTCTTGTTTGATTAAATTCATTTATTTATATTTTTTTCATTAGCGTTAACTTCTTGATTAATTTTAACAATTGGAGGCCTCGGACATAATTAAGTGTTTACACCTGTAACTTGCTAGCTACTACCTGCTACCTGCAACGTGTTGTCCTCAACTTCTAACCTACTTCCTGCTCCATGCTACCTCCAACCTGCAACCTACTACCTGCAACGTGACACTTGCAACTCAAAACCTTGAACTTGATACTTGTAACGTCTAACCTGCTACCATCTACTTGCAACCTATAACTTGCCATCTGCAACCTGCTACTTGCTACTAGCAACCTGGAACCTGGAACCTTCAATCGCAGCTTTGTTACGATGCTGCTACATCAACACGCTGCCTGCAAGCGCAGCCTACGTCGACTGTAATGTGCTACTTGCTATGTGCAACCTCAACTTGCTACCTGTTATCTACTACTTCATTCCTACTACCTGCGACCTGCAACCTGCTACTTGTTACCTTCTACCCGCAACTTGTTACTTGCCACCTGTTACATGCTACTTGCTACCTGCGACCTATAACCTGCTGGCTACTACCTGCAACCTTGAACCTTTTACCTGCAACATGACACCTGCTACCTACAACACGAATCAAGTCATGTTGCAATTTGCAAGTTGCAGGTAGTAGAGAGCAGGTAGCAGGTTGCAAATTGCAAGTTCCAAGTACTAGGTAGCAGCGGGCAGGTTGCAAGTAGCAGGTAGTCCCTAGAAGGTTGTAGGAAGAAGGTATCAAGTTACAGGTTGAAGGTCGCAGGTAACAAGTAGCAGGTACCAAGTTGCCGATAGCGGATTGCAGATCGCAGGTAGTAGGTTGGTGGTAGCAAGTTGCAGATTGCAGGTTCCATGTTCCAGGTAGAAGTAGCAGGTAGCAGCTACAAGTTACTGGTTGCAGGTAGCAGATAGTATGTAACAGGTTACAGGTTGCAGATAGCAGGTTACAGGTTACAAGTATCATGTTCCAGGTTCTAAGTTGTAGCTGTCACGTTGCAAGTTGCAGGTAGTAGTTAGCAGGTTGCAAGTTGCAGGTTGCAGGTAGTATGTAGCAGGTTGCAGGTAGTAGGTAGCTAGTAGCAGGTTGCAAGTAGTAGGTAGTAGGTTGTTGGTTATAGGTAGCAGGTAGCATGTTGCATGTAGCATATAGCAAGTAGTAGGTTGCTGATTGCAGGTAGCAGGTTGCAAGTTAGGTTACATGTAGCAGTTAGCAAGTTGCAGTTTGCATGTAGAAGGTTGTACGAAGTAGGAAGCAGGTAGGAGGTTGTAGGTCGCAGGTAGCATGTAGCAGGTTGTAGGTTGGTGGTAGCATGCTACAGATTGTAGGTTCCTGGTTGCAGGTAGTAGGTAGAAAGTTTCAAATTGCAGGTAGCAGGTTGCATGTTGCAGATAGCAAGTTATAGGTTACAAGTATTAGGTTCCAGGTTTTGAGTTTTAGGTGTCACCTTGCAGGTTGCAGGTACGAAGTAGCAGGTTACAGGCTGCAGGTAGTAAGTAGCATGTAGCAAGTTGTAGGTGGCAGGTAGTAGGTTGTAGGTTGCATGTAGCAGGTAGTAGGTAGCATGTTGCAGGTAGTAGGTAGCAGGTAGCAGGTAGCAGCTTCCAGGTAGCAGCTTCCAGGTTGCAGGTAGTAGAATTCAGGTTACAGGTAGCCGGTAGCAAGAAGCAGGTTGTAGGTAGCAGGTAGCTGCTTGCAGGTTCCAAGATCCGGGTAGCAGGTAGCTGCTTGCAGGTTCCAAGATCCGGGTAGCAGCAAGCAGGTTGCAAGTCGCATGTAGCATGTAGCTCGTTGCAGGTAGCAAGTAGCAGATAGCAGGCTGCAGGTCATAGGTAATAGGTAGCAGGTACAAGGTTTCAAGTTGCAGGTTGAATGTTGAAGGGTCTAGGGTCTAGGTTCAGGGTTCATGGTTCACGGTTGCAGGTTGCAAGTCGGTAGTAGCATGTTTTAGGTTCAGGGACCGAGGTTTATGGTTTTGTATTCGGGGTTCATGGTTCGCGATTCCAGGTTCCAGGTAGAAGGTAGCAAGTCCCCGATAGCAGGATGGAGGTTTCATGTTGCAAGTAGCAGGTAGTTGGTAGCAGGTAGTAGGCAGCAGGTAGCAGGTACGAGGTTATGTGTTGCAAGTTGCAGGTACATGTTGTTCTTGTGTTGTGCATTCTTCTTTTTCCGTCAGTCAGGTTTGTTCTTCTAATCCTTCTTGTGCTGCACACACACTGAGTTTTGATTGTTTAATCCTTTTTGGCGACGCACACGGGTCCGTGGCATGCTGGGTCTACACCAGGCGTGTCTGATCCTAGGCGTTGTTAGCTAGCAACAAAAGTTCTAAAACAGGCCCTAAAATAGGTTTTCATGGTCGAAATCGGCTTCAAATGAGCAAGCCCATGTTGGGACGACAATAGGCTCAGGAGGAGCATTCCAACGGCACATCCTGGGCCTCGAGATTCATCCTGGATAAAAATTTACAATCGTTTGAAGCGCACACGACGTCCCGGTGAAGGTAGAAAAGAAGTTAATCACACCACACTTGATAGGTGCGATCATACCTACACTAATGCATCGGATCCCATCAGAACTCCGCAGTTAAGTGTGCTTGGGCGAAAGTAGTATTGGGATGGATAACCTTCTGGGAAGTTCTCATGTTGCAAGTCCTCATTTTTCCGTTAGTCGAGTTTATTTTTCTAATCCTTATGGTGCTTCACACACGTCGGGTCTTTTTTGTTTAGTCCTTTTCGGCAACGCAAACGGGTCCGTGGCATCTCGGCCTTGCATCGGGTGGCTTCGATCATGGGCATTGTCATACGGAAGCAAAAGTTCCAAAACAGACCTCGAAACAGTTTTTTGGGGTCAAAATCGACTTCAACCAAAGACAGGTTGTAGGTAGTAGGTGGCAAGTAGAACACAGAAGTTTGTAGGTTGCAGGTTGCAGGTCGCAAGTAGTAGCTTGCAGGTTCCAGGTTCCAGGTAGCAGCGAGCAGGTAGAATGTAGGAGGTAGCAGGTACTAGGTTGCAAGTACCAAGTAGCAGATAACAGGTTGCAGGTTACAGGTTGGACATTGCAGTTAGCAAGTTGCAGGTCGCAGGTAGCATGTAGAAGGTTAAGGGTTGCAATTTGCAGGTAGTAGCAAGTAGCCGGTAGCAGCTTGCAAGTTTCAGGTTCCAGGTAGCAGGTTCCAGGTTGAGGTTATAAGTCGTAGGTTGCAAGTAGCAGGTTGTAGATTGTAGGTTATAGGTTGCAAGTAGCAGGTAGCAGGTAGCAGGTTATAAGTATCAGGTTGCAGGTAGAAGGTAGCAGATTGCAAGTTGCCGATAGCAGGTAGGAGGTTGTAGGTTGCAGGTAGCAGGTAACAGGTTGCAACTAGCAGGTAGCAGGTAGCAGGTACCATGTAGCAGGTTGCAGGTTGCAGGTCGCAGGTAGTAAGTAACATTTAGCAGGTTGCAAGAAGCAAGTAGCTGGTTGTAGGTTGTAGGTCACAGGTAGCTAGTAGCAGGCATAGGTTGTAGGTAGGAGGTCGTAGGTTGCAGGTAGCATGTAGCAGGTTGCAGGTGGCAGGTAGTAGGTCGTAGGTAGCAGATAGCAGGAAACAGGTCGCAAGTAGCAGGTTGGAGGTTGAGCTTGCAGGTAACAAGTAGCAAGTTGTAGGTCGCATGTAGCAGGTAGCAAGTTGTAGGTTGTAAGTAGCCGGTAGCAGGTAGCAAGTTGTAGGTACGAGTTAGGAGGTCGTAGGTTGCATGTAGCAGGTTGCAGGTTGTTGGTAGCAAGTAGCAAGTAGCAGCTAGCAGGTTGTAAGTTTCAAGGATGAAGGTAGCAAGTAGCAACATGCATCGAGGAGGTTGCAAGTCGCAGGTAGAACATAGCAAGTAACGGGTTGCAGGTTAAAGGTAGCGGGTAGCAGGTGGCAGCTAGTAGGTTGAAGGTAGCAAGTTGCAGGATGAAGGTTACAAGCAACAGGTTGCAGGTAGCGGATTGTAGATAGAAGGTTCCAAGTTACAAGTTGAATGTAGCCAGTAGCAAGTAGCATGTAGCAGATAGCAAGTTGCAGGTAGCATATAGCATCGTGCAGGTTGTAGGTAGTAGCGAGTAGGCTGTACACAGCAAGTTTCAAGTATTAACTACTTGTAACCTGCTACTTGCTACCTGCAACCTACTACCTGCTACTAACAACCTATAACCTGCTACCAGCTACATGGAACCTACAACTTGCTACCTTCTACCTGCAACATGCTACCTACAACCTGCAACCCGCAAGCTGCAACCTGTTACTTGCTACCTACAACTTGCAACCTGCTCCCTACAACGTGACAGCTGCAAGTCGGAACCTTGAACCTGATACTTGTAACGATTAACCTGCTACTTGCTACCTACAACCTGCAACCCGCTATCTGCCATTAGCAAACAGTAAACTGCAATCCGCAACCTGCTAGCTGCTACCTACAACCTGCTACCAACTACCTGCAACCTGCAATCTGCAATCTGCTACATGCTACCTACGACCTTCAACTTGCTACTTGCTACCCACTACCTTCTACCTGCTACCTGCAACCTACTACATGTTACCTGCTACTTGCGACCTGCAACATGCTACCTACTACCTAACACACCGCAACCTCTTACCTACAACCGACAACCTCCAACCTACTATCTGCTACCTGCTACCTGCAAGCTAACCTGTGACCTGCTACCTACTACCTAACACATTGCAACTTGCTATCTACAAGCTCCAAGCTCCAACCTGAACCTGCTACCTGCAACCTGGTACCTGCTAACTGCAACTTGCAACCTGTAACTTGCAACCTAGAAGCTGCAACCTACTACCTTTAACCTGCAACCTACTATCTGTAATCTACAACCTGCTAAATGCTACCTTCTACCTGCAACTTGTAATCTTCTACCTGTTACTTGCTACCTGCTACCTGCAACCTGCTACTGTCAACCTGCAACCTCAACCTGCTACTTGTTACATGCTACCTATGACCTTTAATCTTCTACCTTTTTACCTACAATCGCAACTTGCTACCTCCAACCTGCTACCTACTACCTAACACCTACAACCAGCTACATACAACCTGCAACCTCCAACCTGCAATCTGCTATCTGCCACCTGCAAGCTGAACTTGCTACCTACCACATGCAACTTGTTGTTTGCAACTTGCAACCTGCTACCTACAACCTGCAACCTTCTATCTGAAACTTGAAACCTTGACCTGCAACTAGCTACATTCTATCTATTATCTACTATCTGCTATCTGCAACCTGCTGCCTGCAACCTGCAACCTGCTAGCTTCTACTTGCTACCTCCAACCTTCAACCTCCAACCTGCTACCTACCGCCTGCAACTTATTGCCTGTAACCTGCTATCTGCTACCTGCAACCTGCAATCTGTAATCTGCAACCTGCTGCCTACGACCTATAACCTGCTACCTGCAATCTGCGACCTACAATCTACAACCTTCGACCTGCTATCTGCTACCTTTAACCTGCAAGCTGAACCTGCTACCTGCTACTTGAACCTTGCAACCTGCTACCTGCCAGCTGCTATCTATTACCCACTACCCACAACTTGTTACATGCTACCTGCACCTGCTAAGTGCTACCTGCTACGTGCATCCTCAACCTGCTACCTACTACTTGCAACCTGCTACCCACAACCTGCAAAGTGACACCGGAAACTCGGAACCTTGAACCTGATACTTGTATCATGTAACCTACTACCATCTACCTCAAATCTGCAACCTGCTAAGTGCTACTTGCTATGTGCAACTGCAACCTGCAACCTACAATCTGCTACCTGCAATGTGACACCTGCAACTCATACCCTTGACCAGTAACCCGCAACCTGCAACCTGCTACATGCAACTTGCAACCTGCTACCTCCAACCTACGACCTGCTACCTACAACCTGCAACATCCTACATGTAATATGCTACCTGTGACCTGTAACCTGCTGCTTGCTACCTGCAACTTGCAATCTGTAACCTACTACCTGCAACCTACAATCTGCAACCTGCTACCTGCAACCTTCTACCTGCTAACTGCTACATGCTACCTGTTATCTACTACTTGCTACTTGCTACCTGCTACCTTCTACCTGGAACCAGCAATTTGCAACCTGCTACCTTCAACTTGGTACCTGCTACATACAACTTGCTACGTGCTACTTGCAACTTGCAACCTGCAAACTGTTAATGGCTACCTACAACCTACCACCTGCTACATACAACATGCATCTTGAACCTACTACATGCTACCTACAACTTGCTAGCTACTACCTGCTACCTGCTACCTACAGCCTGCTAACTGCAACCTATTTGTAAACACCCAATTATGTATGAGGCCCCCAATCATAAAATTAATCAAGAAACTAATACTAATTTAAATAATAAACAAAAAGAAAATAAATAGAAAAACAGAAAACAGAATAGACAAAAAACAAAAACAGAAAGATAGACGAACAGAGAAACAGACAATAATAAAAATATATATATAATAAATAATGAGAAAATAAGAAAATAAAATTAAACAAAAAAATAATTAAAATAAATAAATAAACATTAAAACCAAAAATTAAAAGGAAACAATAAAAGAAAATTTAATAAAAAAGAATTAAAAACTGAAAAATGCAAAAAAGAGGTAAATAGAAATAAAAGGGTATAACAACAAAACAAATCAGAAATCAATAAAAAATCTGAAAATTAAGAAAATAAAAAATAATAAAAAATTTGAAAAAGAAAAAAGAAATAAATAAAGAATCTGAAAATAAAAAGTAAAAAAGAAAAATAAAGTAAAATAAAAAGTAAAAAATAAAGATAAAGATAAATAAAAAATCTGAAAAGGAAAATAAAAAACTATAAAATAAAAATAAAAATAATTAAAAAAATAAAAATAAAAATAGACAATCCAAAATATAAAATCATTTAAAATACTGAAAAGAAAATATACAAAAATATAAAACAGGAAAATCAATAAAATACATATATGTGATAAAAATAAAAAACTGGAAAGTACAATAAAAGGAAAAAAGAAATTAAAAATCTGAAATAAAAAGAAAAATAAAATATGATTAAAAAAATAAGAATGAGCAGAAAAATTGTAAAAAAGGAAAAATAGTAAGATTTCAAAAAAAAATGAAAAACGTTTTAAACAGAAAAACAGTTTTATGAACGAAAAACTAATTCTTTAAGAGGAAAAAAGGAAAAAAATTTAAAAAGAAAAAACTGGAACTTCTGCTAGGGGGTGGCTTCTTCTTTAACACACATGCCTTAACTGCTATGGGTGAGGCATCAATTTGAAGGTATATCACATGATAGGTTCCAATCCTCGTGAACTTGCTGAACTCGACTCTTTCTTGGCCAACTTGCTAGTTGGGAAATGTAGTCTAGCCACCGGAGGACGGGGATGCTCGTGTTTCCCGGTCAAAGCCCCGCACGCAGACATGCCCTGCAAGGGATTTTATTCATTTAGATAGGAATCAAAGCAGCTTCTAGATTCAAAGCAACCAAGGCCTTTGACATTTCACCTTCTTGAAGTTCCATGTTTTCTTGCATATAATTTTGTAAATTCAAAGTGAACTCTTCAATGTTAATCTTGATGGTAGGAATTTCACACAAATCCTCATAGAAGGCATCCTCCATATCAGTTTCTAATGTTTGGGAAGATCCTGGCTCTGGAGTTGTGGGCTCTTCAATGATACGGGAGGCAGGGCAAGCCTTGCACTACATACAATATTTGTTAATTTGTAATTGATCTATCATAACTCTCAACCCCAAGCCTGGTTCAGTGGTAAGGGACGCCGCGCATCAACTCAAGGCCCACAAGTTCGAATCCGGGCGTTGGCTTTTTTTTTGTTTCTCATATATGACCAGTAAGTATTCATCTCCTTAGAAATATAATGAGGCCCTGCACCCAATCTACAAGCCTAGGGGTTCGAATCCCATTGACTAATGTTTTCCATGAACCATATCTTAGCCTTGGCACCTTGATATAAAACTCAAAGAGGTGAGTTCATGACCAACCATTAGCACAGCTTAGTGGTACCATTTGCACTACACAACTTTTGAGGCATGGGATCGAACCCCAGGTAAGGCATTTCTGATTTCTAATTCCCATTTTAAGCCCCAAAAGGTCAAATTACCCAAAATTCCCTCAAGCTTTCCAATAATACCAGTTAGTACTAGTTTTGTCCCCAAGTGTCAAAATTACCATTCTGTCCCTAACATTTCCACTAATTACCAATACGCCCCTTACTTCTTCTAAAATAACTATTTTGCCCCTCCAAATTCATAAAAAATTCATAATTGTTAGATAAATCCCAAAATTCCATTTAAACCCTAGTTGCCTCAAAATTCAAAACGAAACTCTTCTCTCTCAAATTTAAGTCTTCTTTTTACTCAAGAATCAAGATCATTTGATAATCATCTCTTCAAAACTTCAAAAATCTCTTTTTCTAAATATTTTGGATTCTAGGTCTCACGCAATGTACTCTAAATGAGGAACTGGCGGTCCACCTGCTGTTCAACATTTAGTAGTTCGTATAGGTCCCCGTGCTGCCTTAGCCGCCTCGGACCTTGTGCATGAGTGGACTGAAGATCCCCCAAAAGATAAGAAATTTCTCACATACAAGATCTTTAAACACTCTTTTCTCAAGCACTTTTTGAAGGTCAAGCCTTCACAAAACCAGAACTTCGTAAGCCTTGAGTTTCCCATTGCACCGGGGAATACGTAGGAGCAGGATCAAGTCCTGTCAGGGTAACCTCCATCAAATTATGTATTTTCACTCTAATTAAAGGGATCAAAACATTTTTTCAAAATCACACGCTCAGTTTAAGGGTACCGTTCTTCGGAACAGGCGAGTGGGGTGCCTAACACCTTCCTCATTCGTAACCGACTCCCGAACTTAGAATCTTATTTTCAAATTAGGGTTTTTTCCAAATCGTTTTCCTTAAATAAAAATTTGGTGGCGGCTCCACATCATCAAACAATTCATTTTAAAAATGTTAGCGAGTTCGTCGTCTCGTCGGAATTACGGTTGCGACAGATGGCGACTCCGCTGGGGACATTAGAGAGTCAAGCCCGTTTAATTGAGTGTACATTATAATTGATCCCTTCCCATTTATTTGCACGATTTAATTATTTATTTGTCTAATTGTTTATTTATATGTTTGTCTATTCTTTGTACAACCCTAAGATAGATGAATAATAAATTTCTATATATATCTGTATAATTTCCCCAATTGCAGGTATCCCAAAATTGTGTGCCCTCATACATTGCATATGCATTTATCATGAGTGGGGCCCTATACCCGGGTCTGAGTGCTACCTAGGATAGAGAGGGATCTAGTGGTGTCACTCTAGGGCCTACGTCCTGATTGACTATCACGAAAATCCCAGCTAGAGTGCGTCCTATTCATAATGCCCCGCAACTAGTGGCTACTTCTACTGTTGTGGCAAGCATTATGAACTAGAACTTGGCTCTAGTGACCTCTACACCCCAGGATTACAAACCACCTTTGAGAGGTTCATATAAAAGGTCATAGATCCTTAGGATAGGTAACCCGCATAAGAAGCAAAGAGGGCACACACACCCCTTTCAAGATACAAGGTTCGCCGTGCACAAACATTTATTTGAACCAAACCATCTGAAGTGGCAAAAGGGAGTTGAAAGATACAATTGGGGATACAAAAATTAAATCAAGACAAAAATCAAGAAAACCAAAATAGAAGGAGAAAATTCCTAGGAAAATTAGGAAAAATATTGAAAAGATTCCAAAGAAAACTTAAAAGGACGTTTTAGAAATAGGGAATTAGGAAAATAATCTTTTGAAAATACTGAAAACATCAAAAAGATTCAATAGGAGAGAAAATGAGGGGAGTGCTTATGAAGCCAAAGATGCATCTGATTTGTGCTTGGTTCCAGATGTAGTAATCCTTCCCAAATTCAAGGTTCCAGAATTTGAAAAATATCAAGGAACCAGCTGCCCGAAGAGTCATTTGGCCATGTACTGTAGGAAGATGTCTCGCTATAGGCACGACGCTAAGCTGCTCATACATTTCTTTTAGGACAGCTTGACTGGGGCAGCTGCAACCTGGTATACTCAGCTAGAGCAGACACACATCCGTTCATGGAAGGACCCAGCCGAGGCTTTCCTCAAGCAGTACCAGTATAATGCGGAGATGGCTCCGATCGAACTCAGCTCCAAAACATGGCCAAGAAAGGGGATGAGACCTTCAAGTAGTACGCTCAAAGATGGAGGGAGCTAGCTGCTTAGGTGCAACCTCCACTATCTAAAAAAGAGCTGGTCAGTATGTTCATTGACACACTCCAAGATCCTTTCTATGACAAGATTTTATAGGCAGTGTGACTTCTAGCTTCTCTGATGTGGTCATCATTGGAGAAAGGATCGAGGGTGACATGCACCGAGGAAGGATCACACACAAGTCCGCAGGGACAATTGACGCCTCTGTAGAAAAGAAGAAGACAGGGGAGACTTATAATATGGCTTCAAGTCAAGGACAGTACATACCTCCGATGGCACCTTATGGACCAACTGGCTTCCAACCACCACCATATACACCTTACATGCCATATCCTTATATCGCCACCGCCTACCAGACACCCTACCATCCAGCTTATAACTATCCAATGCAAATTCGACCGCCCACACCATACACGGCCCAAACACAAGCCAGGAGCCCAAATCCTAGCCAAAACCAAAAGAAGGAAAAGGATCCTGTCCAGTTTGATCCCATTCCAATGACCTACACTAAGCTGCTACCTCAGTTAATCCAGAACTCCTTGGTGGTCCCCTATCTGTTGAAACCTCAAGAACCACCATACCCTAAATGGTATGATGAAAATGCCATATGTGGCTACCATGCAGGGTACATTGGTCATTCTACAGAAAACTACCAGGTCCTGAAACGCAAGGTGCAGAGCCTGATTGATGCTAAACGGCTAGATTTTGGGAAGATCGCTCCTAATCCAAGTGCCGAATCGTGAGAGCTCATCTGCTGGTTAAGAAATAGGAGCAGCACGACAAGTTGCCTTGTACAAATCGAGCTATCAAGGAAAATCATCTAGGATTTGTCATATTTTTCAAAATCAATCTTTTGTAAATAAATCTCAATGAATAATACAAAAATTACATTTTTCATGTTTCTTGAGCATGTGCTTTATATTGTTGGCTTTACTTCTAAAAAATTTTATCATTCTTTTTATCCCTTCAGCCCACATCTTATTCCTATACCCAAACAATAAAATACCAATTGGTGATAATGCCACTACTGTAATAAATAATCTCAAACGTCTAATTAATCAAGCTCAAAGAGAAAAGCCCAATGAGGAAGCAGAATAAATGACCAGGGATTCTAGATCACCATTCAAAGTGTCTTGTCAAACAAAAACATCTCGCTAGAATCAAGTTCAAATCCAGGCAAAATCAGGGATGCAAAATAAGGTCCGCTGAATTGGAAGCCCAAAATGATCCCAGTAAGGTTAATATCTGACTACATAAAATTCAAGAAAAAGAGAAGACGCGCTAGATTAAAGTCAAAAAATAATCCAGGCAAAATAAAGGTCAAAACATAAAATTCAAGAAGAAGAGAAACCCGCTGGATTAAAAGCCAAAAATAATCCAGGCAAAAGTAGGGTTAAAGTTTAAAAATAAATCGACAAAGTCATGATCAGAAAAGGTCTTACCGGTTTCCAACAACGATTCAGGCAAAATTAGGATCAAACAAAAGCCCGCTAGGTCGACAAACTCTCAAAGAATGACCTAGGCAAAAGTTAGGGCACAATCAAGCAGAAGGCCCGCTAGGTCGAGAACCCTCAAAGGGCGGCCTAGGCAAAAGTTAGGGCACGATCAAACAAGAACCTGCTAGGTCGACTAACTTCAAACACGACCTAGGCAAAAATTAGGGTACAAAATCAAGAGCCAGCCAGGTTGAAAACCCGTAAGGGCGACCTAGGCAAAAGTCAGGGCAAAACGAAAGATCTGCTGGGTTGAAAACTCAAAGGAATAACCTAGGAAAAAGGTAAGGTCGAATCAAGAATCCCAGGACAACACGACATTTCTGCACCTCATATTCCCTAAAACTGGGGCAAAATTTTGTCGTTTCTCAAGTTTGATTGATTAGACAATCAAGTTTATAAAAAGCAGCATTTGCATTTTTCATCAAGAGGTGCCATTTGGGCGATCGAACCCACCCCTTTCGTCATCCTTTCCTTTCAAATACCTTAAAACATACAGCCTCAAAATTCTCTATCTCTTTCTTTTAAACCAGCCAAAATCCACTTGCACACCCCAATAGTGCACATCCAAGGAAATGTGAAAAATGTAAAAAGCAAAAAGATTAATTTTGAAAAATCATGACAAGTCGGATGACTCCTCAACCTTCGCAACAGGATAGGATTGTTTCCCAAAGATTCATCTTCCTACCGGGCCATGATACCGCCAAAAGGAGTGTGTCTTATTCAATACTGCTGACCATTGTTGGGACTCAAAGATCCTGGAAAAGAAGGTTCCAAAGTTGATCAAGAAACCAAGAGATTGACCAAAACACCGAACTTAAGTCAATCTAGCTCGTCCTGATTTTTGATTCCTGTCACACCAACCATAAGGTTGTCGAGAAAGGACACGTTGAAAAATCAAAAATCAAGAAAAACAAAAACCTTTCCACCATTTCTTGGTTTGTATTTATCCCATAGCATCTGTTTCATCAAGTAAATATTTCAAGCATCAAAATAAGAACCCCACATCATTTCTGCATGCAAGCATCATAAATACCGCATTCTTTTCATTCACTCAAACAGTACATAAGCATCTTTTATTCAAGCATTGCACATCCCATTTTGCAAAACTAATCAAGACCAAGGAAAATTGCTCGAATCAATCATAATTAAAACCGAAACAAGTTCAAACTGGGGCAAACGCTTGCCCACACAAAATTCAATTTGAGGTCATCCTCAAACTCAATCAAGTCCAAACTGGGGCAAAAACTTGCCCACAAAAATTTCATTTGAGGTCATCCTCAAATTCTAAAACAAGTTCAAACTGGGGCAAATGCTTGCCCACACAAAATGCGAGTTGAGGTCATCCTCAAACCCAATCAAGTCCAAACTGGGGAAAAAGCTTGCCCACACAAAAATTTAATTTTGGGTCATCCTCAAATTCTGAACCAAGAACAAAATTGGGGCAAGCATTTGCCTAGGAAATTCAAGTTGAGGCAATCCTCAATTCCTCAATTCCAATCAAGTTCAATAGGGCACAATTGCCCAGAAGAATTCAAGTCAAGCTCATCTTCAATCTCATTCGAGGCCTAAACTGGGGCAAACACTTGCCTAAACTTCATTCGAATCAAGGCGTCCTTCAAATATCAAGAATCTTCTAAACTGGGGAAAAATTGTTGCCCAAGTCTCTTCAAGAAAATAATTATCAAAATACTCAAGAAACCTTCAAGTTCAAGGCAATTTATTTTTTAATTCAAGAAAAACGAATTTCAAAAATAGGTTGTCCGAGGCAGCCGAAGAAAAGTCCACATTCCACCCTCACGTGCATTCCTATGGCACATCATGTCATCTTCCCTCTACCTGTCTCAATAGGTCATTCATGCTTCACCTGTCTTAACAGGTCCTTTTTTTCTTTCCTGTCACTGTCCAAATAGTCAAAATCAAGTTTAGTGGCCTATGTTGTTAGGCCTCGCCAAGTTTTAATTTCTGCATAATGGCCTATGTTGTCAGGCCTTGCCAAGTTTTAATTTCTGCGTCATCAAGTTTTAATTCCTGCATCGTCAAGTTCACCTTTCTGCATCATGGCCTATAGTGTCAGGTCTCTTCAAGTTTTCTTTTCTGCATCATGGCCTACATTGTCAGGCCACCATCAAGTTCACCTTTCTGCATAATGGCCTATGTTGTCAGGCCTCATCAAGTTTTGATTTCTACCTCATCAAGTTTTCTTTTCTGCACGCTCAAGTTTTCTTTTCTGCACGCTCAAGTTTAATTCTCTGCACGCTCAAGTTTTCTTTTCTGCACGATCAAGTTTTCATTTTCTGCACGCTCAAGTTTTCTTTTCTGCACACTCAAGTTTAATTCTCTCCACGCTCAAGTTTTCTTTTCTGCACGATCAAGTTTTCATTTTCTGCACGCTCAAGTTTTCTTTTCTGCACGCTCAAGTTTTCCTTTCTGCATACTCAAGTTTTTCCTTTTTGCAAGTTCAAGCTTTCTTTTCTGCATATTCAAGCTTTCTTTTCTGCATACTCAAGTTTTCTTGTCTGCACATTCAAATTTTCTTTCATACATCATCAAATTTACTTTTCTACATCGGCCTATGTTGTAAGGCCACCTTGTACATACCTTACATTTTAGTCCCTGCATACTTTCCTGCCTCAAACGAGTCATTCCACTCCTTGTCCACGTCCATCCTAACGGACCTCTTTCACCTTACTTTGCCTGCACTTTTAGTAGTATTCGTAGCCTAATTAGGCTATGTGATCAAGCATCGCAAACCCTATTGGTTTATCCATAACCTAATTAGGTTATGCTATCAAGTCAGCAAGGTCACTCAGAAACCACTATCTTCCAGGCATCAATCTTCAAGCTCAAGACTCCTCACGCTTTTGGACTTCTTCAAAAGCCTGCCTCGGACATATTGTGTTCACGTCTTTACTCATTTCCTACCACGATAATTTAGGGAATTGTTTCTCACATTATCCGGTAGGAAAATGAGTAAAGAGGGGAAAACTGTAAACACCTAATTATGTCTGAGGCCCCCAATCATAAAATTAATCAAGAAACTAATACTAATTTAAGTAATAAACAGAAAGAAAATAAATAGAAAAATAGAAAACAGAATAGACAGAAAATAAAAATAGAAAGACAGAAGAACAGAGAAACAGACAATAATAAAAATATATATATAATAAATAATGAGAAAATAAGAAAAGAAAATTAAACAATAACATAACTAAAATAAATAAATAAACATTAAAACCAAAAATTAAAAGGAAACAATAAAAGAAAATTTAATAAACAAGAATTAAAAACTGAAAAATGCAAAAAAAGAGGTAAATAGAAATAAAAAGGGTATAACAACAAAACACATCAGAAATCAATAAAAAATCTGAAAATAAAAAATAATAAAAAATCTGAAAAAAGAAAATAGAAATAAATAAAGAATCTTAAAATAAAAACTAAAAAAGAAAAATAAAGTAAAATAAAAAGTAAAAAAGATAAATAAAAAATCTGAAAAGGAAAATAAAAAACTAAAAAATAAAAATAAAAATAATTAAGAAAATAAAAATAAAAATAGAAAATCCAAAATATAAAATCATTTAAAATACTGAAAAGAAAATATACATAAATATAAAACAAGAAAATCAATTAAATACATATATGTGATAAAAATAAAAAACTGGAAAGTAAAATAAAAGGAAAAAAGAAATAAAAATCTAAAATAAAAAGAAAAATAAAATCTGATTAAAAAACTCAGAATGAGCAGAAAAATTGTAAAAAAGAAAAAATAGTAAGATTTCAAAAAAAAATGAAAAACGTTTTAAACAGAAAAACAGTTTTACGAACGAAAAACTAATTCTTTAAGAGGAAAAAAAGAAAAATTTTTAAAAAGAAAAAATTGGAACTTCTGCTGGGGGGTGGCTTCTTCTTTCTTTGGGCTCCGATTTTCTTGAATTGGCTCTGACTTCATCTTCTCATAGCATCTCCCGAAAAGAGGGCTTCTCTTCTGAGACTCTTGGGCCTGCTTCTTCCCTCTGGGATGCTCAACAAATCTCCTCGTCTCCATAGCCACAACTTGGGTCAAAGAACGTCAAGAACGGGGCGGAAGTTTCCAAAATTTTAGAGTGGCTCGCATATACCTTGGGAAGAGGGCAAGAAATGGTTGATTTCTTCAGGGAACCAATTCAATAACTTCACAGGGCCGCAAGGAGTAAGGGAGATCTCTGCGAGTGGAGAAGAAGAGCCACGTCGATTACCCAGGTCAGTCTTCTTTAACATATTTGCTCTGCCTGAAGCACATTCTTGGTTAGAATGAATATTCAATAAAGAAGAGAATTTTGTGATAGGATAAAATTAGCAAAGAATTATGATCCCGTTGCTACATTGTTAGTATGTTTTCATTTACTCCTTATACCTCTTGAAACATTAATCTTTAACACACATGCCTTAACTGCTACGGGTGAGGCATCAATTTGAAGGTATATCACATGATAGGTTCCAATCCTCGTGAACTTGCTAAACTCGACTCTTTCTTGGCCAACTTGCTAGCTGGGAAATGTAGTCTAGCCACCGGAGGACGGGGATGCTCGTGTTTCCCGGTCAAAGCCCCGCACGCAGACATGCCCTGCAAGGCATTTTATTCATTTAGATAGGAATCAAAGCAGCTTCTGGATTCAAAGCAGCTTCTGGATTCAAAGCAACCAAGGCCTTTGACATTTCATCTTCTTGAAGTTCCATGTTTTCTTGCATATAATTTTGTAAATTCAAAGTGAACTCTTCAATGTTAATCTTGATGGTAGGAATTTCACACGAATCCTCATAGAAGGCATCCTCCATATCAGTTTCTAATGTTTGGGAAGATCCCCTGCTCGGAGTTGTGGGCTCTTCAATGATACGGGAGGCAGGGCAAGCCTTGCACTACATACAATATTTGTTAATTTGTAATTGATCTATCATAACTCTCAACCCCAAGCCTGGTTCAGTGGTAAGGGACGCTGCGCATCAACTCCAGGCCCACAAGTTCGAATTCGGGCGTTGGCTTTTTTTTTTTCTCATATATGACCAGTAAGTATTCATCTCCTTAGAAATATAATGAGGCCAATTGTAATCGAGCAAGAACTTAGCATAAGTGGTTAAGGCCCTGCACCCAATCTATAAGCCTAGGGGTTCGAATCCCATTGACTAGTGTTTTCCATGAACCATATCTTAGCCTTGGCACCTTGATATAAAACTCAAAGAGGTGAGTTCATGACCAACCATTAGCACAGCTTAGTGGTACCATTTGCACTACACAACTTTTGAGGCGTGGGATCGAACCCCAGGTAAGGCATTTCTGATTTCTAATTCCCATTTTAAGCCCCAAAAGGTCAAATTACCCAAAATGCCCTCAAGCTTTCAATAATACTAGTTCTGTCCCCAAGCCACAAAATTACCATTTTGTCCCTAACATTTACACTAATACCAGTTCTGTCCCCAAGCCACAAAATTACCATTCTATCCCTAACATTTACACTAGTACCAGTTCTGTCCCCCAAGCCACAAAATTACCATTCTATCCCTAACATTTCCACTAATACCAGTTCTGTCCCCAAGCCACAAAATTACCATTCTGTCCCTAACATTTCCACTAATACCAGTTCTGTCCCCAAGTGTCAAAATTACCATTCTGTCCCTAACATTTCCACTAATTACCAATACGCCCCTTACTTCTTCTAAAATAACTATTTTGCCCGTTCAAATTCATAAAAATTTCATAATTGCTAGATAAATCCCAAAATTCCATTTAAACCTTAGTTTCCTCAAAATTCAAAACGAAACTCTTTTCTCTCAACTTTACGTCTTCTTTTTACTCAAGAATCAAGATCATTTGATAATCGTCTCTTCAAAACTTCAAAAATCTCTTTTTCTAAATATTTTGGGATTCTAGGTCTCACGCAATGGACTCTAAATGGGGAACTGGCGGTCCACCTATTGTTCAACATTTAGTTGTCCGTATAGGTCCCCGTGTTGCCTTAGCCGCCTCGGACCTTGTGCATGAGTGGACTGAAGATCCCCCAAAAGATAAGAAATTTCTCACATACAAGATCTTTAAACACTCTTTTCTCAAGCACTTTTTGAAGGTCAAGCCTTCACAAAACTAGAACTACGTAAGCCTTGAGTTTCCCATTGCACCGGAGAATACGTAGGAGCAGGATCAAGTCCTCTCAGGCTAACCTCCATCAAATTATGTATTTTCACTCTAATTAAAGGGATCAAAACAGTTTTTCAAAATCACATGCTCAGTTTAAGGGTACCGTTCTTCGAAACGGGCGAGTGGGATGCCTAACACCTTCCCCATTCGTAATCGACTCCCGAACTTAGAATCTTTTTTTCAAATTAGGGTTTTTTCAAAATCTTTTTCCTTAAATAAAAATTTGGTGGCGGCTCCACATCATCAAACAATTCATTTTAGAAATTTTAGTGAGTTGGTCGTCTCGTCGGAATTACGGTTGCGACACTATTACCTGCAACATGCTGCCTGCAACTTCTAACCTACTTCCTGCTCCATGCTACCTGCAACGTGACACCTGCAACTCAAAACCTATAACTTGATACTTGTAACGTATAACCTGCTACCATCAACCATTTACCTGCAACCTGCTACATGCTGCCTACCATCTCCAACCAGCAATTTACAACCTGCTACCACTCACCTGCAATCTGTTACATACTACCTGCAACCTTCAACCTGCTACCGGCAACCTGGAACCTTCGATCTGCAACCTGTTATCTGATACCTGCTACATGCAACTTGCTACTTGCAAACTACAACCTATTACATACGACCTGTAATGTGCTACTTGCTGTGTGGAACCTCAACCTACTACCTGCTACCTACTACTTGATACTTGCTATCGGCTACCTGTAACCTACAACCTACTACTCGCGACTGCCACTGCTACCTATTACCCGCACTCGCTACATGCTACTCGAGAGTACGCCGACCAGAATCCTTGTCGGGTTACTACCCGCAACCTCGCTATTCGCTACTTGCAACCTTGAACCTTTTACCTACAAAATGAGACCTGCTACCTGCAACACGAATCAGGTCACGTTGTAGGTTGCAAGTCGCATGTAGCAGATGTTGGTAGTAGGTTTCGTGCAGTTCCGTAGTGTGCAGAGGTTGCAAGTACAGGGGAAAGGTGTAATCCTAGAAGGTTGCAGGAAGAAGGTATCAAGTTACAGGTTGAAGGTCCGAGGTAGAAAGTAGCAGGTACCAGGTTGCCG
The DNA here is from genome assembly GCA_026541065.1 of Canavalia ensiformis. NCBI lineage: Eukaryota > Viridiplantae > Streptophyta > Magnoliopsida > Fabales > Fabaceae > Canavalia > Canavalia ensiformis. The sequence goes on from JAMKYM010000456.1 coordinate 45,155, forward strand.
ATAGCAGATTGCAGGTCGCAGGTAGCATGTTGAAGGTAGCAGGTAATTGAAAGGTTCCGGGTTCAGGTAGAAGTAGCATGTAGAGTTGGTGTAGCGGCTAGCGAGGTTGCTAGTTGCAGGGTAGCGACTAGCGGAGTTCTTTGGTCGCGGGTGTAGTAGGTAGCATGTAGTAAGGTTGCGATTGCGATAAGCAGTTATAGGTTACAAGTATTAGGTTCCAGGTTTTGAGTTGCAGTTGTCACGTTGCAGGTTGTAGGTTGCATGTAGCATGTTGCCGATTGCAGGTTGCAGGTTACAGGTCACTTGTAGCAGGTAGCATGTAACAGGTAGCAAGTAGTAGGTTGCAGGTCATAGGTAGTAGGTTGTTGGTTGTAGGTAGTAGGTAGCATGTTGCTTGTAGCAGATAACAGGTAGTAGGCTGTTGATTGTAGGTAGCAGGTTGCAGGTTGCATGTAGAAGGTTGCGGGAAGCAGGAACCAGGCATCAGGTTACAGGTCGCAGGTAGCATGTAGCAGGTTGTAGGTAGCAAGTAGTAGGTTGGTGGTAGCATATTGCAGATTGTAGGTTGCAGGTAGCAGGTTACAAGTAGCAGGTAGCTAGTTGCATGTTGCAGATAGCAGGTTATAGGTTACAATATTAGATTCCAGGTTTGGAGTTGCAGGTGTCACCTTGTAGGTTACAGGTAGCAAGTAGCAGGTTACAAGTCGCAAGTAGCAGGTAGCATGTAGCTGGTTGTAGATAGCAGGTTGCAGGTCGCAAGTAGTAGGTTGCAGGTTGCATGTAGCAAGTAGTAGGTAGCAAGTAGCAGGTTGTAGGTAGTACGTAGCAGGTAGCAGCTTCCAGGTTGCAGGTTGTAGATTTCATGTTACAGGTAGCCAGTAGCAAGAAGCAGGTTATAGGTAGCATGTTGCAGCTAGTAGGTAGAAAGTAGTTGTTTGTAGGTTCCAGGATCCAAGTAGCAGCGAGCAAGTTCCAGGTCGCAGGTAGCTTGTAGCATGTAGCATGTAGCAGGTAGCTCGTTGCAGGTAGCAGATAGCATGTTGCAGGTCACAGGTAACAGGTATGAGGTTGCAAGTTGCAAGTTGAATGTTCAAGGGTCTAGGGTCAAGGTTCATGGTTCACAGTTATAGGCTGCAAGTTTAATACAACCCACTTGGGAGGAGGAGGATGGACCTAGTTGGAAGTGGAATTGAAGCTAAAAAATCTGAGCAGTTTTGGGAGCTCTTCAATTTATGTTCAATGTAGCACAAAAATTGTGCATAGAAATGAAGCATAAATTTTCAGAATGTAAAGAGGGAATTGGGGAAGGTTTTGCTTAAGGTTTCAGAGCATCAGCTTTGCTCAAGCAGTGGTGTTGTCGATGACTATCAAGGTAGGCTCCATGATGAAGGTGCCATAATGATTTGTTGCCAGTGATGTCGGAAAGCTTTGTCGTCAATGACAGGAAGTGAATTAAGACAGTGGCATCTTTAGTGACCATCTAGTAGTAGGATCTCCTTGCATTTTTTTACTAGTTTCCTCCTACCACTCTAAACTAGGAGCTAAAATCATTGTTATTAATTTTTGTTGTCACACACGGCTGCTTGTTGAAAAGGGAAATGAAGATCTTCATTTTTCAAGAAATGGAGAGGTTCCTAACTTTATTTGTATGACTATATCTTTATTGTGATTTGACATCTTACTTTGGATAGATTGATGTAAAACGTTTAAGCTTAAAGTTGTCCCAAAGCAATTTTACTCTTTCAACAAAGAATGTTGCATGTTGATGTAGTTGGTAAATAATTGTACTTATTATGAATCAATGAATATTTTAGGGAGAGGGTTTTTTTTTTCAACTCTAGCCTAGGTTTTAGTCTTGGAACTATTCTAGGACCATCTTTCTTTATGGATTTTTCAGAAGGACAAAATAGTAATTTTTTCCCGCTAATAAAACATATGAGTTGTTTAATGGTAGATAAGTAATGGTAGTAATAAATGTTGAGACAAACTAATTTTGAGTTACTTTTTTACTTTTGCAATTGGTATGGGTAACGTTGTCACGTGTGTATTTACATTTTTTTTGTTTGTTTTAGGGGTGGAGGATTTGGGAAGAATGATCATAAAGATTGGATTTTTTTTATTTTCTTGATCCTTTCTCTATGTATGATTATAAAGATAGATTTTTTCTTATTTTCTTATATGTGTTCATAAGGTAGCGATGTGCTTTCACATTCATACGTTCTGGATTTTCCCTATAGGTATTTGTTAGAATGTGTTTGAAGTTTCAAGGAAGAGAAACACAGTTGCATGAAGTGTTGGATATAGGGTATGAGACCTTGATAGTTGTGATGCTTGTAAAGAAAGTTGGTCGAGTCATCAAGTCTAGTACTATTGATTTTGTCAATCAGGCATGTTCCTCAAAACTTTTTTGTCTTTTTACTTTTCTCTAAAATCCATTATATGTCACACTATATATGCAGTATATTGGGAGAAATTAGATTAAGAATTTAGAAGTTGGATAGATTTTATTTCTTTTCTTCGACTTACATGTATATGTCTTATACAAAAAGAAGGATGGAAGGAAGCTCATTAAAATAGGAGTTTTTTTATTTTAAATTATTTAAAAAATATAGTAAAAATATCAATTTTAAAAAAAATTATTTTTAAAAATTATATAAATCAAAATTTATACTTCTAATAATATTTTTTACTCTCTTTTTCACTTATCCAAATAACATGAAAGAACTTTTACCTTTTCTTTATTTCCATCAATCCAAATATTTTTTTCATTATATTTTTATTTCATTTCTCATCTTCCCATTTCTTTCTCTTCTATTTATTTCCTTTCTATTTTCCAAATCATCCAAATAAAACATTAATTTCACAAGTGTCGCTTGTGAAATGTTATGCAAGAAAGTTATGCATTTCTTACATAACAAAATGTATGGTTGTGTTTGTTTGTGGTTGATTATTTGATTTTACTTTCATTGGTCTGTTCAGTAATATTTTTCTAAGATCATGTTAAAATTAATTATTTGTATTCCTATTTTATTTTTTTGCTTTCCTTCTTTATTTTTTATAAATTTTATTTTTATCTTTTTTTATTTATTATAATGTTAATTTTTCTCTTAGATGATAATAATAAAAATATTAGATATATAATAATTATATAAATAAAAGAATATATATATTAAGAACTAAATAGTACAAAACACATTTGATGAAGAAAATAGCACATTTGTTATAAACATACCAAGATTTTTCTAACAAGAAAATTATCAATATAATGAGGTAGGAGAATTGTAAATCTACATTTAAATTAAGTAAATACATTTTGAAAAATAATAAAATAATAAATAATAAGCAATATAGTAAAAGATATGATATAAAAGAATAAATAAATAAAAATTTAAAAAGTAGGTATGTAAAAATTATTGTTGGATACGATAATAAGAAGGTCTAATCACATATTTAATTTTTCTAGTTTGAATTATATATACTTCTTATTTATTTTAGCAATATTTATATTTTTTATCTTTTAAATTTGATGTTCTATGCTTTTAAAATGAAATCCTTAAATTATTATTTTTATCAAAATTTGATCTTGCATTATATAATTTTTCAAGTAAAACCTTCAAATTTTAATTTTTATCAAAACTAAATATAAAATAATTTTAAAATTTAAAAAGAATTTTTTTTGTAGAAACTAGATAAAATTTGAAATTCTTTATAAGATATGATATTATAGTTGGAAGAGGAAAAATTAGTTTTTTTTATTTTATTTAAGATAAAGTAGTATTTTACCTGGTAATTTTTTAGTACAAAATAATTTAATCTGTATAGGTTAAGTAAAAGTAAGAATTATAAAATTTTAGATAAAATAAAATTATTTGAACTAAATTTACTAAATTTTATAAGTGAAAGGACCATAATTACTAAAAAAATTAAATTAAAAACTAAAATTTTATAAATTAAAATATATCAAAAAATACAATTAAACATAATATGACAATTTAAATTCCAATTTGTACCCTAGTCAAGGAGATGTTGGGTAGGCTTCTTGACTTGTTAATAAAGTTATTCTTTTATTCTTATTCTATTGATATTTTTTGTATTGTTCTTATATATATTTTTACATTCAAAAGTATCTATTTTTTTCATCATTTATTTTTTATCCTTTTTCATAGTTTATTGCTGAAAAATGTGCACCTGTTCTACCCATTAAAAATTCAAATATTTAATCTAATTTTTGTATTGAAATAAGACTTATTATTGAAGAATTGGATGATGATATCATTGTTGCAATTGTTCTAATTGGTAAATAAATTTCTAAAGATTTAATTATGCTAAAAATATTGTATATGAAGAGATTTTACATAAAAATTTAAATATATGTGATTATTTATTAACTTTTAACATAGAATAAATTTCTAAAGTCGTGCACCATTGCACATCTTTAATGCAGTTGTTTTCACAATATTTATTATTATAGTTCTCCAACCTATATAAAAGAAAAAATATATTAATGATGTAAAGATAATATATAACACATTCAAATTTTTGATAGAATCAAATAAATTATCTTGATTTTAAGCTCCTATCTTAATAAAAATAATGGATCATTTACATTGAAATTGGTTATCTTTTTAATAATTTAAATTACAAAATTATTTAAAAAATTGATAAAAAATAATAAATTGATGAACAATCAAAATTAGTAAAAAAATAAATTTATATAAAATAATATTTTAACTATTTTCTAAAAAGATTAAAAATATTATATTTATTTAATCTTACATATATAACTTACATTATTACAAATTAAAAACTACATATATTCTAAATTTTTAAAAATTAAGTTGTACATAGAAGATTAAACAAGACATAACATAAATTTATTTATTTTTTATAGAAAAATATTATTTGTATATAGGTTGTATTTTTATGGATTTTATCGGTTTGTTTTCGATTTTTTATTAAAACAGTTTTGTAACTCGAATGATCCATATTAGCATCTAGTTTTATTTTAACTACTCCAACCAATCAATTTGATTCATGTTTCATAATTATAAGTAATATATTGTATTATATATATTTTAATAAATTATATATTATAAATCTTTTTAAATATTATTTAATTAATAGTAATTTAATCAAAAGTTAGATCATCTAATTTTAAAAATTTGAAATTAAATCGATTTCATAAATTTTACTTATTTAAAAATTGTTTTTGTTACCTTAGACAAGGTTTGATTCTTGAATATGTATTAAATTAATATTAATAACACTTATTTTAACTATAATAAAAAATAATAATGTTTAGGTGTTAATAAAAATATTCTTAATTTGTACTAAAAGATTCATTCAAATATATCAAATTAAAAATCTAAATACATTAGATTTGTATAAATAAATTGAGCTCACTTATTTTACTTTTTTCGTAAAATAACCATCTTTAGAAATACGTTAAAAAATTTTAGTATGTTTGTTATTGGTTTTTTCAAGAAGAAAAACAAATTAAATTTTTTATTATGCTGTAAATCTATTTTGATAGTTTTGTTAAAAATTTAGCATTGTAACTATATTTTCAAAAATAAATTTTATTTTATAATTATTAATTTAAAATCATAACTATATTTTCAAAAATAAATTTTTTTTTTATAATTATAAACAGATAAAATTTAATCTTTGTTTTTATTTTACTCAAAAGAGATAAAAAAAATTTTATAATTATAAACAGATAAAATTTAATCTTTGTTTTTATTTTACTCAAAAGAGTTGGAAATATTTAATAAAATTTACAACATTCCTCAAAATAAAAAAAGTTAAAAAAAAATAAGACGTTTCTTTCTATTGTTAAAAAAAATAAAATTTAATAAAAATATATTAATAGTAGAAAATAATTTCCATACAATTATCTAATTATAAATAATATATGATTATAAATAATAATTTTTATAAAATTATTATTTTAAAAATAGACATAATAATTTTCAATTGGTTGGTAATATAAATAAAAGTTTGTTCTGTAATTTACTAGACTATTTCAACAAAATTGAAATTTAAAAAAAAATTAGTTTAATTTTGTTAATTTATGATTTTGGAAAAGTTATTAGATCATTCAAAATTTATTTTCATTTATGATCAAACAGTATTTCTTCCTCATATTTTTTTTTTCTAAAGAGAAAAAGATTTTGCTAGTCTTTAATAGACTTAGAAAATATGTTTTTTTTTTCATTTTTCTTTAACGATCAAATTAGAATTGAAATTAAAACTTCCTATTATACTTCTCTGAAAACAACATTTACAAGATTTTGCTACTTTTATTACAATTGTTTCTGAAATATTTGTCACTATTATATTTTTTTTAACAAATACAGTAAGTAAGAATTTAAAATATGATTAATAAAGATAAATGTTAATAGTAGGATTAAAATCAATGATATTAAATAAGAATAAAATAAAAAAATCTAATTTTGTTAACTTTGATTCTTAAGCTGGTTTTAATTATAAAAAATAATATTTTATTGAGAATAGGAATCATTATTATATTATTATAATTTTGATATAATAGATATTTCATGATAATGTGTATTCCTCTAATGATGCATGGAAGGATTTCTATGGGAAGGAAAAAGAATTTCAAAATCTGAAACAACAGACAAGCACTTAAAGATGCAAATAATCATTGTGTTCTGGTCTTCTATAAGATTTTTTTTCTTTAAATTTATTTTAGATTTTATTGTTTCACCTACACTCTACCATATTTAACTCTAATTAAACTAATCATATAATCCAGAATTATTGTTTGGCAATAATAGACCTAATTGACATTGTGAATATAATCTTATCAAGGATATATATAGAATCTTCAATTAAAAAAAATAAGAACGAAAAAAATTACCTATTAGTTGTTTATACAGTAATCAACCTTTCTCGTTTAGGATTTTTGATTTTCACAATGTCAAAGAGAACTTTAATAGTGTCGTAACTGTAACCGTAATTACAATAAAATGACGAACTTATTAAAATTTTAGAAAGAATTTTAATTAATTGTGGAGCCACCAATAAATTTTTATTCAAAGGAAAATATTTGAAAAAACCCTAATTTAAGAAAGAAATTCCAGGTTCAGGAGTCGGTTACGAATAGGAAAGGTATTAGACACCCTAGTCGCCCATTCCGAAGAACGGTACCCTTAAACTGAGTGTGATTTTAATATTTCTTGAAAACTGTTTGATCCTTTTTGTGAATACCAATTCTTTTCCGGATAAAAATCTTCCTTAATTAATTAATTTACTAAACACCTTTAGAGAGCAAAAGCTCAAATTGTCAAAAGAAAGGAGAAAGAGATACAACAAATAAATAAACAAGTGAATAGATAATAAACAAATAAAATTAAAAAATAAAATTCAGTTAGGTTAGTTGGGAGTTAGTTATAAGGTAGTTGGACTAGAGTTAGGAGTTAACTTCCATTAGGTTAATACCACCACAGTTAAGCTAGGGGTATAAAGGGAATTTGGAAAAAAGGGAACGGTTACTGGACATTTTTGGCACCAAAAATTGAAAGTTACTCTCAGTGGTTCAAGTTTCCCCCAAAGCTCTGAGTTTCAAAAAGCTGTTCAAATTGCTGGAGTTGGCATTGGTTACAGGAGGGTCTCTACGCTTCTTGTGGATTCTCATTTGATTTCAGTCGATTGAGCTCTTGTTCTTCCCTTCCGATTGAAGTTACTAAGTTTCCTTCGTTTCATTGTTCGACGTTTACAGGTAGGCTCACGTTCATCGTTTCACCCTTATATCTGTGAGATTTCATCTGATTTAAGCTTAGAATCTTGGTTGATTTTAACCTTTGGATAGACGAAATGGGTTCAATGGTATGTGTTTGTGTAATGTTCCCATAGCTAAGCAAGATTAAGGTAAAAACTAATTTTGAACTTTATGATGTTGATCTTACTCTGTTTGGAAAGGTTCAATGTTGGAAATACATCATAGAGATTATTACCTCTGCTAATCAATTGGCCTACAAATCATTAGTTGTCCAATTACAGAATGTATATCCTGTTAGGAAGCAAGAATGTGGTGATTCTCTGCTCTGTGATTTTTTTTTTTTTGATTAACTATTAGCTGGGTACAGTAGAGGCAAGTTACAATAGCAGTCTTTTGATACTAAGGTCGAGTACTTAATGAACCTTTTGGTTCCTCCTAGTTAAGATCCGTGTTCATGGATAATGTCGACCAACTTACTATTCCAAAGTACCCTGTCAAACTATTCTATATTTGCTACAAAAGCAGTAATAGGAGTCATTTGATTGAGTTTTCAGTAGGCGAATCAAATTGGTTTTGGCCTCAATGAGTAACTCCTGGTTAGGGTAAGAGGAGAGACGTATTTCCAAAGGCAGATTTTTGGCACCTCAACCGGACTTGATATAAGTCATGGGTAAAGTAAATCCCCAAAAGGTCTTTTTGTTTGAACCAGTGAGTTAATGAGCAAAGTTTAAATGGGAATAAAAACCAAGTGAGTCTAGGAGATGATGATTCAATATAAATGACTACAGTCTGTATTGAAGGTAGATAAATGTTTAACTTAGGACTGCATCCAAAACTAGAGACCAGGCTTGCTGTTCCTATCACTAAGGTGAACAGACTCGAGTAAGTGAAAACCAATTGCAACAAAACTGATCTTATCCAGTTTAGCAGTTTGGGCACTATTCTCTTTTGAGTTCCAGGTTGTTTGTACAGGTTCTGGTTTGGCCTCCCAGTTTTTTTTTTATTGCCCTGTAGGATTTGAACCTTTATTATCATAGTTAACTAAGCTCAGGTACATGACCAACTCCTGTAGAAGCCCAAACCTGGGGTTGGAATCCTGATTGGTGGATTAAGAGAAGGCTTAGAATGTAATAAGGGTCAAAGTGAATTTGATAATCATGAGATGTAATTCATTATCCATTCTTGGTCAAGTAAAGACTAGGTTAGCCTATAGAATCCTGACTTTAGGGACTGAAACTGATAGCACTGAGTTGGCACATAAACCTGAGATTAGAGGTCCAGTTTGGTCTCAGATTCCCCAAGCTGGTTTCAGTCCTGATCAGCGAAGTTAGTTGATTAGTTTTGAGCCTATGGGGCAGCAAACCATGTTTTAATCTTTGTTGAGCCTTAGATTTGTTGCACATGTTTTGTATCTGGGGAAATACAGAACAAAGCAGGAAGCAGCTCATTCATTTGAGTTTTAGGCTATGTCTGATATAGAACCTAAGTAAAACAGGAACTGATATAAGGGGAAATTCTGGCCAAGATAAAGCATAGATGCAGTAGTGATATTTGGCTTAGAGGTAGGCATGGGTGTTATCCTTGCACAAGGTCATTATACCAGTTCCTAATTATTATCCCTCTGTACAACCAGATTTGGCTTGCCAAAATTGGTACAGCAGCAAGCCCAACATGAGGCAATATAGGTGGCATCCCCTGGCTAACGAAATAGGTCACAGATCAGCAATAGTTACAGGTTTGGGGCATTATGGTTTGTTTTGAAAATCACAGAAATCTGGGCAATGACTCTGATATTGCAGATATTGACCTGGCTTCTCAGTATACACATGTCCATAAAAGGTTCAGAATTAGTAATCTGGTTCTAATCCTTCTTGTGAATCCCAAATACTAGCATATGTTTTGGTTTAGTTTTTTTTGAAAATGTAGAGAATCAAGGCTAGAGGCTCAGTTTGGAAATTTTACTGGAGTTTAGTCTCATGCTGATTTCAAGATCACCCAGGGAACCTTTGGGGCTAGTTTAAGAACCCATTACATAGATTTCTGAGAAAAACAGGCTAGCATGAGTTTCAAGACATGATCCTTAAGGATAGGTAGTGACCCAAACAGTGATACTGGTCCAGTCTCATAAGACTAGGGCCTGATCAATACATCATAGCAGTGGATTATGTAATGTGTACGTACTTTGTCTACACCAATATAACTTTAATTAGAATCACATTAGCTGTCAGACTATATAACTGGTTTCAATAATTAGGAGTCTATCCTAAGCCTTCAAGGACCATACCGGGGAATCTTTGGGTTAATGTAAGAATTCACAATCATTAGGAGTCTATCCTAAGCCTTATCAGGACCATACCAGGGAATCTTTGGGGTTAATATAAGAATCCATAATAATTAGGAGTTCAGCCTAAGGCACAACAGGTTCTGGGTCATAACGTGCTATCCTAACTAGGCCAAAAGGGGAACTAGCATCTCTGGTTTGAACAGGAAATGTAGGTTTAATTAACCTCAGAATACCACACAGCTTTAGGTGCATGAGATTTTTCCTGTTATGTCATTGATCTCTTTTCCTACAATCTTAAGGCTGGATTTAAAATCATTTTGTTAATGTATCAGTTCTCAGGGGAGTAAAGGGTGAGGGCAGGAGTTAGGACATACCCCCAGCACATAGCATATTGCAAAACCCTTGGGATATTGATAGCAAGGCAGGTTAGTTTCTCCAAAATCCTCATAGATTTGTTTGCTTAAACCAGTAGTTGGTCAATTCAGAACTTGAACCACAGGATCAATAGGGTCTTTTGCTCATATAGGGTTGTGATATAAATCTAGGGACATGTTTTATATATGTTAATGGAGTTAAAACTTAGGAAGGTAGAAGGATTGCAAGCTACTTTTGCTCAGAATCTAATCCTTAAAAACCTGATTCAGGGTATAGTATTGAGTTTGGTATGAGCACGATCAGTTGGCTTGATTGTGTATTATACCCTCTGTGATCCCTAAGTAAAATAGAAGTTGTTGTCTGGTTCTGCAAGGTATACTAGTCCCTCTGGCCATAGTAACACACTAACACAAGTCTCCTCACTTTAACTTTCAAATTTCTGCAGATGGTAATTTCCAGTCTGTTTTCTAAAGTGTGTCGTAGTAACAGGTCTAGTGGCTTAGGCTAATTACAACTTTGATCAGGACACTGTACCTTTAAATCATTTAGAGGGGGGGCTTGTATTCTTATAATCAACCATAGTGTAGGAGAGAAAAAAAAACTGAAGTGCACCTGCTGATAGGCCACGAAGCGTACTAGCTGCTGTAACAAGTTTCAATTGCAGGCCCAGGCCATTATGTGCTGTCTTTTCTGGGCTAAATCAAAACCATAGGTATATAGGCTATTTCTCTGGTTTTATGTTGCAAGAATAGTTAGAGTCTCCTGATCAGTTTTGTGTCATAAGTGGCAGAGGCAGCAAGGGGATTTAGATTTTTTAAGCTGCACCGGTAGTAGCCTATCCCTTGTGTCTATGATACACAGAATCTGCTCCAACTATCATCAGGTTCTGTGAAAAGAAGTACACAGTTTAGCTAACTGCATGGGTCCCAAAGTATAACGCAAGTATGGATAGAGTGCTAATCCCATGAGGCTAAGGCCTGATCAGCTCAGCTCAGCACAGCAGTTATCCAAGGCCTTCTATTTCCAGGTTAAACTCTGGTTTCCAATTTTGTGCCCCAAAGAGCATCAGTTTTGATCACAAGAATGCTATGTACATGATCCAAAACATAGGCACTTCTTAAACTGTCAAGCAAAACTGAATATCCTCTGGTCAAACACAGGATAAGGTTACTTCCTGTTAGCCAAATAAGATTTAGTTCCCTCTGCACATATAGGTCAGTGAACCAGAGATCTCGATGTGGGAGGCCAAGTCTTTGTCAATGAACCAAGGAGAGTCAGTATCTCTGTTCACCCCACTACTGCCAAGGGTTAGAACTGAATTCAAGTCCACCAGGTCCAATAATATGTGATGCTGATGCTCAATATTATTACAATAAGCTTAGGAACAAGTAAGGCCTAAAGGAGTGCCTATTAAATCCTGTTCTGGTAGCAGTAGAAAATTTGACTAGGAATGCCAGTCAAAGGAAATATTGCAGCTTCCATTTTGGTGCAGAATGATCCCACTAAGCCTAGAGCTTATCTAGGGACTTTAGACATGACTGTATGACTATAGAGAAAAGTCAAACCTGAACAGAATTTGCAGATTGGATACTTATTGAACATATAGAAGGATCACAGGATCTATCTACCAGATGTTATTGATGGTTAGATGGGATGGGCACACACTAGTCTACAATTTCTTGGCTGTAAAGTGTTTAATTTGCTCATAGCTTTTCAAATATCTAATATAGGGTAGGTATGGTGCTATATGCACCATGTTCACTATCTTGATCAGTATTTTAGGTTCTATTTGGCCACCAATTTGGCGCCATACTCTAGGCTCACTGGTTTACAAATAATGAAGGAATTCAGCACCTGACTTTAGTTGTTAGCTCCTTAGGTTCTGTTGGCCACCTTAATGTGAGTTTAGGACAGCCAATAGATGTCAGAACTTGCATTAATTCAGGTACCATATTCTGAGAAGTAAGGGGAAGAATTTTTGGCCACGTCTTGAACAGTAGGCTCATAATTAACCTATGAATTCTAGGGTCAGGTAGGCTACCTTTCTGGTCCGGAGGTAGGTTCTGGTTTAGCTGTAGATTACCAGGGAAATTATTTAACTGTCAAAAAGCTCTACATAACATTTCATTGTCCACAAACTATAGCCGGATGTCACCACTCTTTAGCCAAACCAGGAGCCCGAATCACACTGACTTTGGGCATTTTATCAACGATTTCAGCTCTTGAACATCATTTTGTCAGTAGGCCTGGAATTAGTTAACAAAATCTGGACATCCCATCAATACCTAGACAATATCAGCAGCCTAACACAAAAGTCATGCATTTTAAGATTAATGAGGATAAGATGATGTTCTGATCAATTTTGTTGAACCCCATCTCATGCATTTAAATTCTAGCTTGGAAATTCTCAGTATTAATCGAGCTTAAAATAGACTGGTTGCTGTTTGGGCTGGAGGAAAAGAAATGGCATCATGATAATAAGAATTATGGGCTCTATATACATATGCGAAAACCAAAACTATTGATAAATATGCCACTGTTATCTCATGCTTTCCTCCTTCTTGACAATGTTTATGTATCTTTGATTCTGGATTTGATAAAACATTGCCTTAAAAATCCTTTTAGCAAACCATTCCAATGTCTATTTTCAGTATTCTTTTTTCTTTTTCAAAAACTCTTCCTTCTTTCAAAACGTCTGTTTTTAATTTTCCTCAGATCATGCAACGGGTTCTAATATGGGCAAGTAGCGTTCTCTACTGTTACGTGTTCTAATCCATGCTAATTCAAATACGGCTTACGACGATTTGGATTATGCAAGCACATCTGTTTTCCAAAACTCTTCCTTCTTTCAAAACGTCTGTTTTTTTTTTATTTTCCTTAGATTGTGCAACGGGTTCTAATACAGGCAAGTAGCATTCTCTACTGTTACGTGTTCTAATCCATGCTAATTCAAATACAGCTTACGACGATTTGGATTATGCAAGCACGTCGGTTTTCCAAAACTCTTCCTTCTTTCAAAACGTCTGTTTCTAATTTTTCCTCAGATGGTGCAACGGATTCTAATGCGAGCAAGTAGCGTTCTCTATTGTTATGTGTTCTAATCCATGCTAATTCAAATATGGCTTACGACGATTTGGATTATGCAAGCACGTCTGTTTTCCAAAACTCTCCCTTTTTCAAAAACGTCTATTTTATTTATTATTTATTTTCCTCGGATTGTGCAACGGATTCTAATGCGAGCAAGTAGCGTTCTCTACTGCTTTGTATTTTAATTCGTGCAAATTCAAACACGGCTTACGACGGTTTGAATTTTGCAAGCACATTCATTTCCTGATCCTTCATTTTCTTGAGAAACGTTATTTTTTTTACCTAAGATTACTCTTTTCTTCTCCAAGAGATCAAGTCTCTTAACCAGAACTACGTAGCCTTGAATTTCCGATTGCACCAGGGAATACGTAGGAGCAGGATCAAGTCCTGTCAGACTATTTTCTATAAACCTATTTATTTTCTATTCTATTTTAAGGGATCAAACAGCTTTCAAAATATCACACACTCAGTTTAAGGGTACCATTCTTTGGAACGAGCGAGTAGGGTGCCTAATACCTTCCTTACTCGTAACTGACTCCCGAACCTAGATTTCTTCCTCAAGTTAGGGTTTTTCCAAATGTTTTCCCTTGAAGTAAAATTTGGTGGCGGCTCTACAATTGAAATAAATTCTTTTCAAAAATTTACCGAGTTCGTCGTCTCGTTGTAATTGCGGTTACGACACTTTTAAATAGAATAGAAATAAATAGGTGTGCGGAAAATAGCCTGACAAGGCTTGATCCTGCTCCTACGTATTTCTTGGTGCAATGGGAAATTCAAGGCTACGTAGTTCTGATTAAAGATTTGGTCCCTAAGAAATTTTGTAAAGGAGATGAAGTCTGTATTGAATAGAAGCTTTTGAAATCTATTTATAAAGTTGATTTTTTTTGAAAAGGGCAGAAAAGATATCTACGATCCGCATGCACAGAGCCGAAGGCGGCATTGCGACTCATGATTCTCCAAATTTTGAAAAACAGGGTATGCTGCACTTTCAAATTCGAAGCTCATTGCGCGAGATGTAGGATCACTTAAAACTTTGAAAAGTGTTTGGTAGAATTGCATTTTTGAAGATTTGATTTAAAAAGGAGGACCTTTGACCCACATGCACAGAGTCGAAGGCAAACGAAGGCTATACTGCAACTCATATGACTTTCCGAACATTAAAAGACAGGGTATGTTGCACTTTCAACTTCGAACCTCATTGCGTGAGATCTAGGATCGCTTAAAGCTTTGAAAAGTATTTTAGAAAAACTAAATTTTTTTGAAGATTGGATTTAGAAAGGAGGACCTTCAACCCACATGGACAGAGTCGGAGGCAAATGAAGGCTGCACTATGACTCATATGACTCTTCGAACATTGAAAGATAGGGTATGCTGCAGCTTCAACTTCGAAGCTCATTGCATCAGATCTAGGATCGCTTAAAGCTTTGAAAAGTGTTTTAGAAAAACTAAATTTTTGAAGATTTGATTTAGAAAGGAGGACCTTTGACTCACATATACAGAGTTGGAGGCAAACGAAGGTTGCACCGCAACTCATATGACTCTCCGAATATTGAAAGACAGGGTATGATGCACTTTCATATTCGAAGCTCATTGTGTGAGATTTAGGATCATCATCTTTAAAAGTTTTCAAAATCTGATTTTAAAGGTTGATCAAGTAATAGAAACTTCATTTTAGATCCAATTTAGATAAATAATATCATTCCAAAAACTAGAGAGAAAGACAAAGAGAACGCAACAAAAATCACCAAAATCGGAGATCATTTGACTGATAAAAAATGTAAACGAAAAACAGAGACAAAGATGAACTCGGAAATCCTAGAAGAAGCAAGAAAATTAAGCGAAATAAAAGTTGGATCTAACCTTTATTGATGTTCCTTGTTCAATTATCTCCAATCCAGCTCAAGTCATAAGGTACAAAGGTAAGAATTAAGTGTTTTTTTATTTGATTCAAGCATACACTTAACTCTTTAGGTTCAATGACTTAATCATGCATGACTTAAGTTAGACTTAGCATATAGGATGCATGCACATGGTCATGCACTCTTAGGAATTTTTTTCAAAGGAGGACATACAAACACAAACAAGTCAGAAAGGGATACATATAGAAAGATCAACACATGAAAAATAATAACTAAACAAGGTTAAAAGAACAGGATCTATACAAGAACTTCAAGAACACAAGAGATTTTGGCGCAAAAGTTTGAATTCAAATCTCATAATTTTTCGAAAATATTTTTTGGTAGATCTGAAAAATTAAAACCAATCAATTGAAATATATGGATCATAGGAATCAAATAAAACAAGTTTGATAAAAATCAGACCAGAAATGAGCAAGTTATGCACAAATCAAACAAGTTAGGTTCATTTGCACGCCATGACAAACATACGTCAGTAATCAGGCTATAGAAACTTTATTTCAGATCCAAATTAGACAAAAAATATCATTCCAGAAACTAGAGAGAAAGACGAAGAGAACGCAATAAAAATCACCGAAATTGGAGATCATTTGAGCTATTTTAAATTAAATCACCTTTTGGCTAAAAACAGAATAATTTATTTAAATCCTTGGACATAATTCAGTGTTCATAAATTAGCAAGTATTGCAAAAAAGGCATATACTTACCGTGGCAGGCACCTGAAAAAAAATGGGTTAAAAAATTTTTATGTAATGATTACTCAAGTTACACCAATGAAGAGTTATTTCTTCCTTTTGTAAAAAATAACTTCTAAATTAAGGTAAAAAGTAGGTATTTTTTCTTCTAAAATATGCTCACCACAACATCAAATATAACATCTTAGAAGTACATTCTTATGATTTCACTTGAACAATGAAGAAGATATACACATCAGGAAGAGACATTGAGACCAGGGAGAGGGATTGTAGCCACTCTGGAAGCCTAACAAAACCAACTCAAATTATTTGGTTTCTGCTATGTAAATACCCTATGTTGCCTTCTACAACACCTAAAATTCGAAACTTAGTCCTAACATAAGTTTGTTTGTTTGGGGTCTTCTTTCTTATAATGTCAGAACTCTAGCATTTCAAATTCTGCAAACCCATTACCTCTTTTTCTTTTTCTTCTTACTCACACAACTTCCACCACCATGGCTTCAAAATCCAGGTTAGTTAGTCAACGATTTCCTTTTCTGGCTCTCAATATGAGTATCCTATGAAGATATGATTTTGGTTTCTTCAATTCAATTACTTTTATGCATTTGTTTTGTTTTCTTTTAAAGTCTATTGATCGTTTTCTACTTAATGAAATTTGATCTGATAATAAATTATGACATGGTATCGTGGAATTTTCTTCAAAATTTTCTAACTTTAGAATTTATGTATGTTTATTCCTGTTCATTTGTTTAAACTTTAACATTATGAATTTGATAGATCCAATGTATGTGAAAATCCCAACAAACCATCACTTACAATTCCAAGAGTTAGTAAGGTTAGCAAAGTGGTATCCGAATCAGAATATGAGTCACCATCATCTTTGCAAAATTCACGTATTTTTATGGAATGATCACCACACTCTGCCAATTCCGAGCCCTCTATTCAACAAAAATCACCAAGACCCACCTCCACCTCACTTGGTGTAAGTTATGGATTATACTATCTTTTTACCAAACAGTTTCATTTCAACTTCTTTCTTCATTTCAAATTATAGTTTTTTGATAAAGCATTTCAACTTCCTAATTTCTCAAGTTGCCTTAAATTTTTGGGTTGAGGATTATTACAAGAATCGTTAGTGCTAATTATATGACAATTTTTTTACCAAATGGTCTCAGTTCAACTTCTTTCTGCATTTTAAATTCTAATTTTTTGATGAAGCATTTTCAACTTTCTAATTTCTCAAGTTGCCTTAAATTTTTTGGGTTGAGGATTATTACATAATCAGTTAGTGCTAACTATATGACAATTTTTGGTTGGAACTCTAGACTTAAAACTTTAGATAATGCATGATTTCTTTAGAAATTAGGAAAATGCTAGAGATGTTTCTTTTCAGTATTCCTTGTGGTTATATGCTATGCAAAAATATTTTATTTAATCATGCTTTCCTTTAAGGGGTATCTGTACACTGATCTATGCTTATATATCTCTTTCAAGTTCATTGTTAAAAACAGTCCCTAAGAGTTGTAGAACCAATTGAATGTTGCTCAAGAAGATCTAAAGAAAGCAAAAAAGTAACTCATTCAGATTGAAAAGGAGAAGGAGAAGGTAAACAATTGATGAGTTGAAAGTAGGATCAAAGTGGTTGAGGAAGCAAATGAGAAACTTAGGGAAGCATTGATGACTCATAATTGGGCTGAGGAGAATTATGAGATTAAGAAGTTTAGAGCTTATTTCAATTTTTATGATATAGACATTCATTCATCAAATTTATTTAATTTATTTAGATTCTATGTAATCAAAATTTGCCTCAAACTTATCTCACTAGTCAATATATTAATATAATATTTATTTTATATTTAAATAATATATATTATAAATAGTTATATAATAAAATATATATTATAATATTATAAATTTAATATAATTTATATATCAAATAACATTATTTATTTTTTAATATATAAAAATTAGATAAATAAAAAATTAACCAAAAATTAATTTTTTTAAAATAATAAAAAATAAATTACTATTATTATTATTATTATTATTATTATTATAATAATGATAATTATGGTGATGGTAGTTATAATATAAAGAATTTTATATAATCATACAGTTTTATATTTTATATATTATTTGATAATCAATATATAAGATAAATAATTTTATATATCATTTCTATAATATTTTTATATTATTTAATATTTATTTTACATAAAATAATATATACTATATTATAAATTTATATAACATAAAATTATATTATGATAATATAAATTAAATATAATTTTTATATATCAAATAGTATCATTCATATGTGAATCTATAGAAATTGATAAATAATTAAATTCTTTTAAAATAATAAAAACAAAAATTTTAAAAATAAAATTTAAAATTAAAAGTTCACAATTGTAAAGTTTATAAAATTAAAATTCCATTAAAACATGTGGGTTAGAGTCATTCCATGGATTTAATTTTTTATTTTTCAAATTTTTTCTTTAAATTTTGTCTTTTTCAATAATTTTTTTTTCTCTAGTTCTTTTTCGCTCTTTAATTTAAATATGGATGAAAATTTAAAATAAGTAAGAAAATTTTGAAAAAAAATTTAGAGATAAAGAGTCAAATATATTTAAAAAATAACAAATAAATAAAAGTATAGAAATTTTGAGAAAAAATTGAGAGAGAAAAATAAAAATTAAAGAGAAATAAAATTATAGAAACAAATAAAAATATTTAGCTAAAGATAGAAAATTTTAAAAAAATAAATATATTAAAAAATATTTATCCATTGCATGTTCTTCTTTCAAATAATTCTATATTATTTTTAGTGTTTCGAGAATAATTATTTTAATAAAAATTGTTTGTGAAATACTAAAAAATTCATATACTTTTATCTTGAAATGTGCAAAAATATTGAAACTATTTGAAAGTAAGAATGTTGAAACACATTTCAACCACTTCCTTTGTATAAAGAAAAAATTATTCTTTTAGTATTGATTTAGATCATGGAAATCATTTTATAAATTAATATTCTTTTAATACATATCAAATTTTTCTATAGCTTATGATTTATTTAGGATCTAATATGATAGTATATATTTACGTAATAGGTAATATAATATATTTTATTATTAAATATTTGATTAAACTATTTTAAACATTATTTAGAAAAAAGAAAAAATTTATAGTTTTAAATGAAAAATATTATATAATATTTTATAATGTTAACAAATAATTAGTATATCAAATTTATAATTTTTATTTTATTTCCCAAAATTAATTTAAAATATATTTAATTAAAATAAAAAAATTTATCATTTTTCCTCTAATTTTAAGACCATCCATTTAAAATTATTTTTGAGAAATTCACTATTTCATTATTAAGAGAGGATATAAAACCATAAAGTTGTTTGAATCAACAATGTTACAAAGACATAAAAATTAGTTGTTGGTAAAGATGTTGAAATATTTTTAAAAACATCATTTGCATGAAGAAAAAAAAAACAGCATCCTTTTATTGTTAATATATATGATGGAAATCACTTAAAAAACTAAGATTTTTTTAATTGATGTAATTTTTTAAGATAGCTTATGATTTAGAATCTTATATGATTTGATGATATATATTTTGGACAATAGATAATATAATATGTTTTTTTCTTATTATGTTTGATTAAACTATTTTAATGATATTTTAGAAGAAAATTAAAAAAATATGATTTTAAATTAAGAATATTCTAAGTTATTTTACAATCATAATAGATAATTATTATATTAAGTTTGTATTAATTTATTATTTTTATCTTTTACTATGTTAAATTAAAATATTTTTATTTCAAACAAAATATTTACTACTTTTTTTATACTTTTTTAAAATCTTTCTTTCAAGACAATTTTGAGAAATTCATTACTTCCTTGTCAAGGAAGGATATAAAATCATGTGAAGATGTTGAAACACATTTTAACCACTTTATTGGTATAAAGAAAAATTATCCTTTTAACATTGATGTAGATGATGGAAATTATCCTTTAGTATAACTTGTTACTAATTTAGTATCTTCTATGATATGATCGTATACATTTATGTAATAAGAACTATAATATATTGTAATATTTGAGTAAATTATTTTAAATATTATTTAGAAGAAAATTTTGGAATTTTAAATTAAAAATATTATAATATTAAAAAATAATTTATATATCAAAATTTATAAATATTTATTATTTTATTTTTATTTATAAATATTAATTTAAAATATATTTATTTAAAACAAAAAATTTATTTATTTTTCCTCTCTTTTAAGACCATCCATTTTTTTAGAAATTCATGACTTCATTATTAATTGAGGATATAAAAATATAACATTTTTCGAATTAACAACGTTACAAAGATATTAAAATTAGTTATTGGTGAAGATGTTGAAATATTTTTTAACAACATCATTTGTATGCAAAAAAATAGATAGTATCCTATTATCGTTATATATGATAGAATTTATTTTAAAGATAATAATATATTTTAATAGATGTAGAATTTTAAGATAACTTATGATTTATTTAAGATCATATATATTGGGATGATAGATATTATAATTTGCTTTTTTTCTTTTATATGTTTGATTAAACTATTTTAAGGATTTTTTAGAAAGAAAATAAAAAAAAGAAAGATTTATTATTTCAAATTAAGAATATTATATATTATTTTACAATCATAATAAAAAATAATTAATATGTTGAAGTTATATTAATTTATTATTTTTAATATTTATTTAAAAATATTCAATTAAAATATTTTTATTTAAAACAAAACATTTACTATCTTCTTTCTAGTTCTTTAAAATCTTTCTATTAAGACTATTTTTGATAAATTCATTACTTTATCATAAAGGAAGGATAAAAACATGTCATTTTATGAATCAACTGTATTGCAAATGTATGAAAATTACTTGAAAGAGAGAATGTTGAAACATATTTTAACCACTTCATTTTGTATAAAGAAAATTTTTTCTTTTAGCATTGATATAGACAACGATAATCATTAAAAAAATTAATATTTTTTCACACATATCAAATTTTAGTATAACTAATAATTTATAATTTATTTAGTATCTTACATGATTTCATCGTATATATTTATCTAATAGGTAGTATAATATATGTTATTATTTTATATAGTTGATTAAATTATTTTAAAAATTATTCAGAAAGTAAAAAATAAATAAAATTTTAAATTTAAATTAAAAATATTATATATTATATAATAATATTAAAAAGTAATTCATATATCAAAATATAAAATAATTTATTATTTTGGTCTTCTATTTACAAATATTAAATTAAAAGATATTTATTTAAAAAATATTATTTTTTCCTCTCTTTTTAAGGCCATCCATTTTTTGAGAAATTCATTACTTCATTATTAATCAAAGATATAAAAGTATAACATTTTTTGAATCAATAATGTTACAAATACATTAAAACTACTTTTTGGTGAAGATGTTGAAATATTTTTTAACATCATTTGTATGTAAAAAAATATATAGTATCCTATTATCATTGATATTATGATATAATTTATTCAAAAATAATATTTTTTAATAGATGTATAATTTTAATATAGCTTATGATTTATTTAAGATCATATATATTGGGTGATAGATATTATAATTTGCCTTTTTTTTATATGTTTGATTAAACTATTTTAAGGATTGTTTAGAAGAAAACTAAAAAAAGAAAAAAAATTATTTCAAATTAAAAATATTATATATTATTTTACAATCATAATAAATAATTAATTTTTAATTTTTTATATATTTCTAAAAATATTAAATTAAAATATTTTTATCAAAACATTTACTATCTTCTTCCTATTTCTTTAAAATCTTTCTTTATTTTTGAGAAATTCATTACTTTATTATCAAGGGAGACTATAAAACATGATATTTTAGGAATCAACTATATTGCAAATACATAAAAATTACTTGAATGTGAAGATGTTAAAACATATTTTAACCTTTTCATTTGTATAAAGATAAAATTTTCTTTTAGCGTTGAAATAGACAATGGTAATCATTAAAAAATTAATATTTTTTTTATACATATCAAATTTTAGTATAGCATATAATTTATTTAACATCTTATATTATTTCACTAAATATATTTACATAGTAGGTAGTATAACATATGTTATTATTTTATATATTTGATTGAACTATTTTAAATATTGTTTAGAAAGTAAAAAACAAATAAAAATTTTAAATTAAAAATATTATATATTATTTTATAATATTAAAAGAAAATTCATATATCAAAATTTATAATAGTTTATTACTTTTATCTTTAATTTACAAATTTTAATTAAAATATATTTAATCAAAACAAATAATTTATTATTTTTTTCTCTGTTTTTAAGACCATCCATTTAAAACAATTTTTAAAAAATTTATTATTTCATTATTAAGCAAGGATATACAAATATAACATTTTTCTGAATCAACAATGTTACAAAGATATTAAAATTACTTATTGGTGAAGATGTTGAAATATTTTTTAACAAGATTATTTGTATTAAAAAAATACATAATATTCTATGATCATTGATATATACGATCAAATTTATTTAAAAGATAATATTTTTTTAATAAATGTAAAGTTTTAAGATAGCTTATGATTTATTTAAGATCATATACATTTGTGTGATAGATAATATATTATGTTTTTTTTTTCTGTTATATGTTTGATTAAACTCTTTTAATAATTGTTTAGAAGAAAATTAAAGAAATAAAATTTATGATTTCAAATTAAGAATATTATATATCATTTCATAGTAATAATACATAATTAATATGTTGAAATTATATTAATTTATTAATTTTTATATTATATTTAAAAATATCAAATTAAAATATTTTCATTTAAAATAAAAAATTTACTCTCTTCTTTCTACTATTTTAAAATCTTTCTTTTAAGACTATTTTAAAAACATGACTTTTTATGAATGAACTATACTGCAAATGCATGAAAATTACTTGAATTCAAGGATGTCCAAACCTATTTTAGCCACTTCATTTGTGTAAAGAAATTTTTTTCTTTTAGCCTAGATAGAGACAATGGCAATCATTACCAAATTTAATAATTTTTTTAACACATCAACTTATAATTTATTTAACCATTTATATAATTTCATCGTATATATTTACGTAATAGGTAGTATAATATATGTTATTATTTTATATATTTGATTAAACTATTTTTAACAATCTTAGAAGGTAAAAATAAACAAAAATTTTAAATTTTAAATTAAAAATATTATATATTATTTTATAATATTAAAAAATCAATATTATATCAAAAATTATAATAAATTATGATTTTTATCTTTTATTTACAAATAGTAAATTAAAATTGGTTGTTGAATTAAAATAAAAAATTTATTATTTTTTCCGCTCTTTTAAGACTCCATTTTTTGAGAAATTTATTACTTTATTATTAATCAAGGATATAAAAATATAATATTTTTTGAATCAACAATGTTACAAAAATATTAAAATTATTTGTTGGTGATATTGAAATATTTTTTAACAACATAATTTGTATGCAAAAAAATATATAGCATCCTATTATCGTTGATATATATGATAGAATTAATTTAAAAGATAATGTTTTTTAATAGATGTAAAGTCTTAAGATAGCATATATTTTTTAAGATCATATATATTTGGATGATAGATAATATAATATATATATATATATATATATATATATATATATATATATATATATATATATATATATATATATTCTTTTTTATGTTTCATTAAACTATTTTAAGTATTGTCTAGAAAAAAAAATTAAAATAAGAAAAATTTATGATTTCAAATTAAGAATGTTATATATTATTTCACAATCATAATATATAATTAATATGCTGAAGTTATATTAATTTATTATTTTTATATTTTATCTAAAAATATTAAATTAAAATATTTTTAATTTAAAAAATTCTATCTTCTTCCTACTTCTTTAAAATCTTTCTTTTCAAACTATTTTTGTGAAATTTATTACTTTATTATAAAGGAAGGATATAAAAACATGACATTCTTCGAGTCAACTATATTACAAATGCATGAAATTATTTTAATGTGAAGATGTTGAAACATATTTTAACCACTTCATTTGTATAAAGAAAAAAAATTTCTTTTAGCTTTGATATAGACAATGGTAATCATTTAAAAATTAATTTTTTTAATGCATATCAAATTTTAGTATAGCATATAATTTATTTAACATCTTATATGATTTCTTTGTATATATGTTATTATTTTATATATTTAATTGAACTATTTTAAACATTATTTAGAAATTAAAAAGTAAATAAATAATTTTAATTTTAAATTAAAAATATTATATATTATTTTATAATATTAAAAAATAATTCGTACATCAAAATTTATAATAATAATTATTTTTATCTCTTATTTAAAAAAATTTAATTAAAAGAAAAAATTTATTACTTTTTCCTCTCTTCTTCAAATAGGGATGGAAGTGAATAAGGTCGTCCGATAAGGGCCTACGACTTGACTCGTTTAAAGCTTAGTTAGGCTCGGCTAATTTAATAAATAGATAGACTCAAGCTTGTTAAAAAGCTTTTTTAGATAAACAAGTCAGGTCTAAGCTTATAAAAAATCCTATTTAACCTATTCAAGGGCCTATTTATATTTATATATATATATATATATATATTTATATTTATTTTAATATATTATATTTATATAATATTTATTTTATATTTTATTTACATAATATTAACATATATATATATATATATATATATATATATATATATATATTTTATACCTATTTAATGACCTTTTTATCTTGTAGACTTTAAGTTTGAAAACTTTTTAATTATTTATTTATATAGGATTTAAGTTTATTTATTGATTTTTTTATAATGCAGGCTTTTAAACAGGCTTGCAGGTCTTGTAGGCTTTAAATCATGTCAGGCTTTGACAGGAAAAAAGTCTTTAACAGGTAACAGGCCCAGGCTCAGGCCTCAAAATTTTTAAACAGGCCAGGCTTAAACACTCAAAGCCTAGCTCGGCTCGGCCTACTTCCATCCTTATCTTCAGATCATCCATTTAAAACTATTTTTGTGAAATTCATTAATTCATTATTAAACATAGATATAAAAATATAATATGACAAGTAGTACGACTAGGACTAGAATTAGTATTGTGACCAAGACCAGTAGTTAAACCAAGACCAAGATCAATAATAGGACCAAGAGCAGTTGTTGGATCAAGACTATGATTAGTATTGGGACCACAACCAGTAGTTGGGCTCGGATTAGGATCAGTACAAGGACTAAGATTAGTACTATGTCCTAGATTAGTACTAGGACTAGAACTAGTAATTGGACCAAGACATTGGTCAGTATTGGGACAAGGACCAGTATGACCAGGACCGATAGTTGAACAATGATCAATATTGGGATCAAGATCAGTGTTGGGTCAAGACCAGTAGTTGGAAGAGGATCGGGATTAGTACTAGGACCTGGATCACTTTTAGGACCAAGACTAGTAGTTATACCAGGACCAGGTCTAATAGTAAGAGCAGGACCAAGATTAGTATTAGGACTAGGACTAGTAGCTGGACTAGGATCAATACTAGGACCAATAGTTGGACGAGGACAAAGACTAAGATCAGTACTGGGACAAGGACCTAGATCAATATCGGGACTGGGACCATAAGTTGGATCAGATCAGCACTCAGACGAGTAGCTGGACTAGGACCAGGACCAAGATCAATACTGGTCTAGGACCTAGATCAGTACTACAATCAGGACCAGTAGTTGGACAAGGATCAGTACTGGGTCCATGACTAGTAATAAGATCAAGACTTGGACAAGGATCAAAAATAGGGTCATAACCAATAGTTGAACCAAAACTAATAGTAGGACCATGACCAGGACCAAGATTAGTATTAGGACCAAGATATGGATTAGTACTAGGATAAGGACCAGTAATTGGACAAGGATCATTATTGGGTCTCGGTTTAGTAATTGGACTAGGGCCAGGATCAAGATAAGTAAGAGGACCAAGACTAGGATAGGTACAAGGACCAAGACTAATAGTAGGACCAGGACCAACATCAGACGTAGGAGAAGGACCATAATCAGTAGTTGGACTAGGGCAAGGATGAATACTAGGACCAAGACCAGTATTAATACTAGGACAAGGACCAATAATAAGACGAGGAATAGGATCAGTACTAGGAATAGGGTTAGTAGTAGGACCAAGATCAGTGCTAGGATCAGGACTAGCACCAATTGTAGATCTAAGACTAGTAGTAGGATCAGGAACAAGATAAGTACTAGAACCATGACCGGTATCAATACTAGGACCAGGTTCAGTATTAGGATTGGAACCTGGATAATTACTAGGACTAGCACCTGGATCAATACTTGGATCAGGACCAAGATCACAACTAGGACGAGGATCAGGATTATGACAAGGAACTGTACAAGGACACCGATCAGGACCAAGATCGATACTAGGACCAATACAAGTAGTAGGACAAGAAACCAGGATCAACAAACTAGAACCAATACTAAGACGAGGATGAGAACTAGGATAAAGACTGGTAGTAGGATAAGGAACTGTACTAGGACACCAACCAAGACCAGGATCGATACTAGGACCAAGACAAGTAGTAGGATAAGAAACAAGGATCGGTGAAAGAACCAGCACCAATAATAGGACCAGGACCAGTATTACAAGACAAACTAGTAATAGGACTTGGACCTGGACTTTCCCCTAAGACCAGGACCAGTCGTAGGCCAAAACCAGGATCAATACTATGACCAGGACTAGGATCAAGATCAATACTATGAAAGGACTAGGATTAATACTAGAACCAGGACCAGGACCAACATAAGCACTATTAAGTTTGTATTAATTTATTATTTTTATATTTTACTTAAAAATGTTAAATTAAAATATTTTTATTTCAAACAAAAAATTTACTACTTTCTTCCTACTTCTTTAAAATCTTTTTTCAAAATAAATTTGAGAAATTCATTACTTCCTTATCAAGGAAGGATATAAAATTATAATATTTTACGAATAAACCATTTTAAAATGACATAAAAGTCACTTGAAAGTAAAGATGTTGAAACACATTGTAACCACTTTATTGGTATAAAGAAAAATTATCCTTTTAACATTGATGTAGATCATGGAAATTATTTAATTGGTCATTTTGTGAATAAATGTAAAATTTTAGTATAGCTTGTCATTAATTTAATATCTTCTATGATATGATCGTATACATTTACGTAATAGGTACTATAATATATTTTAATATTTTATATATTTGAGTAAACTATTTTAAATATTATTTAGAAGAAAATATTTGGAATTTTAAATTAAAAATATTATAATATGAAAAAATAATTTATATATTAAAATTTATAAAAATATATTATTTTTATTTTTTATTTACAAATATTAAATTTGAATATATTTATTTAAAAAAAATTTATTGTTTTTTTCCTCTATTTTTAAGACCATCCATTTTTTAGAAATTCATCACTTCAATATTAATTGAGGCTATAAAAATATAATATTTTTTGGATTAACAATGTTACAATGATATTAAAATTACTTGTTGGTAAAGATGTTGAAATATTTTTTAACAACATCATTTGTATGAAAAAAATAGATAGTATCCGATTATCATTGATATATATGATAGAATTTATTTTAAAGATAATATCTTTTTAATAGATGTATAATTTTAAGATAACTTATGATTTAATTAAGATCATACATATTTGGATGATAGATATTATAATTTTATTTTTTTTATTTTGTATGTTAGATTAAACTATTTTAAGGATTGTTTAGAAAAAGATTAAAAATAGAAAAATTTATTATTTCAAATTAAGAATATTATATATTATTTTACAATCATAATAAATAATTAATATGTTGAAGTTATATTAATTTATTATTTTTATATTTTATTTAAAAATATTAAATTAAAATATTTTTATTTAAAACAAAAAATATATGTTATTATTTTATATATTTTATTATATGATTTCATCATATATATTTAACTAATAGGTTGTATAATATATGTTATTATTTTATATATTTGATTAAACTATTTTAAACATTATTTAGAAAGTAAAAAATAAATAAAATTTTAAATTTTAAATTAAAATATTATATATTATTTAATAATATTAAAAATTAATTCATATATCAAAACCTAAAATAATTTATTATTTTGGTCTTCTATTTACAAATATTAAATTAAAAGATATTTATTTAGAAAAATTATTGTTTTTCCTCTCTTTTTAAGACCTTCCATTTTTTGAGAAATTCATTACTTCTTTATTAATCAAAGATATAAAAATACAAATTTTTTTGAATCAACAATGTTACAAATATATTAAAACTACCTGTTGGTGAAGATGTTGAAATATTTTTTAAAATTATTTGTACGAAAAAATATATATAATATCCTATTATCGTTGACATATATGATAGAATTTATTTTAAAGATAATATCTTTTTTAGATGTATAATTTTAAGATAGCTTATGATTTATTTAATATCATATATATTTGGGTGATAGATATTATAATTTTCTTTTTTCTTTTATATATTTTCTTAAACTATTTCAAGGATTGTTTAGAAGAAAACTAAAAAAAGAAAAAAAAATTATTTTAAATTAAGATATTATATATTATTTTACAATCATAATAAATAATTAATATGTTGAATTTATATTAATTTATTATTTTTTATATATTTTTAAAAATTTTAAATTAAAATATTTTTATCAAGAAATTTACTCTATTCTTCCTACTTCTTTAAAATCTTTCTTTATTTTTAAGAAATTAATTACTTTATTATCAAGGAAGGCTGTAAAACATGACATTTGATGAATCAACTATATTGCAAGTACATAGAAAATTACTTGAATGTGAAGATGTTTAAACATATTTTAACCTCTTCATTTGTATAAAGAAAAAAATTTCCTTTCAGTGTTGATATAGACAATGGAAATCATTAAAAAATTAATATTTATATATATATATATATATATATATATATATATATATATCAAATTTTAGTAGAGCATATGATTTATTTAACATCTTGTATGATTTCATCGTATATATGTACATAGCAGATAGTATAACATATGTTATTATTTTATATATTTGATTGAACTATTTTAAATATTGTTTAGAAAGTAAAAAATAAATAAAAATTTTAAATTTTAAATTGAAAATATTACATATTCTTTTATAATATTAAAAGATAATTCATATATCAAAATTTCTAATAATTTATTAATTTTATCTTTTATTTACAAATTTTAATCAAAATATATTTAATTAAAATAAAAAATTTATCATTTTTTCCTCTCTTTTAAGACCATCCATTTTAAACAATTTTTGAAAAATTTATTACTTCATTATTAAGCAAGGATATACAAATATAACATTTTTTTTAATCAACAGTGTTACAAAGACATTAAAATTACTTGTTGGTGAAGATGTTGAAATATTTTTTAACAAGATTATTTATATTAAAAAAATAAATAGCATCCTATGATCATTGATATATACGATAGAATTTATTTAAAAGATAATATTTTTTTAATAGATGTAAATGTAAACACCTAATTATGTCCGAGACCCTCTTTTAGGTGATTAATCCAAAATAAATTAAATTTATAATCAAAGGAAAGAATTCAAAACTAATAATCCAAATCAAAAACAAACAGAAAAACAAACAGACAACAGACAAACAAAAACAGACATTGAAAGTTTTTTAAAAAAAAAATAATAATAAAAAACAAAAATAAAAATGAATCGGTAATTTGGTCCTAAATCGAAATTAACTAATAAACAAACAGAAAAACAAACAGAAAAACAAACAGAAAAACAGACAGAAAACAAAAAAACAGAAAAACAGAAAACAGAAAACAAAAAACAGAAAACAGAAAACAGAAAACAGAAAACAGACAAAAGTCATTTAGTTTTTTTTTAACAACCAAAAATAAAATAAAAAGTATAAAAATCTATAATAATAAACAAAATTAAAATCTGAAAATTTTGAACCAAAAGAAAATAAACAGAATAAAAAATGAATAAATGAATAAATAAGTGGAATAAATAAATAAAAACTGATTCTGAAAAAAAATAAATAATTCTGAAAAAATAGTAATAATAAAAAATAAAAAACAGAAATAAATTGAAAAATTATTAGAAGGAGTTTTCCGCTTTTTGGAAATTTGCAAAAGAGGCCAAAACTAAAAAAGGCAAAGGACGAAAAAGCAAATAAAAGAAAAGGCCAAAGTTTTTTTTTATTATTTGCAAAATAGGCCAAACACTAAAAAGAAAGGCAGAGGGGGTTCAGATTTTTGGGGGGACATCTTCTGTTAAGCGAAAATCAGAGAGGACTGGCAGGGGTTGCTATAAAAGGTTGAGAGAAGCTTTGAAGAGGAGGTTGTTTTTAAGCTATTGAAGAACGCTCCAGAACAAAAAAGAAGAAAAGAAGAGGCTACAGGCGAGCTTCACCAGGCATCTTTCTGGACGCAAGAAATTGAGAGCAAGGAAGAGGAATAGAGTTTCATTCACTCCAGACATCAGAGATTGGGGTTCTAGCACTGTCCTCTGAATTTTCCAGATCTCCTTTCGAATATTCAGAAGCTCTTGAAGTCTCTTTTGGTCTTATCTTTGACTATAAGGTACTCTGGTCCAGATACAGAAATTCCTCTCTAGGCGGTTTCTGCTTGCATCCAATCCTTTACAAGCTAGAACGAAAGAGGCGTAGGCACATCACCGACCCCATTCAAGGTTAGTCACCTTCTTCTCTTTAGCAAAAAATCAAGAAATAGAATCTTGCGATTGGTTTGTTTCATCTATGTTCGAATCAAGAAAGGCCTATTTTGTCCAACAAGCTAGTAGACTCAGGTAATAAGGCTACTGTTTGAAAATTTAGGATCGTTCAAGTAATCCAAGATTAACACCCCTGATGTAGTGCCCGGTTTCTTCATATAAA
Organism: Canavalia ensiformis; assembly: GCA_026541065.1. NCBI lineage: Eukaryota > Viridiplantae > Streptophyta > Magnoliopsida > Fabales > Fabaceae > Canavalia > Canavalia ensiformis. Next base: position 76,345 of record JAMKYM010000456.1, read on the forward strand.
CCACAAATCTTTTGGGTTTATGGGGATCGTATAAGGAATACTTATGTTGAATGATGACCAAAAGGAGTAGAATTCATGATCGAAAACAGAGAGCATGAAGGACAGGAATACAATTGATATGGAATAGTTCAGTATGGTCTTTGTAAAAACCAGAACCATTTCCTGCCTTTCGTTTCATCTATTTAATTTAAAGGACAAGTTGTCGCTTCTTCTTATTCATGAGCTCATCGGATTGAAGACGGGTTCCTAAATCTCTCCAGCAAGATCATGATATTCCTTTTTTTTTTTTTTTTTTTGGTTTCGCCCCCTCCCCTAATGCTTCGTACTGGTTGCATGGTTGCCCTGTTGTACATCACTCGGTTCACCTAGCTGAACTGGAGCAAATGAGATCTACCAGGAATTTGGCATCTCCATTGCGAGTAGGAGAAGAGTGACTCTAAGAGCTCTCTCTGTCTTAGGAAAAACCAAACAGTATAATGAAACCTTGCTCACTCTGCTTCGGGTGCACGTAGATAAGTATAGGTCCTAAGTGAGTTCTTCACAATTATGTATCATGTCCCTCTAGATTGGAATGGCTTGAATGAGCCAGAAGGGTGAAGGATTAGCTTTGGTTTCGGTTAGGACTTACACATTAGACCATAGGAATTTCCTTGCTTGTCAAGATGCTTGCCTAAGGCCTCGCCTATACGCGTTCCTTTGTGTTGGCACCAAAATAGGTTCCTAGGTCCATGTAAAACCTTCATGAACTCAGTTGCCAGTAGATCATCCCTAGGATCAGATTGGTTCAGGATTCTTTTCGTTACGTTTAAGTTCAAAAACAAAAATATGCCTCAGCCACCCATGTTGTTAGCTCACATAAGATCAAGAAAATGCCTGAAGTTGCAACCAGTAGCTCTAGCCTTCTTGATTCTCTAGACAGCAACTAGGGAGTCTAGGATGGGATCATTATGAATCTTAGAATATGTGAAGTCAAAAAAAAGGAGTGTTTACATGGCCCAAACTCGTACGTCAGTCCAGCTAGGAAAACAGTTTATGCTTAGGAATGTTAGAAGGAAACAAGTGCCTCAGGCGTATAAGGTAATGCGTGGCGGATCGTAATCAGGAGCAACCTCATCAATATAGTAGTGTGAATTATTTAGGCATGGCTGCTGCCTCTGGTCCCGTCACAGCATATGGGTAGATCAAGTGTAGCCAACCTTAGTTTACGACTCAAAGATTGGTAGGCTGTGTGTGTGAGTGTAACATGTGGCACGATCAGTGTTTGGGTCTAGCATTCATAACTATGGTGAGCATGATGAAAGACATCCGAGCTGCATAAAAGCCTTGCAAAGTTCATGTATAATTTGGCTTACATTGGCAGCAAAGTGAATTACATCAAATCTGTATACCCCACATAGCATATTTCAAGTCATCAATGATAACACAGACCAGGAGCTTGGTCTGATAGTCAAGGGAATACACAGATGTAGGTGGGCCTTACACTAGTGCATATTGTTTCGTTGTCTCAGCAGCTCATGGCTCACTCTTCTGCATGCTGAACGAAGTTCTTAGAATTATGATCCGAAGAGCCGCATCTCCTGCTTGAAAGCCTCAAAGATAATGTGTGACATGATAATTTGGTATTCTTATAACCATTTATGGAGAAACAGGGGTATGCATGTGCTGGTACATCTATGAATTTTCTTTCTGAGGCATGGTTTAGCTGTGGGTTATAGGAAGGCCATACAGTATACAGACTAATAGAAATGTATGTCTGGACCTGTGATTAACTACAAATTGCATATAGATTCGGTCTCTACGCCAGGCATTTATTTTGCAAATAGCAATCAGGTTGTGGCTCCTCATATAGCCAAAGAAAGGAGGGCTTATAGTTGGCACTTGAGGCAGGGTTGAGTGGTTAAGGGCGTCTCCCATCAACTCCTTGGCCCACGGTTCGGTTCCTGCCTACAGCATTTCTTATTTCTAAAACAAGACTGTGTTGGCCTTAAATACAAAATCATAGTCAATTGGCTTAGTCCAGTGGTTAGAAACTTCGTTTGCACGCCCAGAGACAGGGGTTCGAAACCCCTTGGGACCAATTCTTCTTTTTAAAATAAATTGCAGCCATGCAGATCAGCCACTTAGTCTCCAGCCAAACCCTCCACCCATTGAAATGGCCATACTGTCCCTAATAAAATCCCAAAATACCCAATAGGTCCCTGCCATAGAAATGACCATACTGTCCCTAATAAAATCCCAAAATACCCAATAGGTCCCTGCCATAGAAATGACCATACTGCCCTTGATAAAATCCCATAATACCTATTCTACCCTATGGCCAGTATTTACCATTTTAACCCTAGGAAATAAAAAATTTACTTACAGAAAGTAGAAAATTCTAAAAATAAAAAACTTACAGAGAAAATAGATAAAAAAATAATAAAATTCCATAATCATTAATAAAAAATATAAAAATTCCAGAAAATCAATAAAATATAAAAAAATTCCAGAAAATAAATAAAAAATAAATTTCCAAAGAAATTAATAAAAAATTTCAAAAATTCCAGAAATTAATAAAAATTTCAAAATTTCCAGAAATTAACAAAATTAATAAAAATTCTTAAAAAGTTTAGAAATTAATAAAAAATTAAGAAAATTCCAAAATTCCAAAATAATTCATAAAGATTCCAAAATTCCAAAATAATTCATAAAAATTCTATAATTCCTAAATAAAATTCAAGATTATCAAGTATTTTCATAAAATCCCTTAATTGGTAAATTCCCCCAAAATTTCTAGTACTTGCGTCTTGCTCATTTTATTCATCGTTCTTCAAAACAAAAATCTTGTTTTGCGATTCTTAATCTCACGCGACGAGCTCTAAGCCTTAACCGGTAGCTTTTTCTCATTGTTCGTTGTTTAGAGATTCGTATGGGTCCAAGTGCGACCGTAGTTGTCTTGGGCCCCTGTGCATATGTGGATGAGGATCGTCCTCCTAAAAATAGTTTTCAAGAAATAGTCAAGCTATTTTTACTTTCCAAATAGCTTCAAGGTCAAGCCTTCGAGCACATTTCAAACACTTTCGAAAGTCAAGCTTTCAAAACATAATTGAGAACTACGTAAGCCTTGAGTTTCCCATTGCACCTGGGAATACGTAGGAGGGGATCAAGTCTGTCGGCTAACCTCCATCAAGTATTTATTTTCACTCTAATAAAAGGGATCAAACTATTTTCAAATAATCACACACTCAATTTAAGGGTCTTGTTCTTGAAAGCGAGTGGGGTGCCTAACACCTTCCCCACTCAGAACCGACTCCCGAACCTAAATCTCATCCTCGAGTCGGGTTTTTTCCAAATCTTTTTTCCTCAAATAAAAATTTGGTGGCGACTCCACAACATCAATAAAACCATATCTTTTCAAAATTTTAGCGAGTTAGAGTCGTCTCGTTTTAATTACGGTTGTTACATGTAAATTAACAAAATTAATAAAAATTCTTAAAAAGTTTAGAAATTAATAAAAAATTAAGAAAATTCCAAAATTCCAAAATAATTCATAAAGATTCCAAAATTCCAAAATAATTCATAAAAATTCTATAATTCCTAAATAAAATTCAAGATTATCAAGTATTTTCATAAAATCCCTTAATTGGTAAATTCCCCCAAAATTTCTAGTACTTGCGTCTTGCTCATTTTATTCATCGTTCTTCAAAAACAAAAATCTTGTTTTGCGATTCTTAATCTCACGCGACGAGCTCTAAGCACGAACTGGTAGCTTTTTCTGCTGTTCGTTGTTTAGAGATTCGTATGGGTCCAAGTGCAGCCGTAGTTGTCTTGGGCCCTGTGCATATGTGGATGAGGATCGTCCTCCTAAAAATAGTTTTCAAGAAATAGTCAAGCTATTTTTTACTTTCCAAGTAGCTTCGAAGGTCAAGCCTTCGAGCACATTTCAAACACTTTCGAAAGTCAAGCTTTCAAAACATAACCAGAACTACGTAAGCCTTGAGTTTCCCATTGCACCGGGGAATACGTAGGAGCAGGATCAAGTCCTGTCAGGCTAACCTCCATCAAGTATTTATTTTCACTCTAATAAAAGGGATCAAACTATTTTCAAATAATCACACACTCAATTTAAGGGTACTGTTCTTCGGAACAGGCGAGTGGGGTGCCTAACACCTTCCCCACTCGTAACCGACTCCCGAACCTAAATCTCATCCTCGAGTCAGGGTTTTTTCCAAATCTTTTTCCTCAAATAAAAATTTGGTGGCGACTCCACAACATCAATAAAACCATATCTTTTCAAAATTTTAGCGAGTTCGTCGTCTCGTCGGAATTACGGTTGCGACAGAAATTAACAAAATTAATAAAAATTCTTAAAAAGTTTAGAAATTAATAAAAAATTAAGAAAATTCCAAAATTCCAAAATAATTCATAAAGATTCCAAAATTCCAAAATAATTCATAAAAATTCTATAATTCCTAAATAAAATTCAAGATTATCAAGTATTTTCATAAAATCCCTTAATTGGTAAATTCCCCCAAAATTTCTAGTACTTGCGTCTTGCTCATTTTATTCATCGTTCTTCAAAAACAAAAATCTTGTTTTGCGATTCTTAATCTCACGCGACGAGCTCTAAGCACGAACTGGTAGCTTTTTCTGCTGTTCGTTGTTTAGAGATTCGTATGGGTCCAAGTGCAGCCGTAGTTGTCTTGGGCCCTGTGCATATGTGGATGAGGATCGTCCTCCTAAAAATAGTTTTCAAGAAATAGTCAAGCTATTTTTTACTTTCCAAGTAGCTTCGAAGGTCAAGCCTTCGAGCACATTTCAAACACTTTCGAAAGTCAAGCTTTCAAAACATAACCAGAACTACGTAAGCCTTGAGTTTCCCATTGCACCGGGAAATACGTAAGAGCAGGATCAAGTCCTGTCAGGCTAACCTCCATCAAGTATTTATTTTCACTCTAATAAAAGGGATCAAACTATTTTCAAATAATCACACACTCAATTTAAGGGTACTGTTCTTCGGAACAGGCGAGTGGGGTGCCTAACACCTTCCCCACTCGTAACCGACTCCCGAACCTAAATCTCATCCTCGAGTCAGGGTTTTTTCCAAATCTTTTTCCTCAAATAAAAATTTGGTGGCGACTCCACAACATCAATAAAACCATATCTTTTCAAAATTTTAGCGAGTTCGTCGTCTCGTCGGAATTACGGTTGCGACAGATGGCGACTCCACAACATCAATAAAACCATATCTTTTCAAAATTTTAGCGAGTTCGTCGTCTCGTCGGAATTACGGTTGCGACAGTAAAGTTTTAAGATAGCTTATGATTTATTTGAAATCATATATATTTGTATGATAGATAATATATTATGCTTTGTTTTCTGTTATATGTTTGATTAAACTCATTTAAAGATTGTTTAGAAGAAAATTAAAGAAAGAAAAATTTATGATTTCAAATTAAGAATATTATATATCATTTCACAGTAATAATAAATAATTAATATGTTGAAATTATATTAATTTATTAATTTTTATATTTTATTTAAAAATATCAAATTAAAATATTTTTCTATAAAATAAAAAATTTACTGTCTTCTTCCTACTACTTTAAAATATTTTTTTTAATATTATTTTTGAGAAATTAATTACTTTATTATCAAGGAAAGGTATAAAAACATGATCTTTTATGAATGAACTATGCTGAAAATGCATGAAAATTATTTGAATGTAAGGATGTTGAAACATAGTTTAACAACCACTTCATTTGTGTAAAGAAATTTTTTTTCTTTTAGCATTGATATATATAATGGCAATCATTACCAAATTTAATAATTTTTTAACACATATCAATTTTAGTATAACTATAATATATTTAACCACTTATATAATTTTACCGTATATATTTACAAAATATATAGTATAATATATGTTATTATTTTATATATTGGATTAAACTATTTTTAACAATATTTGAAAGTAAAAAATAAACAAAAATTTTAAATTTAAATTGAAACTTTTATATATTAATTTATAATATTGAAAAATAAATAATATATTAAAATTTATAACAAATTATGATTTTTGTCTTTTATTTACAAATATTAAATTAAAATTGGTTGTTTAATCAAAACAAAAATTTATCATTTTTTTCCTTTCTTTTTAAGATTATCCATTTTTTGAGAAATTTATTACTTTGTTATTAATCGAGAATATAAAAATATAATATTTTTTGAATCAACAATGTTACAATAACATTAAAATTACTTGTTGATGAAGATGTTGAAATATTTTTTTAATAACATAATTTGTATGCAAAAAAATATATAGCATCCTATTATCATTGATATGTATGATATAATTTATTTAAAAGATAATATTTTTTTAATAGATGTAAAGTCTTAAGATAGCTTATGATTTTTTTAAGATCATATATATTTGGGTGATAGATAATATAATATTTTTTTTCTTTTTCATGTTTGTTTAAACTATTTTAAGGATTGTTTAGAAGAAAATTTTTAAAAAAAAAAATTATGATTTCAAATTAAGAATATTATATATTATTTCACAATCATAATATATAATTAATATGTTGAATTTATATTAATTTATTATTTTCATATTTTATCTAAAAATATTAAATTAAAATATTTTTATTTAAAAAAATCTCCATCTTCTTCCTACTTCTTTAAAATCTTTCTTTTCAGGCTATTTTTGTGAAATTTATTACTTTATTATAAAGGGAGGATATAAAATCATGACATTCTTTGAATCAACTATATTACAAATGCATGGAATTACTTTAATGATAGGATGTTGAAACATATTTTAACCATTTCATTTGTATAAAGAAAAAAATTTTCTATTAACTTTGATATAGACAATGGTAATCATTTAAAAATTAATTTTTTAATGCATATCAAATTTTAGTATAACATATAATTTATTTAACATCTTATATGATTTTTTTGTATATATTTACATAATAGGTCGTATAATATATGTTATTATTTTACATATTTAATTGAACTATTTTAAACATATTATATATTATTTTATAATATTAAAAAATAATTCGTACATCGAAATTTATAATAATAATTATTTTTATCTTTTATTTACAAATATTTAATTAAAATTAAAAATTTATTGCTTTTTCCTCTCTTGTTAAGATCATCCATTTAAAACTACTTTTGAGAAATTTATTAATTCATTATTAAGCATGGATATAAAAATATAATATTTTTTGAATCCACAATGTTACAAAGATATTAAAATTACTTGTTGGTAAAGATGTTGAAATATTTTTTACCAACATCATTTGTATAAAAAAAATACATAGTATTCTTTTATCGTTGATATATATAATAGAAATCATTTAAAAAATAATATTTTTTAATAAATGTAATGTTTTATGATGCCTTATTATTTATTTAAGATCGTATATATTTGCGATGATAGATAATATAATATTTTCTTTTCTTTTATATGTTTGATTAAACCAATTTAAGGATTCTTTTGAAAAAATTAAAAAAATAAAAATTTATGATTTTAAATAAATAAAATTATATATTATTTTATCATAATACGTAATTAATATGTTAAAGTTATATTAATTTTTTATTTTTTTATCTTTTTTATAAAATATTAAATTAAAATATTTTTATTTAAAAAATTATCGTTTTCTTCCTACTTCTTTAAAATATTTCTTTTAATACTATTGAGAAATTCATTACTTCCTTATCAAGGGATGACATAAAAAGATAATGTTTTATAAATCAACTATGTTGCAATGAAATGAAAGTCCCTTGAAAGTGAAGATGTTGAAACTCATTTTAACCACTTCATTCGTATAGAAGCCCAAATCAAGATAATTACTGGGACCTAGATCAATACTGGGGGTCAGGATCACTACTAGGACCTGAATCAATAGTTGTACCGGGACTAGGTTCAATATTAGGTCTAGGACAAGTAATAGGACCTGGATCAATACTAAGACCAGGACCAGTAGTTGGACAAGGATCAATATTGTGACCAGGACTAGTAGTTGAACCAAGGCCAAGATCAGTAATAGGACCAAGAGCAATGGTTGGATTAGGACTAGGATCAGTATTGAGACCACAACCAGTAGTTGGGCCCGGTCTAGGATCGATACTAGGTCTTATATTAGTATTAGGACCAGAACCAGTAATTGGACCAAGACATTGTTCAGTACTGGGACAAGGACTAGTAGTACGACCAGGACTAGGACCGATAGCTGGACAATGATCAGTATTGGGATCAGGATCAATAATGGGTTAGGACCAGTAGTTACCAGGACCAATATCAATATTGGGACTAGGTCCAGTAGTAGGAGCAAGACCAAGATTAGTATTGGGACTAGGACCAGTAGCTGGACAAGGATCAATACTAGGACTAGTAATTGGACAAGGACCTAGATCAATATCGGGACCAGAACCAAAAGTTGGACCAGATCGGCACTCAGACTAGTAGCTAGACCAGGACCAAGACCAAGATCAGTACTGGTCTAGGACCTGGATCAATACTAATACCAGGATCAATAGTTGGACAAGGATCAGTACTAGGTCCATGGCTAGTAATAGGACCAAGACTTGGACTAGCATCAAGAATAGGACCAGGACCTGGAACAAAACTACGACCCGGACAAGTAGTAGGACCCTATGACCAGGACTAAGATCAGTATTAGGACCAAGACTTAGATTAGTACTAGGACAAGGATCATTACTAGGTCTAGGTTTAGTAGTTGGACTAGGATCAGGATCAATATTGAGACCGAGACCAATAGTAGGACTAGGACTAGGATAAGTACAATGACCAGGACCAGTAGGTGGACACGAACCAAGATCAGTACTAGGGTCAGGACAAGGATTAGTAATGGGGCCACGACCAGGTTCATTACTTGGACCAAGACTAGGATCAATATTGGGATCATGACCAGTCTTGGAGCTGAACAAGGATCAATATTGGGACCAGGACCAGTAGCTGGACCTGGAACGGTATTGGGATTAGGATCAATACTCGGACTAGGACAAGTAATTGGACCAGGACTAGTAGTAGAACTAAGACTAGGATCGGTGGGACAAGGATAAGTACTAGAGCCAGGACCAGGAACAGTATTGGGACCTTGACTAGTAGTTCTACAAGGACCAAGTTTAGTACTAGGTCCAAGAACAGTAATAGGATCAGGACTAGGATCAATATTGTGACCAGGACCAGTAGTTGAACCCAGACGAAGATTAGTAATAAGACAACAACAAGTAGTAAGACTAGGACTAGGATCAGTACTAGGACTTAGACCAATAGATGAACCCATACTAGGATAATTACTAAGACCAAGATCAATACTGGAGCTAGGACCAGGATCAGTATTGGGACCTGGACTAGTAGTTGTACAAGGACCAGGTTTAGTACTAGGTCCGAAACCCAGAGTAGGAGCAGGACCAAGACCACGACTAGTTGTTGGACCCAGAACAGGATCAGTATTGGGAGAAGGATCAATAGTATCACCAGGACCAGGATATGTACTAGGAATAAGATCGATATTTGGACTTGGACATGTAATAGGACCAGGAACAGGAACAGTATTAGGACCAGACTAGGATCAAGACTAGTATCAATACTAGGACCAGAACCACTAATAGATTAAGGGCTAGGATCAGTACTTAGACCAAGACTAGGACCAATGGTAGATCCAAGACCAGTAATAGGATCAGGAAAAGGATCGGTATTAGAACCATAACCAGTATCAATACTAGGACCAGGTTCAGTACTAGGATTGGGACCTGGATCACTACTAGGACCGGGACCCAATAGTCAATACTTGGACCAGGACCAAGATCATTACTAGGATGAGGATCGGATTAGGACAAGGTACTGTATGAGGACATCGATCAGGACCAGGATCGATATTAGGACCAATACAAGTAGTAGGACAAGAAACCAGGATCAGCAAAACGACCAATACTAAGGCGAGGATGAGGACTAGGACAAAGACCGGTAGTAGGACAAGGAACTGTACTAGGACACCAACCAGGACCAGGATCGGTAATAAGACCAAAACAATTAGTAGGATAAGAAACAAAGATCGATGAAAGGATCAGCACCAATAATAGGACTAGGACCAGTACTACAAGACAAACCAGTAATAGGACTAGGACCTAGACCAGTACTAAGACTAGGACTGGTCGTAGGCCAAGACCAGGATCAGTACTATGAAAGGACCAGAATTAGTACTAGAATTAGGACCAAGACCAACATAAGCACTAAAACCGAGACTAGTAGTAGGACAAAGGCAACAATCAATACTAGGACCAGGACTAGGACCATGACCAGTAGTAGGTAAGACTAGGCTTAGTACTATGACTAGGACTAGCACCAGGATCAATACTAGAACCAGGTCTAGTATAGGACCAGGACTAACATTAGTAGTAGGATCCAGGCAAGAAAAACAACTAAGACTAAGATTAGTAGTAGGACCAAGACTAGGATTAGTACTAGGACCAAGGCCAAGACCAGTAGTATGAAAGGACAAGGATTAGTATTATGTCTTTATAACATTGTTGATCGTATATATTTTGATAATAAATAATATAATATACTTTATTACATTTTATATTTGATTAAATTATTTTAAAGATTATTTAGAAGAAAATAAAAAAGAAATAAAAATTTTAATTTTAATTTAAGAATAATACATATTATTTTATAACAATAATAAATAATTAATATATAAAAATTTATTTTAATTTATTATTTTTTGCTTTTTATTTACACATATTAAATTAAAATTTATTTATATGAAATGAAAAAATTTATCATTTTTCCTTCTCTTTTAAAGACTTTTCTTTTAAAAGAATTTTTGTGAAATTAATTACTTCATTATTACGATAAGATATAAAAACATAACATTATAATTTGTATGAATCAACAATGTTACAAAGACATGAATATCACTCGGAGGTGAATATGTTGATATATTTTTTAATCACATCATTTGTATGCAAAGTTCAATGTAGTATCCTTTTAAGCATTGATATAGATGATATAAATTATTTAAAAAATTAATATGTTTTTAATAAATGTAAAGTTTTAATACAGTTATTGATTTATTAAAGATCTTATATGATTTGATCAAATATATTTAGGTTGTAGATAATATACTATGTTTTTTTATATATATTTGATTAAAATATTGTAAGGATTGTTTAGAAAGAAATTATAAAAAGTAAAATTTATAATTTTAAATTCAAAATATTATATATTATTTTACAATAATAAATAATTAATACATTTAAGTTATATTAAATTATTATTTTTTATCTTTTATTGAAAAATTAAATTAAAATATATTTATTGAAAGGATAAAATTTATTATTTTCTTGCTCTTTCTTTTAAAATATTTTTTAAGATTATTTTTGAAAAAAAATTATTATTTTATTATTAAAAGAGGATATAAAAATATGACATTTTAAGAATCAATTATATTTCAAAGATATGAAAATTACTTGAAAATGAGGTTGGTGAAACATAATTTTACCACTTTATTTGTACAAAAAAAATTTGGTTTTAACATTAATGTAGATAATGGAAATCATTTAAAAAATTAATAATTTTTTTAAGAAATTTAAAATTTAGAATAGCTTATGATTTATTTAGAATCTTATATGATTTGATCAAATATATTTTGAAAATGGATAATATAATATAATAATTATTTTATCCTTTTAGTAAAATATTTGAAAGATTATTTAGAAGGAAATAAAAAATAAAGAAAATTTTACCATTTTAAATTAATAATAATATATACTATTTTTAGTAATAGAAAATAATTAATACATCAAAATTGATATCAAATTTTTATTTTTTTACAAATACATAAAAATTATTTGAAGGTGAATAAGTTGAAATATTCTTTAACCATATCAATTGAATGTGAAAAAATATACTATCCTTTTAGCTCTGATATAGATGATGAAAATTATATAAAAAATTATTTTTTAATAGATGTAAATTTTTAAGATAGTTTATGATTTGTTTATGATCTTATATAATTTAATCATGTATATTTGGCTGATAGATAATATATATATATATATATATATATATTATATTTGATTAAACTATTTTAGGGTTGTTTAGCAAAAAATTATGAAAAGAAAAAAATTAAATTTTAAATTAAGAATATTATATATTATTCTACAATAATAACAAATAATTAATGTATGAAAATGTATATTAGTTTATTAATTTTGTCTATTATTTAAAAATATTAAATTAAAATATATTTATTTAAAAATTAAATTTATCATTTTTTCTCTCTTTTTAAAGCCTTCCTTTTAAAGCTATTTTTGAAAAATTTATTATTACAATATTAAGAGATGATATAAAAACATAACATTGTATGAATCAATAATGTTACAGATATATGAAAATGACTTGGATATAAGTATGTTGAAATATTTTTTAACAAAACATTTGTATGAATTTTTTTTTAAAAAATATATATTTTACTTTTAGCATTGATATATTTAAAAAAATATCATTTTTCATAGATATAAAATTTAAAAATAGCTTATGATTTACTTAGGATCTTATTTGATTTTATCATATATATAATTTTAAATTAAGAATATTATATATTATTTTATAAAATAATAAACAATTAATACGTTTAAGTTATATTAATTTATTATTTTTTACCTTTTATTAAAAATATTAAATTTAAATATATTTATTTAAAACATAAAACTGAATATTTTATTACTCTTTTTTTAATATCATTTTTTAAGATTATTTTTGAGAAATTTATTACTTTATTATCAAGAGAGAATATAAAAGCATGACATTTTATGATTCAACTTTTTTGCAAAAACATGAAAATTACTTAAAGTGAAGATGTTAAAACATATTTTAACCACTTCATTTATATAAAAAAAATTATTATTTTAATAATAAAAATCATTTAAAAAATAATATTTTTTAATACATGTAAAATTGAGAATTGCTTTGTATATGTTTAGGATCTTGTATGATTTGATCATATATTTAAATAATAGATAATATAATATATTTTATTTTTTTCTATATTTAAGTAAACTATTTTAAAAATTCTTTAGAATGAAATAAAAAAAAACTTATAATTTGAAATTAAGAATAACCTATATTATTTTTTAATATTAAAAGTTATTAATATTATATGAATCAAAAATCTTACAAAGACATCAAAATTACTTGAAGATGAATATGGTGAAATATTTTTTAACCATATCATTTGTATGTGACAAAATATACTATCCTTTTAACATTGATATAGATGATGGAAATCATTTAAAAAATTAATATTTTTTAATAGATGTAAAGTTTTAAGATAGCTTATGATTTATTTAGAATCTTATATGATTCGATTATGTATATTTGAGTGATAGGTAATATAATATATCTTTTTTTTATATATTTGATTAATCTATTTGAAGCATTGTGTAAAAGAAAATTAAAAAAAATAATAATTTTAATTTAGGAATATTATATATTATTTTACAGTAATAAAAAATAAAAATATATTAAAATTTATATTAATTTATTATTTTTTAATTTTATTTACAAATATTAAATCAACTTATATTTGCTTAAAAACCAAATATATTTTAATATATTTTCTCTTTTTTTTTAGACCTTCCTTTTAAAACTATTTTAAAAAGTTTTTTAATTCATTTTTAAGAGAAGATATAAACACATAACATTGTGTGAATCAACAATATTACAAAGACATAAAAATAATTCGGAGGTAAATATCTTGAAATATTTTCTAAAATAACTTATGATTTATATAGAATCTTATATATTTGATCATATATATTTCGGTGATAGATAATATTTTTTTTTCATATTTGATTAAACTATTTTAGAGTTGCTTAACTGAAAATTAAGAAAATAAAATTTATAATTTTAAATTAAGAATATTATATATTATTCTACAATAATAAAAAATAATTAATGTATCAAAATTTATATTAATTTTATAATTTTATCTTTTATTTAAAAATATTAACTTAAAATATTATTATTTAAAACATTAAATTTATCATTTTTTCTCTCTTTTTAAGACTTTCCTTTTAAAGCTATTTTTGAGAAATTTATTACTACATTATTAAGAGATGATACAAAAAAGTAACATTGTATGAATCAACAATGTTATAAAAATATGAAAATTACTTCGATGTAAATATGTTGAAATATTTTTGAACAACATTTGTATGCAAAAAAAAAAACAGATAATATCCTTTTAGCATTGATATAGATAGTTGAAATCATTTTAAAAAAAAATTAATATTTTTTTAATAGATATAAAGTTTAAAAATAGCTTATGATTTATTTAGGATCTTATTTGATTTAATCATATACATATGGATGATAGATAATATAATATGATTTTTAATTTAAGAACAATATATATTATTTTATAATAATAAAAAATAATTAAAATACCAAAATTTGTAATAATTTATTATTTTTACCTTTTAATTACAACTATTAAATGAAAATATAGTTATTTAAAACAAAAAAAATTGTCATATTTTTTCTCCCTTTTTAAGACCTTCCCTTTAAAGTTATTTTTGAATAATTAATTGCTTCATTATTAATAGATCATATAAAAACATAACATTGTGTGAATCAATAATGTTACAAAGACATGAAAATTATTTGGAGATGAATATGTTGAAATATTTTTTAACCACATCATTTGTATGAAACAAAATATATACTATCGTTTTAACTTTGATAAATATGACCAAAATTATTTAAAAATTAATATTTTTTAATAGATGTAAAGTTTTAAGATAACTTATGATTTATTTAGAATCTTATATGATTTGATCATATATATATTTAGGTCATGAATGATATAATATGTTTATTTTCTTTTACAAATTTGATTAAAGTATTTGAAAGATTAAGCAAAATTAAAAAAAATAAAAATTTATAATTTAAAAACTAGAATATTATATATTTTTGAATAATAATAAATAATTAAAATGTTGTTATTTTAATTTATTGTCTTTTACCTTTTATTTAAAATATATTTGTTTAAAACATAAAATTTACTGTTTTCTAACTCTTTCTTTAAAATATTTTTTTAAGATTATTTTTGAGAAGTTTATTACTTCATTATAAAGAGGTGATGTAAAAACATAAAATTTTAAGAATAACTATATTCAAAGACATAAAAATTACTTGAAAGTGAGGGCATTAAAACATATTTTAACCATTTCATTTGTATAAAAAAAATTGTCTTTGCAGCATTAATGTAGATAATAAAAATTATTTAAGAAATTAATATTTTTTAAATAGATATAAAATTTATAAGAGCTTATGATTTATTTAGGATATTATATGATTTGATCTTATATATTTAGTTAATGGATAATATAATAATATTTTATTATTTTATACATTTAATTAAACTATTTAAAAGATTGTTTAGAAGGAAATAAAAAATAAAGAAAAATTTATAATTTTAAATTAAGGATAATATATATTATTTTTTAATAATAACAAATAATTAATATATCAAAATTTATATTAATTTTTTTCTTTTGACTTTTATTTAAAAATATAAAATTAAAATGTATTTATTTTCAAAAATTATCATTTCTCCTCTCTTTTTAAGACCTTCTTTTTAAAACTACTTTTAAGAAGTTCATTATCTTATTATTAATAGAAGATATGAAAACATAATATTATATGAATCAATATGATTACGATGACATAGAAATTACTTGGAGGTGAAGATGTTAGAAAACAAATTTAACCACATTATTTGTATGTGAAAAAAATATACTATACTTTAAACATTGATATAAATGATGGAAATAATTTAAAAAATTCATATTTTTTAATAGATATAAATTTTTAAGTTAGCTAATGATTTATTTAGAATTTTAAATGATTTGACCACATATATTTGGGTGATAGATAATATAATATATTTTTCTCTTTTGTGTATTTGATTAAACTATTTGAAGGATTGTTTTGAAGAAAATTAAAAAAATAAAAATTTATATTTTAAATTAAGAATATTATTAAATTTTTACAATAATAATAAATAATTAATACAATAAATTTATATGAATTTATTATTTTTATTCTTAATTTAAAAATATTACACTAAAATATCTTTATTTAAACCATAAAATTCATTGTTTTCTTAATTTTTCTTTATAATCATTTTTTTAAGATTATTTTTGAAAAATTTATTAATTCATTAACAAGAGAGGATATAAAGACATGACATTTTATGAATTATCTATATTGCAAAGACATGAAAACTAGTTGAAAGTGAGGATGTTGAAACATATTTTAACCATTTCATTTGTATAAAAAAATTATCCTTTTAGCATTAATGTAGATAATCAAAATCATTTAAAAGTAATATTTTCTTAATAGATTTAAAATTTTAGAAAAGCTTATTATTTGTTTAGGATCATATATGATTTGATCGTATATATTTGGGTAATCGATAATATAATATATTTTATTATTTTATATATTTGATTAAACTATTTTAAATATTATTTATAAGGAAATAAAAAATAAATAAAAATTTATAATTTGAAATTAATATTATTATATATTATAATATAATAATAATAAATAATTAATATATCAAAATTTATAATAACTTATAGTTTTTGGGATTTATTTACAAATATTAAATTCACATATTGTTTTAAAATAAAATATATTTTAATTTTTTTCTCTTTTTTTAAGACCTTCCTTTTAAAACTTTATTTGGAAAATTCACTACTTTATTATTAAGAAATGATATAAAAACATAACATTGTGCGAATTAACAATATTACAATGACATGAAATGTACTTAGAGGTGAAAATGTTGAAATATTTTTTAAAAACATCATTTGTATCCAAAAAATACATAGTATCCTTATAGGATTGATATAAACGATAAAATTTATTTAAAAATTAATAATTTTTAAAAGATTTAAAATTTGAAATATTTTACGATTATTTTAGAATCTTATATAAGTTGATCGTATAATCTAGGTAATAGATAATATAATAATATTTTATTTCATTATATATTTGATTAAACTATTTTAAAGATTGTTTATAAGTAAATAAAAAATAATGAAAATTTATAATTTGAAATTAAGAATATTATATATTATAACATAATAATAATAATAATAAAATAATTAATATATTATTTTTGTATTTTTACAAATATTAAATTAAGTTATATTTATTTAAAAATAAATATATTTTAATTTTATCCTCTTTTTTTAAGACCTTACTTTATTATTAAGAGAGGATATAAAACATAACATTGTATGAATCAATAATTTTACTAAGATATTAACAATTTAAAACATAACATTGTATCAAATAATATCATTCATATGTGAATCTATAAAAATAGATAAATAATTTAATTCTTTTAAAATAATAAAAAAAATTTTAAAAGTAAAATTTAAAATTAATAGTTCATAATCGTAAAGTTTATAAAATTAAAAGTCCATTAAAACATGTGGATCAAAGTCATTCCATGAATTTAATTTTTTATTCTTCAAATTTTTTCTCTGAATTTTTTTTGTCTTTTTCAATAAATTTTTCTCCATTTTATTTTTCTCTCTTTAAATAAAATTGGGATGAAAAGTTAAAATAAGTAAGAAAATTTAAAAAGAAATTTGAGATAAAGAGTCAAATATATTTAAAAATTAAAAAATAAATAAAAATATAGAAATTTTGAGAAAAAATTGAGAGAGAAAAAGGTAAAAATCAGATAGGAAGAAAATTATAGAAACAAATAAAAAATATTTAGCTAAAGATAGAAAATTTTTTAAAAAATAAATTAAAGAATATTTATCCATTGCATGTTCTTCTAATAGTTCTATATTATTTTTACTATTTCAAGGATGATTATTTTAGTAAAAATGGTTTGTGAAACACTAAAAAATTCACATGCTTTTGTCTTAGAACATGCAAAAACATGAAAACTACTTGAAAGTAAGAATGTTGAAACACATTTCAACCACTTCCTTTCTATAAAAAAAAAATTATTCTTTTAGAATTGATTTAGATAATAAAAATTATTTTATAAATTAATATTCTTTAAATACATATCAAATTAATATATTTACATAATAGGTAGTATAATATATTTTATTATTTAAATATTTGATTAAACTATTTTAAACATTATATAGAAAAAAAGGAAAAATTTATTGTTTTAAATCAAAAATATTATATAATATTTTATAATATTAACAAATAATTAGTATATCAAATTTATAATTTTTTATTTTATTTAAAAATATTAAATTAAAATAAAAATTTATCATTTTTCTCTAATTTTAAGACTATCCATTTAAAATTAATTTTGAGAAATTAACTTCTTCATTGTTAAGAGGGGATATAAAAATATAACGTTATTTAAATCAACAATGTTACAAAGAAATAAAAATTACCTTTTTATAAAGATGTTGAAATATTTTTAAAACATCATTTGTATGAAAAAAAAAAAATAGCATCATTTTATTGTTGATATATATGATTGAAATTACTTAAAAAATTAATATTTTTTTAATTAATGTAATATTTTAAGATAGTTTATGATTTATTTAGGATCTTATATGATTTGATGATATATATTTTGGACAATAGATAAAACTTAAAATATAGACAAGAATATTCTTTTAGCATTGATATAGACAAGAGTAATCATTAAAAAAATTAATATTTTGTTTATATATATCAAGTTTTAGTATAGCTTATAATTTATTTATCATATTATATGATTTCATCGTATATATTTAACTAATAGCTAGTATAATATATGTTATTATTTTATATATTTGATTAAACTATTTTAAACATTATTTAGAAAGTAAAAAATAAATAAAATTTTAAATTAAAAATATTGTAAATTATTTTATAATATTAAAAAGTAATTCATATATCAAAACTTAAAATAATTTATTATTTTGGTCTTCTATTTACAAATTTTAAATTAAAGTATATTTATTTAAAAAAATTATTGTTTTTTCCTCCCTATTTAAGACCATCCATTTTTTTGAAAAATTCATTACTTCTTTATTAATCGAAGATATAAAAGTATAAATTTTTTTGAATCAACAATGTTACAAATACATTTAAACAACTTGTTACGGAAGATGTTAAAATATTTTTTAACATCATTTGTATGCAAAAAAAAATATATATTATCGTTGATATATATGATAGAATTAATTTTAAAAATAATATTTTTTTATTAGATGTATAATTTTAAGATAGCTTATGATTTATTTAATATCATATATATTTGGATGATAGAAATTATAAATTTTTCCTTTTTTTTATTATATATTTGATTAAACTATTTTAAGGATTGTTTAGAAGAAAACTAAGAAAAAATTATTTTAAATTAAGGATATTATATATTATTTTACAATCATAATAAATAATTAATATGTTGAAGTTATATTAATTTATTATTTTTTATATTTTTTTTAAAAATTTTAAATTAAAATATTTTTATCAAAAAATTTACTATCTCCTTCCTACTTCTTTAAAATCTTTCTTTATTTTTAAGAAATTCATTACTTTATTTAACCTCTTCATTTGTATAAAAAAAGTTTTTCTTTTAGTGTTGATATAGACAATGGTAATCATTAAAAAATTAACATTTTTTTTATACATATCAAATTTTAGTATACCATATAATTTATTTAACATCTTATATGATTTCATCGTATATATTTACATAGTAGGTAGTATAACATATGTTATTATTTTATATATTTGATTGAAGTATTTTAAATATTATTTAAAAAGTAAAAAATAAATCAAAATTTTAAAATTTAAATTAAAAATATTACATATTATTTTATAATATTAAAAGATAATTCATATATCAAAATTTCTAATAATTTATTATTTTTATCTTTTTTTACAAATTTTAATCAAAATATATTTAATTAAAATAAAAAATTTATCATTTTCCCCTATCTTTTAAGACCATCCATTTTAAACAATTTTTGAAAAATTTATTACTTTATTATTAAGTAAGGATATACAAAAATAACATTTTTTTAATCAACAATATTACAAAGACATTAAAATTACTTGTTGGTGAAGACCAGAATCAGTATTGTGACCAGGACTAGTAATTGAACCAAGACCAAGATCAGCAATAGAACCAAGAGCAGTTGTTGGATCAAGACTATGATTAGTACTGGGACTACAACCAGTAGTTAGGCTCGAATTAGGATTAGTACTAGAAGTAGGATCAGTACTAGGTCCTAGATTAGTACTAGGATCAAAACCAGTAATTGGACTAAGACATTGGTCACTATTGTGACAAGGACTAGTAGTATGACCAGGACCAGGACCGATAGCTGAACAATGATCAATATTGGGATCAAGATCGGTATTGGGTCAGGACCAGTAGTTGGAAGAGGATTGGGATTAGTACTAGGACCTGGATCAGTATTAGGACCAAGACCAGTAGTTATACCAAGACCAGGTCTAGTAACAGGAGCAGGACCAAGATTAGTATTAGGACTAGGACCAGTAGGCTGGACTAGATCAATACTAGGACCAATAGTTGGACGAGGACAAAGACCAAGATCAGTACTGGGACGAGGACCTAGATCCATATCGGGACCGACACCATAAGTTGGATCAGATCAGCACTCAGACCAGTAGCTGAACTAGGACCTGTAAACACCCATTTATGTCCAAGGCCCCCATTTTGAAATTAATTAATATGTAAATCAACAAATGTTAATCAAGAAACCAACGTTAAATTAAATAGTAAACAGAAAAGCAAAAAATGAAAATAAAACAAAAAACATTTTGAAAAAAAAAAGAAAAAAGAAAAATTAAAGAAAAATAAAATATAGAAAAAGTAAAAAAGGAAAAATATATTAAAAACATAAAACTGGAATTAATAAGCAAAAGTCATAAAAATGGAATTAAAAATATACATTAATAAAAAAGCAAAAAAAAACAACAAAAAAATAATAACTAGAAATATATAATAAAAAATAGAATTTATGAAGTGAGAGAAAAAGAAAAAGAAGATAAAAACTGAAAAAATAGAAAAAAAGCCTAAAAATGAAATTAAAATAAACCAGAAATAAATAAATGTAAATAAAATTTCTAAGAAAATAGTGCTTGACTCTTGCCAAAGGGTGAAAAGTTGGCTTTTGGCTGATGGGAGAGCTTGACCCTTGCCAAGAAGAGGGGTTGGCTTCTGAAAAAGGAAGCTCTAAAGAGCTATAAAAAGGAGGTACAGAAAGGGACGAGAGGTTGGGGGTTCTTGGACTCGATCTCAACTTCAAAGAATATTCTGCATTCCTCAAATTTCGGATGCATGCAGAATACCAAGAACTTAGCAAGATCATGAGCGTGAGTTGAGGCAAAGTGTTAGAGCCGCTTCAAGATAGATCAAAGCTCGAGGTTCGCCAATTCCACATATTAGTGCCTGCATACAGGTAAGTTTTCTCATATCTCTCTTCGACTGTTTTCTTCGAATAGGAATGGCATGTGTTGAAACTCCGAGTTAAGAACT
Organism: Canavalia ensiformis; assembly: GCA_026541065.1. Taxonomy (NCBI): domain Eukaryota; kingdom Viridiplantae; phylum Streptophyta; class Magnoliopsida; order Fabales; family Fabaceae; genus Canavalia; species Canavalia ensiformis. Next base: position 97,932 of record JAMKYM010000456.1, read on the forward strand.
GATCGGTGAAAACTATGAACATTCGTTAAACGATTCCACCGTCAAATCTGCTGGACTCATAGCTGGTTCAACCTATTAAGAATATACCAAGATTTTGAACGTTGGATATGGGCATTATTTCTCACTGATTCACTGGTTCTTAGCAAGTTGATCGAGTCCTACAATAGGTGTTCTTGCTCTTTCTCGCTTGCCTGAAGGTTCCTCTTGCTAGAATAAATTCAGCAACATTCGTTTGAGTTGCTATAATCATCATGAGCTAGGGATTAGAGGGGAAATGGAAACTTGCTATTACATGCTTCATTATCTTGCTAAGTCCTAGAACCGTTTAGGATGCATAGGCATTGATTCGGTAGGAGGAGCCCTTACATGCGTCATTTCGATTCAACTGGGGCAGGACGCCTGATCGCTTGAACTAGTGGCATGAGATTTGCCAAGGAACCTGATGTACCAAAGGGTAACTAGGGTGTAACAGGATGGTGCTGCCCTAGGGTCTGCAGTGGCGACAATTCTGGATACGTTCGTTCTAGGGGCAGAGTATACGTCCTTATCGAGCTCATGATGTGTTTTTGGAACGAGACAAATGGAGCTTCCAATATCCATGCCCTCTAGAACCTCAAACCTACATGATGCATGGCCTTATTCGGAGGTTAGACCTTCAAAGTAGAGATCGCCCTAGACTAAATGGCAAGGATCATGAACGCTGCCCTTGTCAAACACAAACGCTCCTTCGGCCATTTGGGAAATCTTTACGCGACATGTGTCCTTCTGCAATGTACAAAGGTATACGAACACTGTTTCGTTAGTGTCAGGACTAGTGGGAAGATCTTTCGTTAATGACTCGCCCATGCATGCGGGGAGGCACCCATCTATCGTTGGGCTGGTTACACCTTGATGAGTACATATATGGCAGTGATATATGAGCGTGAAAGTAGAGCAGGTTCCAAGTCACACCCATGACATCCCTGGACGTCCAGCGGGTGGCTAGTTACTCGATGAAGGTGGATGCAAAAGCCAGGGCAACCTTCCTTGATTCGGTTCACACATGGTCTGGTTGAGTGCACGTGCATGTGGGGCGCTCATGATTTTTATTCAATTAGGCTTTAGTGCAGAGATTTTGTATGGTCGCCATTGTTGGGTCATGGGATGATCAAGGATAAAAAGGTCTTTAATGCCATTACCTGTAGCTAGCTAATCAAGGGAAACACTAGTATCATGGTGGTGGCAAGAGTCAAAAATGAGTGTTCGTGAGGCAAAATTATGATGCTTCAAATATACCCCATGCAAATTGCATCCTAATCAAGTACCCCAAAAAAGGTATTGCCTTAAACATAATATAGACACCTTAATCCCAAAATGACGTTAAGTTCAGTGGCTGGCGCTTTAGCCTTCAAGTTCCATGACCCCCTCTTCGAAACCTATACAAGGCACTTGGGATTTTCCCATCCATCCTTACATTTAGACCCATGCTTTTCAGGTATTACAATTCTACCCCCAGGTTCCCATTAACTACAATTCTATCCTCAGGTTCCTGTTAATTACGATTTTGCCCTCAAGTTCCCATTAAGTACGATTCTGCCCTCAGGTTCCCATTAATTACAATTCTGCCCCCAAATTTTCCCTAATTCACAATTTCAATCCCAAGTTCTCCCTAATCACAATTTTAACCCCAAATTTTCCCTAATTCACAATTTAAACCCCAAATTTTCCCTAAATTCATAATTTCAACCTCGAATTCTCGATAATCCCAATTTTAAACCCCAAATTTTCCCTAATTCACAATTTCAACCCCAAATTCTCCATAATCACAATTTTGACCCCAAATTTTCCCTAATTAAAAATTCAACCCCAAATTCTCCATAATTACAATTCTAACCTCAAATTTTTCCTAATTCAGAATTTTCCCTCCCTAACTTCCCACAACTGAAGTTTAATCCTTATATTTAGAATGTGACTAATCTACTTCATGATTATCGCGGTTGTTCATAATAAAATTCTTTTTCAAATATTTTGAGATCTTTGGTCTCACGTGACGGGCTCTAAGCGAGGAACTTGTGGTTCACCTGCTGTTGGACGTTTAACAGTCTGTATAGGCCCCCGTGCTGCCGTAGCCACCTCGGGTCTTGTGCATGAGTGGACTAAAGGTCCTTTCAAAAATAAAAGATTCTTTTTTCAAATATTTTGGGATCCTTGGTCTCACGCGACGGGCTCTAAGCGAGGAACTGGCAGTTCACCTGCTGTTTAACGTTTAACAATCCGTATAGGCCCCCGTGCCACCGTAGCCGCCTCGGCTCTTGTGCATGAGTGGACTAAAGGTCCTTTCAAAAATGAAAAATGCTTTCAAAGTATCACATTCCTTTTAAATACCTCTGAAGGTCAAGCCTTCACAAACCAGAACTACGTAAGCCTTGAGTTTCCCATTGCACCGGGGAATACGTAGGAGCAGGATCAAGTCCTGTCAGGCTAACCTCCATCAAGTTATTTATTTCCATGCTAATTAAAGGGGTCAAACCATTTCAAAAACAACACACTCAGTTTAAGGGTACCGTTCTTCGGAACGGCGAGTGGGGTGCCTAACACCTTCCCCATTCGTAACCGACTCCCGGACTTCGAATCTTATCCTCGAGTCAGGGGTTTTTTCCAAATATTTTCCCTTAAATAAAAATTTGGTGGTGACTCCACATAATACAAAATAAAATTTCACATTTCAAAATTTTAGCGAGTTTGTCGTCTCGTAGGAATTACGGTTGCGACAGATGGCGACTTCACTGGGGACTTCTAGAGAGTCAAGCCTGTTCAAATTGAGTGTGTCATATTCGATCTTTTCCTTGTTTATTTGCGCGCTTTATTTATTTCACGATTCATTTATTTGTTTATCCATGTGTTATTCGTTTGTTTGTCTATTCTTTGTACAACCGTAGGATAGATGAATAATAAATTGCTATATATCTATGCAATTTCCCCAATTGCAGGTATCCCAATAATTTGTGTGCCCTCCACACATTGCATATGCATTTCATCATGAGTGGGGCCCTATACCCGGGTCTGAGTGCTGCCTAGGATAGAGGGATCTAGTGGTGTCACTTTGGGGCCTACGTCCTGATTGGCTATTATGAAAATCCCAGCTAGAGTGCGTCCTATTCATGATGCCCTGCAACTAGTGGCTACTTCTACTGTTGTGGCAAGCATTATGGACTGGAACTTGGCTCTAGTGACCTCTACACCCCAGGATTACTAACCACCTTTGAAAGGTTCATGCATTAAAAGCCCTAGACCCTTAGGACAGGTAACCCACATAAGAGGCTAGGAGGGCACACACCCCTTTCATGGTACTCCGTTCATATACCGCTCCCTCACAAGTATTTGAACTAAATCACCCAAGATGGCAGAGATGAAGAGGAAATCTGAGATTGGGGAAATACAGAAAATAAAAAAATCAAGCAAAAAGAAATATAAACAAATAAAAATCAAGAAAATAGAAACTTCTAGGAAACACTAGAAAAATACTTTTGAAAATATTGAAAATATAAAAAGATTCAAAAGAAAACTTAAAGAATGTTTTAGAAATAGGAAAAATCATGAAAGAAATTTTCGAAAATATGAAAAGATGTAAAAAGAGAGAAAATGAGATTCAAAAGAAAATCTAAAGAATGCTTTGTTAAGATTTTTAGTGAAGCTTTTTCAAACAAAAACAAAGGTCTTCTTTTTTAGAAAAATAAAAATACAAAATTCAAAAAGTCAAAGGAAAATAGTTCTTCTTAAAATGTTCAAATCTTCACTTATTGGAGCATAGCATACATGCATTCGTTCATAAATTTATCATTAAAAAAAAAGATTTCGAAAAATCATCCCATTCATACTCATTTTGCATCAACATCTTTATCATTTATAGTTTTGGCATTCAAATTATTTCTCAAAGAAGTTAATTTCAACAGAAAAATTAGAGAAAGACAACTTCCTCGACATCCTTATAGGACTCGTGCACAATCAAAAGTCATGGATGAGCTGGAGAGACAAAATGAGGAGTTGAGAAATGAGGTCAAGACTTTGAAATAGCAGGTGGCCAAGTTGATAAAGGCCATCCAACTGTCGCAACAGAAGGATATAAGGGAATCCTTATCGGGAGAACCGACTGACCTGTCATATCCTATTGGGTTCACTCCACAAAACCCTTCGCCATCAACCATGCCTCCACCAATCGAAGGGGTTCACTATGGGTATCCTCATGGGCATGCACACACTAACCCAAACACAAGCCCAAACACAAACCCAAACACATAACCTACCTCCAAACACCACTTCACAAGTTTACCAAACAGCCGTTGGGGGAACACACCCTATGATCACCCAAGGGCCTCACCCTGTGTACATACCATCTTCTCATCCCCACCGCATGCCTGAGGGATACCCAAACCACCCTTCCAAGGAGGATACTGAAAAGTGGAAAGTACTAGAGGATAGGATCTAGGCAATCGAGTGGAGCGCTTATGAAGCTAGGGACGCAGCCGATTTGTGCTTGGTCCTAGATGTGGTCATCCTCCAAAATTCAAAGGTTCCTGAATTCGAGAAGTATCAAGGAACTAGCTGCCCGAAGAGCCATCTTGCCATGTACTGCAGGAAGATGTCTCCCTGCATGCACGACGATAAGCTGCTTGTCCATTTCTTTCAAGACAGCTTAACTGGGGCAGCTGCAAACTGGTACACTCAACTGGAGCGGACCCACGTTCGTTCATGGAGGGACCTAGCTGATGCCTTCCTTAAACAGTACCAGTACAATGTGGAGATGGCTCCAGACCGAACCCAACTCCGAAACATGGCCAAGAAGGAAGACGAAACCTTTAAGCAGTATGCTCAACGATGGAGGGAGTGAGCTGCTCAATCTGAAAAAGAGATGGTCAGCACGTTCGTCGACACACTCCAAAATCCTTTCTATGACAAGATGATTGGCAGTGTGACTTCTAGCTTCTCCGATGTCGTCATCATTGGAGAGAGGATTGAAGGTGGCATGCGCCGTGCAAAGATCGTGCAAAAGCCCACAGGCGCAGTCAACGTTTCCAGTGGATCTGGGAAGAAAAAGGTAGATGAAACCTACAATGTGGCTTCTGGTCAAGGCCAATATACTCCACAGGTGGCACATTATGGTCTAGTTGGTTACCAACCACCACCATACACACCTTACACATCATATCCTTACATCGCCGCCACCTACCAAACACCATACCCTCCTACTTACAACTATCCACCACAAACCCGATCACCAACACCATACATGGCCCAAACACAAGCCATAAACCAAAATCCTAACAAAGGCCAGAAAAAGGAGAAAAATTTTGTCCAATTCGATCCTATTTTGATCTCCTATACAGAGCTGCTACCTCGCCTAATCCAAAACTCACTGATTGCTCTTTCCCCTTTGAAGCCTCAGGAGCCACCATATCCTAATTGGTACAATCCAAATGCTAGATGCGACTATCATGCAGGATTCATTGGTCATTCTACCCAGGATTGTGTAGCACTAAAGCGTAAGGTGCAAAGCTTAATCGATGCGAAATGGCTGGATTTTGGGAAGCTTGCTCCTAACATAGAAAATAATCCATTGCCAAATTATGGGAATCCAGCAGCTAGCTGAAACAAATCAAAGCAGCACAATAGGATGCCATGTATTGAGGAAATCATCCAAGATTTGTCATACTTTTCAAAGTCAATCTTTTGTAAATAAATCTCAATAAATACAAAATTTACATTTTTCATACTTCATGAGCCTGTGTTTTACCTTATTGACCTGTCTTTCTAAAATTTACCATTCTTTCTATCATTCAACCTGTTTCTTATCCTTACCCAAAAATAAATACCTCTTGGTGAAAATACCAGTGCTGTAATAAATGATCTTGAACGTCTTGTTAGTCAAGCTCAAAGATAAAAACCCCACGAGGAAGCAGAATAAATAACCAAGGATTCTAGATCACCATTCAAAATGTCTTGAAAATATCCCGCTGGAACCAAGTTCAAGTCCAGGCAAAATTTAGGGATAAGATCCGCTGAATTGGAAGCCAAAATGACCCTGGCAAGGTCGATGTCTGACTACATAAGAACTCAAGAAAAAGAAGAAAACCCGCTGGATTAAAATCAGGAATAATCCAGGCAAAATCAGGGTTAAAATCCAAAATTCAAGAAGAAGTGAAACCCGCTGGACTAAAAGTCAAAAACAATCCAGGCAAAAGTAGGGTTAAAATTCAAGAAAATAAATCGACAACGTCATGATCAGAGAAGGTCTTGTTGGGTTCCAAAAACAATTTAGGCAAAATCAGGATCAAAACAAGAGCCCGCTAGGTCAACAATCCTCAAGGACGACCTAGGCAAAAGTTAGGGCACACCAGCGAAAGCCCGCTAGGTCGAAAACCTCAAAGAAGACGACCTAGGCAAAAGTTAGGGCGCACAAACAAAAGCCTGCTAGGTCAGAAACCTCAAAGGAGACCTAGGCAAAAGTTAGGGCACACCAGCAAAAGCCCGCTAGGTCAAAAACCTCAAAGAAGACCTAGGCAAAAGTTAAGGCACACCAGCAAAAGCCTGCTAGGTCAAAAACCTCAAAGGAGACCTAGGCAAAAGTTAAGGCACACCAACAAAAGCCTGCTAGGTCGAAAACCTCAAAGGAGACCTAGGAAAAAAAGTTAGGGCACACCAACAAGAGCCCGCTAGGTCGAAAACCTCAAAGATGACCTAGGAAAAAGTTAGGGCACACAAACAGAAGCCCGCTAGGTCAAAATCCTCAAAGGCAACCTAGACAAAAGTTAGGGCACTGAATCAAGAGCTCGCTAGGTTGAAAACCCGTAAGGGCAGTCTAGGAAAAATCAAGGCAAACGGAAGGCCTGCTAGGTTGAAAACCCCAAAACTACCCAGGAAAAATTTAAGGTCAATCAAGAATCCGAACATAAGTCAAATGCTTCTGCTGCTCACAACTCCTAAAACTGGGGCAAAAATTCTGCCATTTCTCAAGTTGAATTAATTTGACAATCAAGATTATGAAAAGCAGCATTGGCATGCTTCACCAAAGGTATCATTTGGGCAATCGAACTAACATTCTTCGCTCTTTCAAATATACTACCTTCCATTAAACCATTCAAAAAATTTTTTTGCATACCTCAAAGATACACATGCTAAAAGAGATGTGATAAAAATATTAATTTTGAAAAGTCATGACGAGTCGGATGACTCCTCAACCTTCGCAACAGGGCATGATCGCTCCCATAAAATCATCCTCCTACCAGCCATGATGCCACCAAAACGGAAGTGTGTCTTATTCTATAAAGTTGACCAGTGTTGGATCTCAAAGACCCTGAAAAAAGAAATTTCGAGATTGACCAAAACACCGAACTTAAGTCAATCTAGCTCGTCCTAATTCTTGATTCCTTTCACACCAACTATGGGGTTGTCGAGGAAAGATGTGTCAAAAAATCAAAAAAATCAAGAGAAACAAAAAGTTTTACACCATTTCATGGTTTGCATTCAAAAAGTTTTACACCATTTCATGGTTTGCATTCATCCCGTAGCATCTGTTTCATCAAACAATCATTTCAAGCATCAAAATAAGAACATCGCATCATTTTTTCATTTATTCGAACATCACAAACATCGCATCTTTTCCATTCAATCAAACAGCACAATAAGCATCATGTCATTCGAGCATCATATAACCCAAAACTAATTAAGATTAGGGCACATTGCTTGAACCAATCATAATTAAAAGATCTTTGAAAATCTCAAAACTGGGGAAAAAGGATGCCCAGGAAATTTCAAATTGCGGCAATCCCCAATTTTGAAAATTCAAACTTGGGCAAACGTTTGCCTAGGAATTCAAATGGGGGTTATCCTCAATTCCAGAAAATTTCAAAACTGGGGAAACATTTATCCAGATAATTCAAGTTGAGACAATCGAACACTTTTGAGTCACACTCAAACTGGGGCAAATGCTTGCCCACACAAAATTTTAATGTGAGGTCATCCTCAAATTCTGAGTCAAGCTCAAAACTGGGGCAAACGCTTGCCCACAAAAATTCAATTTGAGGGCATCCTCAAATTCTGGATCAACTCCAAACTAGGGCAAACGCTTGCCCACAAAATTCAATTTGAGGTCATCCTCAAATTCTGAATCAAGTTTAGACTAGGGCAAACGTTTGCCCAAGAAAGATGTGATTTCATGAACAAAACTAGGGAAAATGCTTGCCCAAAATCCCCTCAAGTTAAGTCATGCCTCGATTGCTAAAGATATTCCAAACTAGGGCAAAATGTTTACCTAAAATTCCCTCAAATCAAGACTCAAGGATTTTCTAAAACTGGGGCAAAATGGTTGCCCAAGTTTTTCAGCAGAATAATTATTAGATGCTTAAAAAACCTTCGAGTTCAAGGTAGAATAAGCTATTTGTTTTAATTCAAGAAAAATATTCGTCCAGGGCAGCTAATGAGGAAGTCCACATCCTCATCTTCACGTGCATTCCTAGGGTACATCATGTCATGTCCCTCTGCCTGTCTTAACGACTCATTCATGCTCTGCCTGCCTTGACAGGCCATCTGTTCAAGTAGCATAGGTTACTCTTTGTTTCCTTTTTTCTGTCTGTCTTAGCAGGTCATTCCTGCTTCGCCTCTCTTGACAGGCCATCTGTCCAAGTTAATATAAATCCCTCCCATTTCAAAGTCGCCTGTCTTAAAAGGCCTACTCATTCTTTCCCATTCATGGCCTATAGTGTCAGGCCACCATCAAGTTTACTTTTTTCCCTGCATCATGGCCTATGTTGTCAGGCCTCATCAAGTTAAATTTCTACACTCATCCTGTCAAGCAGGATTTCATCTGCATTCATCCTGTCAAGCAGAATTCCATGTTTAAATTTCTGCACTCATCCTGTCAAGCAGGATTTCATTTGCATTCATCCTGTCAAGCAGGATTCCATGTTTAAATTTCTGCACTCATCCTGTCAAGCAGGATTTCATTTGCATTCATCATGTCAAGCAGGATTCCATCTTTAAATTTCAGCACTCATCCTGTCAAGCAGGATTCCATGTTAAATTTTTGCACACATCCTGTCAAGCAGGATTTCATTTGCATTCATCCCGTCACAGATTCATGTTTAAATTTTCGACTCATCCCGTTGCAGATTTCATTCGCATTCATCCTGTCAAGCAGGATTCCATGTTTAAATTTCTGCACTCATCCTATCAAGCAGGGTTTCATTTGCATTCATCCTGTGAAGCAGGATACCATGTTTAAATTTCTGCACTCATCTTGTTAAGCAGGATTCCATGTTAAATTTATGCACTCATCCTATCAAGCAGGATTTCATTTGCATTCATCCTGTTAAGCAGGATTCCATGTTTAAATTTCTGCACTCATCCTGTCAAGCAGGATTCCATGTTAAATTTCTGCACTCATCCTGTCAAGCAGGATTTCATTTGCATTCATCCTGTCAAGCAGGATTCCATGTTTAAATTTCTGCACTCATCCTGTCAAGATGGATTTCATCTGCATTCATCCTGTCAAGCAGGATTCCATGTTTAAATTTCTGCACTTATCCTGTCAAGCAAGATTTCATCTGCATTCATCCTGTCAAGCAGGATTCCATGTTTAAATTTCTTCACTCATCCTGTCAAGCAGGATTCCATGTTAAATTTCTGCACTCATCCTGTCACGCAGGATTTCATTTGCATTCATCCTGTCAAGCAGGATTCCATGTTTAAATTTCTGCACTCATCCTGTCAAGATGGATTTCATCTGCATTCATCCTGTCAAGCAGGATTCCATGTTTAAATTTCTGCACTTATCCTGTCAAGCAGGATTTCATCTGCATTCATCCTGTCAAGCAGGATTCCATGTTTAAATTTCTGCACTCATCCTATCAAGCAGGATTTCATTTGCATTCATCCTGTCAAGCAAGATTCCATGTTTAAATTTCTGCACTCATCTTGTTAAGCAGGATTCCATGTCAAATTTCTGCACTCATCCTATCAAGCAGGATTTCATTTGCATTCATCCTATCAAGCAGGATTCCATGTTTAAATTTCTGCACTCATCCTGTCAAGCAGGATTTCATCTGCATTCATCGTGTCAAGCAGGATTCCATGTTTAAATTTCTGCACTCATCCTGTCAAGCAGGATTTCATCTGCATTCATCCTGTCAAGCGGGATTCCATGTTTAAATTTTCGCACTCATCCCGTCGCAGATTTCATCTGCATTCATCCTGTCAAGCAGGATTCCATGTTTAAATTTCTGCACTCATCCTGTCAAGCAGGATTTCCTTTGCATTCATCCTGTCAAGCAAGATTCCATGTTTAAATTTCTGCACTCATCCTGTCAAGCAGGATTTCATTTGCATTTATCTTGTCAAGCAGGATTCCATGTGTAAATTTCCGCATACATCATGTCAAGCAGGATTTCATTTGCATTCATCCTGTCAAGTAGGATTCCATGTTTAAATTTCTGCACTCATCCTGTCAAGCAGGATTTCCTTTGCATTCATCCTGTCAAGTAGGATTCCATGTTGAAATTTCTGCACTCATCCTGTCAAGTAAGATTTCATTTGCATTTATCCTGTCAAGCAAGATTCCATGTTTCAATTTCCGCATAAATCCTTTCAAGCAGGATTTCATTTGCATTCATCCTGTCAAGCAGGATTTCATTTGCATTCATCCTGTCAAGCAGGATTCCATGTTTAAATTTCTGCACTCATCCTGTTAAGCAGGATTTCATTTGCATTCATCCCGTCAAACAGGATTTCTTTTGCATTCATCCTATCAAGAAGGATTTCTTTGCATTCATCCCGGCAACAGCGGGACCTCATTTGCATTCTCCTGTCAACAACAAGACTTGAAGCATGTTTAAATTCTTTCTGCCTGTCAAGCAGGTTAGCATTTATCCTGGCAACAGCAGGATTTCAGTTGTATTCTTCTCATCAACAACGGGATTTTCATCAAATTTACATGTCTGCATTTTTGGCCTATAGTGCCAGGCCCTCTCTCAAGTTTCTTTTCTTGGCCTATATTGTCAGGCCACCCTCAAATTCTTTTCTGCACTTCGGCCTATAGTGTCAAGCCACCTTCAAGTGTACCTTCCCACAATTGGGCCTATGATGTTAGGTCTCCAACTTAGACAGATACCTCGGCCTATACTGTCAGGCCACCTTATACATATCTTATATTTTAGTACTTGCATGTTTTCCTTTCTTGAATAGGTCGCTTTCACTCTGCTGAGCCCGTCGTAACGGGCCATTTCTCTTTTGCTTCCCCTATTTTAACAGGCCATTTTCATTTCGTTTTGCTTGTCTTAACAAGCCATCCCATTGCATTCCGCACCCGTCCTAACAGGCCTTTATTCATTTCACTTAGCCTAATTAGGCTATACCATTAAGCCCTGCATATTTAAACTCTATCAGCACACGAAGCTGACAATGTCATTTAACCGCCACCCTCTAGGCATCCATGAGGTTCACTTTAAGCTCAAGGCTTCTAATGCTTCTCAGATTTTTGTCAAAAGTTTGCCTCGGACATAATGTGTTCACGTCTTTACTCATTTCCTACCACAATAATTCAGAGAATCATTTCTCATATTATCTGTTAGGGAAACGAGTAAAGAGGGGTAAACTGTAAACACCCATTTATGTCCGAGGCCCCCATTTTGAAATTAATTAATATGTAAATCAACAAATGTTAATCAAGAAACCAACGCTAAATTAAATAATAAACAGAAAAGCAGAAAATGAAAATAAAACAAAAAACAAATTTTGAAAAAAAAAAGAAAAATTAAAGAAAAATAAAATATAGAAAAAGTAAAAAAGGAAAAATATATTAAAACATAAAACTGGAATTAATAAGTGTCGCAACCGTAATTCCGACGAGACGATGAACTCGTTAAAATTTAAAATGAATTTATTGTTAAAGTGGAGTCGCCACCAAATTTTTATTTAAGGGAAAAAGATTTGGAAAAACCCTAACTCGAGGATAAGATTTAGGTTCGGGAGTCAGTTACGAGTGGGGAAGGTGTTGGGCACCCCACTCGCCCGTTCCGAAGAACGGTACCCTTAAACTGAGTGTGATTTATCAAAAATAGTTTGATCCCTTTAACTAGAGTGAAAATAAATACTTGATGGAGGTTAGCCTGACAGGACTTGATCCTGCTCCTACGTATTCCCCGATGCAATGGGAAATTCAAGGCTTACGTAGTTCTGGTTCGTGAAGGCTTGACCTTCGAAGGTGTTTAAAAGAAAGATGACAATTTGAAGAGGTTTTTGTTTTCTGAAAGGACCTTTACCCACTCATGCACAAGACCCGAGGCGGCTACGGCAGCACGGGAGCAGCCTATACAGACTACTAAACGTTGGACAGCAGGTGAACCGCCAGTCCCCCATTTAAAGCCCATTGCGTGAGACCTAGAATCCTAAAAATTTTAAAAGGAGCTTTTATTTGATGGAAGGATCTATAGTCCACTCATGCACAAGACCCGAGGTGGCTACGGCAGCACGGGGGCCTATACAGACTGCTAAACGTTGGACAGCAGGTGAACCGCCAGTCCCCCATTTAGAGCCTGTCGCGTGAGACCAAAGATCCCAAAATATTTAAAAAGAGCTTTTGTTTTTTAGAGAAGAAGAAGGAAAATTTATTTTAACTGTCAGAAGCGGAGAGTACTTTTGGGAAGGAAGCAATTTTGTTTGAGGTTTGGGGCCTTATTAGCAATTATGGAATTTTTTGAGGATTTATTATCAATTATGGAATTTTTGGGGATTTATTAGCAATTACGGAATTTTTGGGGATTTATTAGCAATTATGGAATTTTGGGAAAAGGTAGGGGGCAATATGGTCATTTGGAGAGGTAGGGACAATCCTGAAATTTTTGGGAAAAGGCAGGGGTAAGATGGTCATTCGGAGAGGTAGGGACAATTCTGGAATTTTACAAAAAGGCAGGGGGCAAAATGGTCATTTGAGAGGTAGGGACAATTTTGAAATTTTATGAAAAGGCAGGGGGCAAAATGGTCATTTGAGAGGTAGGGACAATTCGGTAATTTTGGCAGTGGAGGGCAGAATTGTAATTAGTGGGAATCTTGGGGTAGAATAGTAATTACCAGGAATCTAGGGGTAAAGTAGTAATTACCAGGGATTCAAGATAGAAATTTGAGAGGAAACCAAAATTGCGAAGTGTGGGATTCAAACATGACAGGGAGACCAAATGCAGCATATTAACCATTTGAGCTGGGCTTTAGCTACTACATGATGTTCAGCATTTTTGATAAAAGCCTGGTGGCATCAGAATTAATAAGGAGCAAACGTGACTTAACCCATGCATGCGTACATCGAGATTAGTTTGGGGAAGCTTTCTGCGTACACATTGGGGCAGTGGGCAGTATCGATCTGTGCTTTGTTTTTCCACCACATTAGGGACGCCTCCACTATTATTCTGAAATTTCCATCGCATGGGCAGAGTAATTTGTATACCATTCAATTAGCGTAGTAACAGGGATATTCATGCACAACAACTCCTTGTGGCAGCTTCAAGAACAGAACGAGATCCTTTGCCAGTTATGCAAACTAATATGCTTGGCCATGAAGAAACTGGAGGGTTTGCTACGATCTCTCCCATGCATATGTTGTAACTACCTCCAACGACGCTGCATCACTAATGACCTTCATGCTCATCTAAGCCAAAACCATATCCGTATCTTTCATTCACAAACCGAGACAACCTAAATAATTCTAGATTAATTCTTCATGCAAGCTGAGTTTCAATGCTTTTGAATCGAGGTTGCATGCGTCAATTAGCTTCGGTATCCGAAAGGAACGAGTGTGGTTTTGCCATGCAGAAAAAGAGATCAGGAACATGCAGCAGGTATAGGCCTTTAAAACGCATGCTAGTATAAAACTTACGCCTTCACATCTTTCGGTTACCATATGCAGAGTGATGGGTTCCCCCTGAGCATACCGAGCCAGGCCTGTGGTTGCTTAAGAGACTGCTGTTTTGCTGTGAGTACAGAGCTTAATCCAAGGGCGTGTGTCTTCACTGGCTGCACCTTACCTTGGAATTTCAGTCTCATCGAGAGTGGTTACTCACCTTTCCAACAACCATGTCTTCTTACCTAGCCCTTGTCTTGCAGGGTTTTCTCGAGCTAGAACCGAATCAAGGCCTCATGCTACTAATCTTGTACCATGCAATTCTATGCTAGTTGATGTGCACAATGACCAACATTACCCAGGTCAATGCACCTTATATAAGACCACATGTCTAAGGCCCGCACGGTGGGTAGTAGTAACCTGCTATTGTTTCAGTTTTTCCACCATATACCCACAGCCTCGATCAAGACGTATTTTAAACGAATCCATGCAAAGCGTTTGATTCCAAATATTACAACAACTATAGATTTGGAGCTAGCCAGGCGCATGCAACCTCATGTTGATAAATACATGCAATGTGACTCTCATGCAAAGATAGCAATCGTAACGCAAGATGAATATGGTCAAATCTATATTGTATCCACAGGACTCCAATCTTTATTTCTTCAATTGCGAATCAAGATTTGCATTCAAGCTAATTTAATCGAGAATCGAAGAGGATATCATGGAAGTTCAAAACAGAATCGCTCGAGATCAAATGAATTCTAACCTGTAAGGCGTCAACGGAAATCGGAATTGTCTTGGAATCTTACGAACCTGGTGTCCTCCTAGATCTTTTGTGATGCGGTGAAGAGAAAGCTTGGTGTGATTGTTGCTGCTCCTTTGAATTGAACGTAGATTGCCTTGACGAACAGAGGATTTGCTTGAATTCCCCAAACCCTTGCAGTGGATGAATTTTAAAGACCTTGAAGGAGCTTGCAGAGGATCCTTCCTCAGAGAGATGGAGCTTCCCCTTCTTCCCCTGACTAATCTCCAAAAAAAAAAAATCTCCCCTTCTTGCACAACTTTTTCCTTTTTATACTCCCTTTACTTTATTCCTTTTTTCTTTTATTTCTTTTCTTTTCATTTTATTTTTAAATTTCTGTTTTTATATTTTATATCTTTTCTTTTTATTTTTCTTGTTTTTTTTACTATTTTTCAAAATCTTCATTTTTGTTGATTTTATTTTACTTTTTCTGTTTTTTTTTTCTATTACTATTTTTTCAAAAAGTTTTGGTTTTATTGTTATTTTTTCTATTTTTCCAGATTGACTTTTTATCTTGTTTCATTCCATTTTTTCTCTTTTCTTTATTCCTTTTTTCTTTTATTTTTGTTCTGTTTGTTTATTTATTATTTAAATTAGTGTGGGTTTTTTGATTAATTTTAATGGTTGGGGGCCTCGAACATAATTGGGTGTTTACAATAAGCAAAAGTCATAAAAAGGGAATTAAAAATATACATTAATAAAAAAGCAAAAAAAAACAACAAAAAAATAATAACTAGAAATATATAATAAAAAACAGAATTTATGAAGTGAGAGAAAAAGAAAAAGAAGATAAAAACTGAAAAATAGAAAAAAAGCCTAAAAATGAAATTAAAATAAACTAGAAATAAATAAATGTAAATAAAAGTTCTAAGAAAATGGTGCTTGGCTCTTGCCAAGGGTGAAAAGCTGGTTTTTGGCTGATGGGAGAGTTTGACCCTTGCCAAGAAGAGGGGTTGGCTTCTGAAAAAGGAAGCTCTAAAGAGCTATAAAAAGGAGGTACAGAAAGGGACGAGAGGTTAGGGGGGGTTCTTGGACTCGATCTCAACTTCAAAGATATTCTGCATTCCTCAAATTTCGGATGCATGCAGAATACCAAGAACTCAGCAAGATCATGAGCGTGAAACTTTGAGTTAAGAACTGATCGGTGAAAACTATGAACATTCGTTAAACGATTCCACCGCCAAATCTGCTGGACTCATAGCTGGTTCAACCTGCTAAGAATATACCAAGATTTTAAACGTTGGATATGGGCATTATTTCTCATTGATTCACTAGTTCTTAGCAAGTTGATCGAGTCCCAGAATAGGTGTTCTTGCTCTTTCTCGCTTCCCTGAAGGTTCCTCTTGTTAGAATAAATTCGGCCACATTCGTTTGAGTTGCTATAATCATCATAAGCTAGGGATTAGAGGGGAAATGGAAACTTGCTATTACATGCTTCATTATCTTGCTAAGTCCTAGAGCCATTTAGGATGCATAGGCATTGATTCGGCAGGAGGAGCCCTTACATGCGTCATTTCGATTCAACTGAGGCAGGACGCCTGATCGCTTGAACTAGTGGCGTGAGATTTGCCAAGGAACCTGATGTACCAAAGGGTAACTAGGGTGTAACAGGATCGTGCTTCCCTAGGGTCTCGTAAAGGCGACGCTGGATACGTGCTCGCTCTAGGGGCGTAGTATACGTCCCCTCATCGAGCTCATGATGTGTTTTTGGAACGAGACAAATGGAGCTTCCAATATCCATGCCCTCTAGAACCTCAAACCTACATGATGCATGGCCTTATTCGAAGGTTAGACCTTCAAAGTAGAGATCGCCCTAGATTAAATGGCAAGGATCATGAACGCTGCCCTTGTCAAACACAAACGCTCCTTCGACCATTTGGGAAATCTTTACGCGACATGTGTCCTTCTGCAATGTACAAAGGTATACGAACACCTCGTTAGTGTCGACTCGAGTGGGAAGCTCTTTCGTTAATGACTCGCCCATGCATGCGGGGAGGTACCCATCTATCGTTGGGCTGGTTACACCTTGATGAATACATATATGGCAGTGATATATGAGCGTGAAAGTAGAGTAGGTTCCAAGTCACACCCATAACATCCCTGGATGTCCAGCGGATGGCTAGTTACTCGATGAAGGTGGATTCAAAAGCCAGGGCAACCTTCCTTGATTCAGTTCACACATGGTCTGGTTGAGTGCACGTGCATGTGGGGCGCTCATGATTTTTATTCAATTAGGCTTTAGTGCAGAGATTTTGTATGGTCGCCATTGTTGGGTCATGGGATGATCAAGGATAAAAAGGTCTTCAATGCCATTATCTGTAGCTAGCTAATAAAGGGAAACACCAGTATCAAGGGAAACACTAGTATCATGGTCGTGGCAAGAGTCAAAAATGAGTGTTCGTGAGGCAAAATTATGATGCTTCAAATATACCCCATGCAAATTGCATCCTAATCAAGTACCCCAAAAAGGGTATTGCCTTAAACATAATATAGACACCTTAATCCCAAAATGACATATAGTTTAGTGGTGGGCGCTTTAGCCTTCAAGTTCCATGACCCCCTCTTCGAAACCTATACAAGGCACTTGGGATTTTCCCATCCACCCTTACATTTAGACCCATGCTTTTCAGGTATTACAATGCTGCCCCTAGGTTCCCATTAATTACAATTCTACCCCCAGGTTCCCATTAACTACAATTCTATCCTCAGGTTCCCATTAATTACAATTCTGCTCCCAAATTTTTCCTAATTCACAATTTTAACCCCAAATTTTCCCTAATTCACAATTTCAACCCCAAGTTCTCCCTAATCACAATTTTAACCCCAAATTTTTCCTAAATTCACAATTTCAACCCCGAATTCTCCATAATCCCAATTTGAAACCCCAAATTTTCCCTAATTCATAATTTCAACCCCAAATTCTCCATAATCACAATTTTAACCCCAAATTTTCCCTAATTCAAAATTCAACCCCAAATTCTCCATACTTACAATTCTAACCTCAAATTTTTCCTAATTCAGAATTTGCCCTCCCTAGCTTCCCACAACTCAAGTTTAATCCTTATATTTAGAATGTGACTAATCTACTTCATGATTATCGCGGTTGTTCAGAATAAAATTCTTTTTCAAATATTTTGAGATCTTTGGTCTCACGCGACGGGCTCTAAGTGAGGAACTGGCGATTCACCTGTTGTTCGACGTTTAACAGTCTGTATAGGCCCCCGTGCTGTCGTAGCCGCCTCGGGTCTTGTGCATGAGTGGACTAAAGGTCCTTTCAAAAATAAAAGATTCTTTTTTCAAATATTTTGGGATCCTTGGTCTCACGCGACGGGCTCTAAGCGAGAACCAAGGCTCACCCTCGCTCAACGTTTAACACCAGAGGAGGCCCCTGCAAGCCAGTAGCCGCCACGGGTCTTGTGCATGAGTGGACTAAAGGTCCTTTCAAAAATGAAAAATGCTTTCAAAGTATCACATTCCTTTTAAATACCTCTGAAGGCCAAGCCTTCACAAACCATGACTACGTAAGCCTTGAGTTTCCCATTGTACCGGGGAATACGTAGGAGCAGGATCAAGTCCTGTCAGGCTAACCTCCATCAAGTTATTTATTTCCATGCTAATTAAAGGGATCAAACCATTTCAAAAATCACACACTCAGTTTAAGGGTACCGTTCTTGGAACGGGCTAGTGGGGTGCTTAACACCTTCCCCATTCGTAACCGACTCCCGAACTTCGAATCTCATCCTCGAGTCAGGGTTTTTTCCAAATATTTTTCCCTTAAATAAAAATGTGGTGGCGACTCCACATAATACAAAATAAAATTTCACATTTCAAAATTTTAGCAAGTTCGTCGTCTCGTCGGAATTACGGTTGCGACAGGACCAGGACCAAGATCAATACTGGTCTAGGACCTGGATCAGTACCACAACCAGAACCAGTAGTTGGACAAGGATCAGTACTAGATCCATGACTAGTAATAGGACCAAGACTTGGACAAGGATAAAAAATAGGGCCATAACCAATAGTTGAACCAAAACCAGTAGTAGGACCATGACCAAGACCAAGATCTGTATTAGGACCAAGATCTGGATCAGTACTAGGATAAGGGCCAGTAATTGGACAAGGATCATTACTGGGTCTAGGCTTAGTAGTTGGACTAGGGCCAGGATCAATACTTAGACCAGGATTTATAGTAGGACTAGAATTAGGATAAGTACATCGACAAGGACCAGTAGGTGGACACAGACCAAGATGAGTACTGGGGTCAGAATAAGGATTAGTACTAGGGCCACGACTAGGATCATTACTTGGACCAATACCAGTAGTAGGACCGAGACAAGTATCAGTACTGGGACCACGACTAGTAGTAAGACCACGACTAGGATAAGTATTGGGACCAAGACTAGTACTTGGACCCAAACCAGGATCTGTACTAGGTCTTGGATCAATATGTGGACCTAGATCAATACTGGGGCTAGAACCAATAGACTAAGACCAGGATCAATACTAGGACCAAGACCAGGATCATTACTGAGACTAGGACATGTAGGTAGACCAGGATCAGTACTGGGACAAGCAACAGTCCTGCGATAAGGACCAATAGTTGGACCAAGACCATGATCAGTATTGGGACCAAAACTGGTAGTAAGACTAGGATTTGGATCAGTACTACAACCAAGACAAGTAGGTGGACCCAGACTAGGATAATTATTGGGACTAGGATCAGTACAGGGCTAGGACCAACATCAGTACTAGGACCTGGACCAGTAGTTGTACCAGGACCAGGTTTAGTATTGGGTTCAGCACCAGTTGTAAAACCAGGACCAGGATCAGTATTCTAACTTGGATGACTAGTTGAACCAAGACCAAGATCAATAATAGGATCAGGACCAGTAGTTAGACCAGGACTAGGATCAGTATTGGGACCATGACTAGTTGTTGGACCCAAACCCAGTACTAGGTCTTGGATTAGTACTAAGGCTAGAACCAATAGTTGGACCAGGGCAAGGATCAGTACTTGGACCAAGACTAGTAATATGACCAGGATTAGGATCAATACCGGGACCAGGATCAGTATTGGGATTAGGAGTAGTATTTGGACAAAGACCAAGATTAGTAGTGGGACTAGGACCAGGATTAAAATCAGCATCAATTGTGGGACCAGGACCACAATTTATACTATGAGCAAGACCACTAGTAGGATTGAGACTTAGATCAGTATTGGACAAGCACCAGTAGTAGGTCAGGACCATGATTAGTATTATGACTAGGATCAGTACTGGAAGCAAGACAAGTAGTAGGACTAGGACTAGAATCAATAGTATGAGCTGGGTAAGGTAAGGAAAATAACTAGGACCAGGACCTGTAGTAGGACTAGGACTAAGACTATTAGTAGGACAAAGAACAAGATCAATACTTAGACCAGGATTAGTAGCATGAAAGGACAATGATTAGTACACGGACAAGACCTGGATTAGTGCTAGAACCAAGACAAGTTGAAGGAGAAGGGCAACGATCAATATTAAGACCAGGATCAGTAAGTGAACCAAGACTAGGATAAGTACTAGGACCAAGACCAATAGTAGGACCAAGACCAAGATAAGTACTAGGACCACGAACAAGATCAATACTAGGACCAACATCAGAAATAGGACAAGGACCAAGATCAATAGTTGGACTAGGGAAAGGATGAATACTAGGACCAAGACCAGTATTAATACTAGGACAGGGACCAATAGTAGGACGAGGACTAGGATCAGTACTAGCAATAGGGTTAGTAGTAGGACCAAGATCAGTACTAGGATCAAGATTAGCACCAATCGTAGATCCAAGACTAGTAGTAGGATCTGGAACAAGATAAGTACTAGAACCATGACTGGTATCAATACTAGGACCAATACAAGTAGTAGGACAAGAAACTAGGATCAGCTAAAGGACAAATACCAGTAGTAGGACCAAGACCAGGACCAATACTAAGACGAGGATGAGAATTAGGAGAAAGACTGGTAGTAGGATAAGGAACTGTACTAGGACACCAACCAAGACCAGGATCGATACTAGGACCAAGACAAGTAGTAGGATAAGAAACAAGGATCGGTGAAAGGACTAGCACCAATAATAGGACCAGGACCAGTACTATAAGACAAACCAGTAATAGGACTAGGACCGGGACCAGTACTAAGACCAGGACCAGTCGTAGGCCAAGACCAGGATCAATACTACGACCAAGACTAGAATCAGGATCAGTACTATGAAAGGACCAGGATTAATACTAGAACCAAGACCAGGACCAACATAAGCACTAAAACTAAGACCAGTAGTAGGACAAGGGCAACAAATAATACTAGGACCAGTACTAGTAGTAGGACTAGGATGAGAATTATCACTAGGACCATGACCAATAGTAAGACCAGGACTAGGACCAGTAGTAGGACAAGGGCAACAATTAATACTAGGACTGCGACCTGGATCAGTACTAGGACCAGGACCAAGACTAGGATCAATACTAGGATATAAAAAATTAATTACTTCATTATTACGATAGGATATCAAAACATAACATTGTAAACAATATTACAAAGATATGGAAATTACTTGGAGGTGAATATGTTGATATATTTTTTAATCACATCATTTGTATGCTAAATTCAACGTAGTATCCTTTTTAGCATTGATATAGATAATGGAAATCATTTAAAAAATTAATTTTTTTTTAATAGATGTAAAGTTTTAATACAGCTAATGATTTATTAAAGATCTTATATGATTTGATTAAATATATTTGGATAATAGATAATATAATATATATTTTTTATATATATTTGATTAAAATATTTTAAGGATTATTTAAAAAGAAGTTATGAAAAGTAAAATTTATAATTTTAAAGTTAGAATATTATATATTCTTTTACAATAATGTGTTTAAGTTATATTAAGTTTTTTTTTATCTTTTATGTAAAAAATTAAATTAAAATATATTTATTGAAGGATAAAATTTATTGTTTTCTGGCTCTTTCTTTTAAAATATTCTTTTAAGATTATTTTTGAAAAAAATTATTATTTCATTATAAAAGGAGGATATAAAAACATGACCTTTTAAGAATCAATTATATTGCAAAGACATGAAAATTACTTGAAAATAAGGATGGTGAAACATAATTTTATCAGTTCATTTGTATAAAAAAGTTATTAAGAGAGAACATAAAAATATAACATTGTATGAATAAACAATGTTACAAAGACATGAAAATTATTTGAAGGTGAATAAGTTGAAATATTCTTTAACCATATCAATTGAATGTAAAAAAAATATACTATCTTTTAGCTTTGATATAGATGATGAAAATTATACAAAAAATTAATATTTTTTAATAGATGTAAATTTTTATGATAGCTTATGATTTATTATGATTTTATATAACTTGATCATATATTTCAATGATAGATAATATAATATATATTTTTTTCTTTTTTATATTTGATTAAACTATTTTAGGATTGTTTAGTAGAAAATTAAGAAAAGAAAAAATTATAATTTTAAATTAAGAATATTATATATTATTTTAAAATAATAACAAATAATTAATATATCAAAATATATATTAATTTATTAATTTTATCTATTATTTAAAAATATTAAATTAAAATATATTTATTTAAATATTAAATTTATCAATTTATCCTCTCTTTTAAGACCTTCATTTTGAAGCTATTTTTGAGAAATTCAATAGAAAATTAGTAAAAGATGATATACAAACATAACATTGTATGAGTCAACAATGTTACCGAAACATGAAAATTACTTGGATATAAATATATTGAAATATTTTATAGCAACATCATTTGTATGAAAAAGTCACGTAGTATCCTTTTAGCATTGATATATATGATAGAAACTATTTAAAAAATTAATATTTTTTAATAGATATAAAGTTTAAGAATAGTTTATGATTTAGTTAGGATCTTATTTGATTTTATCATATATATTTTTCTTTTTTTATTTTATTAAACTATTTGGATTGTTAGTGAGACATTAAAAAAGTAAAATTATAAATTTAAAGTAAAAATATTATATATTATTTTGCAATAATAATAAACAAATAATACGTTAAAGGTATATTAATTTATTATTTTTTACCTTTTATTAAAAATATTAAATTTAAATATATTTATTTAAAGTATAAAACTTACTATTTTATTACTCTTTCTTTAAAATCATTTTTTAAGATTATTTTTGACAAATTTATTACTTCATTATTAAGAGAGGATATAAAAGCATGATATTTTATGAATCAACTATTTTGCAGATACATAGAAATTACTTGAAGTGAGGATGTTGAAACATATTTTAACCACTTCAATTGTATAAAAAAATTATCCTTTTAACATTGATATAGATAATGAAAATCATTTAAAAATTAATATTTTTTAATACATGTAAAATTAAGAATTTCTTATTAAATATTTAGGATCTTATATGATTTGATCATATATATTTAAATAATAGATAATATGATATATTTTATTCTTTTATATGTTTGAGTAAACTATTTTAAATTTTTTTTAAATGAAACAAAAATAAAAAAAATATAATTTTAAATTAAGAATAACCTATATTATTTTTTAATATTAAAAATTATTAATATTATATGAATCAAAAATATTACAAAGACATTAAAATTACTTGAAGGTGAATATGGTGAAATAATTTTTAAATACTTCATTTATATGTGAAAAAATATACTATCCTTTTAGCATTGATATAAATGATGGAAATTATTTAAAAAATTAATATTTTTTAATAGATGTAAAGTTTTAAAATAGCTTGTGATTTATTTAGAATCTCATATGATTTGATCATGTATATTTGAGTGATAGGTAATATAATATATCTTTTTCTTTTATGTATTTGATTAATCTATTTGAAGGATTGTGTAAAAGAAAATTAAAAATTTATTAATTTTAATTTAGGAATATTATATGTTATTTTACAATAATAATAAAAATTAACACATTTGAGTTATATTAAATTATTATTTTTATTATTTATTTAAAAATATTAAATTAAAATATGTATCCAAAAAACTGCATAGTATCATTTAGCAATGATATAGATTACGAAAATAATTTAAAAAGTTAATTTTTTAATAGATATAAAGTTTAAAAATAGCTCATAATTTATTTACAATCTTTTTATAATTAGATTGTATATATTTAAGTAATATATAATATAATATATTTTATTTTTGTATATATTTGAATTATTTTAAAGATTGTTTAAAAGAAAATAAAAAATAAAAAATTACAATTTAAAATTAAAAATATTATATATTATTTTATTTTAATAACAAATAATTTTATATTAAATTTTTTTAATTTTATTTTATTTACAAATTTTAAATTAAACAATATTATTTAAAACAAAAAAATTGTTGTACTTTTCCTCTCTTTTTAAGAAATTTCTGTTAAAATTATTTTTAAGAAGTTCATTCCTTCATTATTAGGGATATAAAAAAGCACAACATTATATGAATCAACAATGTTGCAAAGTTATAGAAATTGCTTTGAGATGCAAATGCTCAAAATTTTAACAACTAAAAAAATAATTTTGTTTTTAATTTTCAATTTTAGGTTTTAGTTTTTAAAAGTTGTTGTAAAAGCAAATCAAATTACTCTATTATATAAATTTATTATAAATTCATACAAAATATATAAATAAAAATATAATTTAAAAATTAAATTATATTAAAATAAAATAAATTTAAAATTTTTTAAAATAATAAATTAATTATTATTAGTATTATGACAGGAATGATAATAGTGATAGGGGTGAGAATAAAAATAATAATGTTTACAAAATAATGGTAGTGGTGTGATGGTTATAATATAAAAATATTATGTAATTATAAAAAATTATATTTTATATACTATATCTATTATTATTAAAGTTAAATAATTTTATATGTTATTATTATAATATATTATTCAATATTTATTTTACATATAAATAATATATATTATAAATAGTTATAGAATATAAAAATATATTATAGTATTATAAATTTAATATAATTTATATATCAAATAGAAATATTTATTTTTTAATATATAAAAATTAGATAAATAAAATATTAACCAAAAATTAAACTATTTTAAAATGATAAAAAATAAATTATTATTATTTTGATGATAATAATAATTGTGGTTGGTGTTGTGGTTATAATATAAAAATATTATATAATCATACAGTTTTATATTTTATATATTATTTGATAATCAATATATAAGATAAATAATTTTATATATCATTTCTATAATATTTTTATATTATTTACAATTTATTTTACATAAAATAATATATACTATATTATAAATTTATATAACATAAAAATATATTATAATAATATAAATTAAATATAATTTTTACATATCAAATAGTATCATTCATATGTGAATCTATAAAAATAGATAAATAGTTAAATTCTTTCAAAATAATAAAAACAAAAATTTTAAAAGTAAAATTTAAAATTAATAGTTCACAATTGTAAAGTTTATAAAATTAAAAGTCCATTAAAACATGTGGGTTAGAGTCATTCTATGAATTTAATATTTTATTCTTCAACTTTTTCTCTAAATTTTTTTTATTTTTTTCAATAATTTTTCTCCACTTTCTTTTTCTCTCTTTAAATAAAATAGGGATGAAAAGTTAAAATAAGTAACAAAATTTAGAAAGAAATTTGAGATAAAGAGTCAAATATATTTAAAAAATAAAAAATAAATAAAAGTATAGAAATTTTGAGAAAAAATTGAGAGAAAAAAGGTAAATATTAGAGAGGAAGAAAATTATAGAAACAAATAAAAAATAAATACATTAAAGAATATTTATCCATTGCATGTTCTTCTTTCAAATAGTTCTGTATTATTTTTAGTATTTTGAGAAAAATTGTTTTAGTAAAAATGGTTTGTGAAACACTAAAGAATTCACATGCTTTTATCTTGGAATATGCAAAAACATGGAAAACTACTTGAAAACAAGGATGTTGAAACACATTTCAACCACTTCCTTTTTATAAAGAAAAAATTATACTTTTAATATTGATTTAGATAATGGAAATCATTTTATACACTAATATTCTTTTAATACATATCAAACTTTTTTATAGCTTATGATTTATTTAGAATCCAATATAATAGTATCTATTTACGTAATAGATAGTATAATGTATTTTATTATTTAAATATTTGATTAAACTATTTTAAACATTATTTATAAAAAAGGAAAAATTTATAGTTTTAAATGAAAAATATTATATAATATTTTATATTGTTAACAAATAATTAGTATATCAAATTTATAATTTTTTTATTTACAAATATTAAATTAAAATAAAAAAAACATAGCATCCTTTTATCGTTGATATATATGATGGAAATTACTTAAAAAATTAAGAGTTTTTTAATTGATGTAATGTTCTAAGATAGCTTATGATTTATTTAGGATCTTATATGATTTCATGATATGTATTTTGCACAATATATAATATAATATATTTTTTATTTTATATGTTTGATTAAACTATTTTAATGATTTTTTTGAAGAAAATTAAAAAAAATTATGATTTTAAATTAAGAATATTATATGTTATTTTACAATCATAATAGATAATTAATATATTATGTTTTTATTAATTAATCATTTTTATCTTTTACTTAAAAATATTAAATTAAAATATTTTTATTTCAAACAAAAAAATTTACTACTTTCTTCCTTCTTCTTTAAAATCTTTCTTTCAACACAATTTTGATCAATTCATTACTTCCTTATCAAGGAAGGATATAAAATCATAATATTTTACGAATAAACAATTTTGAGATGACATAAAAGTCACTTGAAAGTAAAGATGTTGAAACATATTTTAACCACTTTATTCATATAAAAAAGTTTATCCTTTTAACATTGATGTAGATGATGAAAATTATTTAATTGGTCATTTTTTGAATAAATGTAAAATTTTAGTATAGCTTGTCATTAATTTAGTCTCTTCTATGATATGATCATATACACTTACTTAATAGGTACTATAATATATTTTAATATTTTATATATTTGAGTAAACTATTTTAAATATTATTAAGAAGAAAAAATTTGGAATTTTAAATTAAAAATATTATAATATTAAAAATTAATTTATATATCAAAATTTATCAAAATTTATTCTTTTTGTTTTTATTTACAAATATTAAATTAAAATATATTTATTTAAAACAAAAAATTAATTGTTTTTTTTCTATTTTTAAGACCATCCATTATTTATAAATTCATGACTTCATTATTAATTGAGGATATAAAAATATAACATTTTTTGGATTAACAATGTTACAATGACATTAAAATTACATGTTGGTAAAGATGTTGAAATATTTTTTAACATCATTTGTACGTAAAAGCATAGATTGTATCCTATTATCATTGATATATATGATAGAATTTATTTTAAAGATAATATCTTTTTAATAGATGTATAATTTTAAGATAACTTATAATTTATTTAAGATCATATATATTTGGATGATAGATATTATAATTTACTTTTTTTCTTTTATATGTTTGATTAAAATATTTTAAGGATTGTTTAGAAAAAAAATTAAAAAAATAAAAATTTATTATTTCAAATTAAGAATGTTATATATTATTTTACAATCATAATAAATAATTAATATGTTGAAATTATATTAATTTATTATTTTTATATTTTATTTAAAAATAAAATTAAAATATTTTTATTTAAAACAAAAAATTTACTATCTTCTTCCTAGTTTTTTAAAATCTTTTTTTAAGACTATTTTTGAGAAATTTATTACTTTATCATAAAGGGAGGATATAAAAACATGTCATTTTATGAATCAACTGTATTGCAAATGCATGAAAATTAATTGAATATGAAAATGTTGAAACATATTTTAACCACTTCATTTATATAAAGAAAACATTTTCTTTTAGCATTGATATAGACAACGGTAATATTGAAAAATAAATAATATATCAAAATTTATAACAAATTATGATTTTTGTCTTTTATTTACAAATGTTAAATTAAAATTGGTTGTTTAATCAAAACAAAAAATTTAACATTTTTTCCTCTCTTTTTAAGACTATCCATTTTTTGAGAAATTTATTACTTTGTTATTAATTGAGGATATAAAAATTTAATATTTTTTGAATTAACAATGTTACAAAGACATTAAAATTACTTGTTGATGAAGATGTTAAAATATTTTTTTAACAACATAATTTGTATAAAAAATATATAGCATCCTATTATCATTCATATATATGATAAAATTTATTTAAAAGATAATATTTTTTTAATAGATGTAAAGTCTTAAGATAGCTTATGGTTTTAGGGTGATAGATAATATACTATTTTTTTTCTTTTTCATGTTTGATTAAACTATTTTAAGGATTGTTTAGAAGAAAATTTTAAGAAAAAGAAAAATTTATGATTTCAAATTAAGAATATTATATATTATTTCACAATCATAATATATAATTAATATGCTGAATTTATATTAATTTATTATTTTTATATTTTATCTAAAAATATTAAATTAAAATATTTTTATTCAAAAAAATCTCCATCTTCTTCCTACTTCTTTAAAATCTTTCTTTTCAGAATATTTTTGTGAAATTTATTACTTTATTATAAAGGGAGGATATAAAATCATGACATTCTTTAAATCAACTATATTACAAATGCATGGAATTACTTTAATGATTGGATGTTGAAAGAAAAAATTTTCCTATTAACTTTGATATAGTAATCATTTAAAAATTAATTTTTTAATGCATATCAAATTTTAGTATAGCATATAATTTATTTAACATCTTATATGATTATTTTTATATATTTACATAATAGGTCGTACAATATATGTTACTATTTTACATATTTAATTGAACTATTTTAAACATATTATATATTATTTTATAATATTAAAAATAATTCGTACATCAAAATTTATAATAATAATTATTTTTGTCTTTTATGCATAAATATTTCAATAAAACAAAATTTATTGCTTTTTCCTCTCTTTTTAAGATCATCCATTTAAAACTATTTTTGAGAAATTAATTAATTCATTATTAAGCATGGATATAAAAATATAATATTTTTTGAATCCACAATGTTACAAAGATATTAAAATTACTTGTTGGTGAAGATGTTGAAATATTTTTTAACAACATTATTTGTATAAAAAAATACATAGTATCCTTTTATCGTTGATATATATGATAGAAATCATTTAAAAAAATATTTTTTTAATAGATGTAATGTTTTACGATGCCTTATTATTTATTTAAGATCGTATATATTTGCGGTGATAGATAATATAATGTTTTCTTTTATTTTATATGTTTGATTAAACCATTTTAAGGATTCTTTTGAAAAAATTAAAAAAAGATAAATTTATGATTTTAAATAAATAAAATTATATATTATTTTATCATAATAAGTAATTAATATGTTAAAGTTATATTAATTTATTATTTTTTATCTTTTATTTAAAAATATTAAATTAAAATATTTTTATTTTAAAAAATTATCGTTTTCTTCCTACTTCTTTAAAATATTTCTTTCAAGACTATTGTTGAGAAATTCATTACTTCCTTATCAAGGGATGATATAAAAAGATAATGTTTTATAAATCAACCATGTTGAAATGATATGAAAGTCACTTGAAAGTGAAGATGTTGAACAACATTTTAACAACTTCATTCATATTGTGGCCTAGATCAGAATAATTACGAGGACCTAGATCAGTATTAGGGTCAGGATCAGTACTAAGACCTGAACCAATAGTTGTTCCAGGACTAGGTTCAGTATTAGGTCTAGGAAAAGTAGTAAGACCAGGACTAGGATCAGATTGCATCAGACCAGAGTTGAACCAAGACCAAGACTGGCACAAGACCAAGAACAAGTGGTTAGACAGACTAGGATCGCAGATCGAGACCACCACCTCGCAGTCGGGTCCATTTAGGATCAAGACTAGGTCCTATTATTAGTTTTTAGGACCGTGAACCAAGAATTGGACCAAGACATTGGTCAGTACTGGGACAAGGACCAGTAGTATGACCAGGACCAGGACCGATAGCTGGATAATGATCAATTTGGGATCAAGATCAATACTGGGTTAGGACTAGTAGTTGGATGAGGACCAGGATTAGTACTAGGACTTGGATCAGTATTAGGACCAGGACTAGGATCAGTATCAGGACTAGGTCCAGTAGTAGGAGGAAGACCAAGATTAGTATTGGGACTAGGACCAGTAGGTGGACTAGGATCAATATTAGGACCAGTAATTGGACGAGGACCTAGATCAATACCGAGATCGGGACCAAAAGTTGGACTAGATCAGCAATCACACCTGTAGCTGGACCAGGACCAAGACCAAGATTAGTACTGGTCTAGGACCTGGATTAATACTAAGACCAGGACCAGTAGTTGGACAAGGATCAGTACTGGGTCCATGAGTAGTAATAGGACCAAGACTTGGACAAGGATCAAAAATAGGACCACGACCAATAGTTAAACCAGGACCAGGACCTGGAAGAAAACTGCATCCTAGACAAGTAGTAGGACCCCCATGACCAGACCAAGATCAATATTAGGACCAAGACTTGGATTAGTACTAGGACAAGGATCAATAGTTGGACAAGGATCATTACTGGGTCTAGGTTTAGTAGTTGGACTAGGGCCAGGATCAATATTGGGACCAAGACCAATAGTAGGACTAGGACTAGGATAAGTATAATGACCAGGACCAGTAGGTAGACATGAACCAAGATCAATACTAGGGTCAGGACAAGGATTAGTAATGGGGCCACGACCAGGTTCATTACTTGGACCAAGACCAATAGTAGGGACCAAGACTAGATCAGTACTGGGATCATGACTAGTCTTAGACCTGAACAAGGATCAATACTGGGACTAGGACCAGTAGCTGGACCAGGATCGGTATTGGGATTAGGATCAGTACTCGAACTAGGACAAGTAGTTGGACTAGGACCAAGATCAATATTGGGACTAGGACTAGTAGTAGAACTAAGACTAGGATCAGTGGGACAAGGATAAGTACTAGGGCTAGGACCAAGATTAGTATTGGGACTTGGAGTAGTAGTTGTACAAGGACCAAGTTTAGTACTGGGTCCAAGTCCAGTAGTAGGATCAAAACCAGGATCAGTATTGTGACCAGGACCAGTAGTTAAACCCAGACCAAGATCGGTAATAAGACAAAAACAAGTAGTAAGACTAGGACTAGATCAGTACTAGGACTTGGATCAATAGATGGAGTCGTACTAGGATAATTACTGGGACCAATTAGTACTGGGGCTAGGACAAGGATCAGTATTAAGATCTGGACTAGTAGTTGTACAAGGACCAAGTTTAGTACTAGGACCAGGAGCAGTAGTAGGAGCAGGACCAAGACCAAGACTAGTAGTTGCACCCAGACCAACATTAGTAATAGGAAAGGGACAAGTAGATAAATAAAGGATAGGATTAGTACTAGGACCACAACTAGTAGTTGGACCTAGACCATAATTAGTATTGGGACCAGGATCAATGCTTAGACTTAGACCAATAGTTGTACCAGAACCAGGTTCATTACTAGGTCCAAGATTAGTAGTAGGACCACGACTAGGATCAATATTGGGACCAAGATTAGTAGTTGGACCTGGACCAAGATCACTACTAGGACCAGGATCAGTACTGGGACTAGAATCAAAAGATGGACTGGGATCAGGATCAATACTAGGACTAAGACCATGATCATTACTGAGACTAGGACATGAGCTAGAGCAGGATTAATACTGGGACAAGCAACAGTACTATGATAAGGACCAATAGTTGGACCAAGACCAAGATCAATACCAGGATCAGAATCAGTAATAGGACTAGGATTTGGATTAGTACTATGACGAAGACCAGTGGTGGACCTAGACCAGGATAATTATTGGGACCAAGATCAGTACAAAGGTAAGACCAACATTAGTACTAGGACTTGGACTAGTAGTTGTAGGACCAGGTTCAATATTAGTCCAGCACCACTGGTAGAACCAAGACCAAGATCAGTATTGTGACCAGGACGAGTAGTTGAACCAAGACCAAGATCAATAATAGGACCAGGACTAAGATCAGTACTGGAACCACAACTAGTTGTTGGACCCAGACCAAGATCAGTATTAGGACAAGGATTAATAGTATGACCAGGATCAGGATCTGTACTAGGAATAAGATCGATATTTGGACTTGGACATGTAGTAAGACCATGGACAGGATTAGTATTAGGAGCAAGACCAGGATCAAGACTAGTATCAATACTAGGACCAGAATCACTAATAGATCAAAGGCTAGGATTAGTACTTAGACCAGGACTAAGACCAATGGTAGATCTAAGACCAGTAGTAGGATCAGGAACAGGATCAGTACTAGAACCATGACCAGTATCAATACTAGGACCAGGTTCAATACTAGGATTGGGACATGGATCACTACTAGGACTAGGACCCAAGTCAATACTTGGACCAGGACCAAGATCATTACTAGGATGAGGATTGGGGTTAGGACAAGGAACTGTATGAGGACATCGATCAGGACCAGGATTGATACTAGGACCAATAAGAGTAGTAGGACAAGAAACCAGGATCAGTAAAAGGACAAATACCAATAGTAGGACGAAGACTAGGGGACCAATACTAAGACGAGGATGAGGACTAGGACAAAGACTGGTAGTAGGACAAGGATTTATACTAGGACACCAACCAGGACCAGGATCAATAATAGGACCAAGACAAGTAGTAGGATAAGAAACAAGGATTGACAAAAGGATAAGCACCAATAATAGGACTAGGACCAGTACAATAAGACAAACTAGTAATAGGATTAAGACCTAGACCAGTACTAAGACCAGGACCAGTCGTAGGCCAAGACCAGGATCAGTATTATGAAAGGACCAGGATTAGTACTAGAATTAGGACCAAGACCAACATAAGCACTAAAACCAGGACCAGTAGTACAGGACAAGGGCAACAATCAATATTAGGACCAGGACTAGTAGTAAGACCAGGATGAGGATTATCACAAGGACCATGACCAGTAATAAGAGCAGGACTAGGATCAGGACCAGGATAAGTACTAGGACCAAGGCCATGATTAATATTAGGACCAGGACATGGATTAGTACTAGGACCAGGACTAGGATTAGTATTAGGACCAAGACTAGGATTAGTACTAGGATCAGGACAAGTAGTAGGACTTGGACCTGGATCAGTACTACGACAAGGACTAGGACAAGAAGTAGGGCCAGCACCAGGATCAATAGTAGGACTAGGACCAGGATTAGTACTAAGACCAGGATTAGGACCTATAGTAGGACAAGGACTAGGATCAATACAAGTACCAGGACCAGGACCAAGATCTGCGAGAGGACAAGGAAATGTAGTAGGGATGGAACCAATAGTACGACCAAAACCAATAGTAGATCTAGAACGAGTGGTAGGATTGGGAATATAATTAGTAATAGGACTAGTAGTAGGATCAGGAATAAGATTAGTACTAGGACCAGGACCACTATCAGTACTTGGACCAGGTTCATTACTAGAACTAGAACCTAGATTATCACTAGGACAAGGACTATGATCAGTACTAAGACCAAGACAAACAGTAGGACTAGAACTAATAGTAGATCTAGGACCAATAGTAGGATCAAGAACATGACTAGTATTAGGACGAGTAGTAGGGTCAACAACAAGATTAGTACTAGGACCAGGACTAGTATCAGTACTTGGACTAGGTTCAGTACTAGGACTGGGACCTAGATTAGTACTAGGACTGGGGCTTGGATTAGTACTAGGATCAGGAGCAAGACCAGGATCAATACTAGGATCAATAATAGGACCAAGAACAATACTAGGACAACAACCAGGAGTAAAATTAGTATTAGGACCAAGACAAGTAGTAGGATCAAAAACCATGATTAGCAAAAGGACCAACACTAGTAGTAGGACCAGAACCAGGATTAATATTATGAGCAAGACTAGAAGTAGGACCAAAACTTAGATCAGTACTACGACCATGACTAGTAGTAGGCAAGACCAGACTCAGTACTATGACTAGGACCAACACCAGGATCAGTAATAGAACTGGGTCCAGTAATAGGACCAGGACTAGCATTAGTAGTAGGATCCGGGCAAGTAAAACAACTAACACTAAGATTAGTAGTAGGACCAAGACTAGGATTAGTACTAGGACCAAGACCAAGACCAAGACCAAGACCAGTAGTATGAAAGGACAAGGATTAGTATTATGTCTTTATAACATTGTTGATCGTATATATTTGGATAATAAATAATATAATATACTTTATTACATTTTATATTTGACTAAATTATTTTAAAGATTATTTACAAGAAAATAAAAAATAAATAAAAATTTTAATTTTAATTTAAGAGAAAAACATATTATTTTATAACAATAATAAATTAATATATCAAAATTTATTTTAATTTTTTTTTATTTTTTATTTTTTATTTACACATATTAAATTAAAATTTATTTATATAAAACAAAAAAATTTATCATTTTTCCTTCTCGTTTAAATACTTTTCTTTTAAAATTATTTTTGTGAAATTAATTACTTCATTATTATGATAGGATATAAGAACATAACAATATAATTTGTATGAATCAACAATGTTACAAAGACATGAATATCACTTGGAGGTGAATATGTTGATATATTTGTTAATCACATCATTTGTATGCAAAATTCAATGTAGTATCCTTTTTAGCATTGATATAGATGATAAAAATTATTTAAAAAATTAATATTTTTTTAATAAATATAAAGTTTTAATACAGCTAATGATTTATTAAAGATCTTATATGATTTGATCAAATATATTTGGGTGATAGATAATATAATATATTTTATATATATATATATTTAATTAAAATATTTTAAGGATTGTTTAGAAAGAAATTATAAAAAGTAAAATTTATAATTTTAAATTCATAATATTATATATTATTTGACAATAATAATAAATAATTAATATGTTTAAGTTATATTAATTTATTCTTTTTTATCTTTTATTGAAAAAATTAAATTAAAATATATTTATTGAAAGGATAAAATTTATTGTTTTCTTTCTCTTTCTCTTAAAATCATTTTTAAAGGTTATTTTTGAAAAAAATTATTATTTCATTACAAAAAGAGGATATAAAAGCATGACCTTTTAAGAATCAATTATATTGTAAAGAGATTAAAATTACTTGAAAATGACGATGGTGAAACATAATTTTACTACTTAGTTTGTATAAAAAAAATTATGCTTTTAACATTGATGTAGATAATGGAAATCACTTAAAAAAATTAATATTTTTTTAAGAAATTTATAATTTAGAATAGCTTATGATTTATTTAGAATCTTATATAATTTGATCATATATATTTAGAAAATAGATAATATAATATAATAATATTTTATCCTTTTAGTAAAATATATGAAAGATCTTTTAGAAGGAAATAAAAAATAAGAAAATTTTACCATGTTAAATTAATAATAATATATACTATTTTTTAATAATAGAAAATAAATAATACATCAAAATTTATATTAACTTTTTATTGTTTTACAAAATTTAAATTAAATGTATTTATTTAAAATAAATAATGTAGCATTTTTTTCATCTCTTTCTAAGTCCTTCCTTTTATTTATTTATTTTTTTTTTTTGAGAAAGTCATTACTTCATTGTTAAGAAAAAATATAAAAACATAACATTGTATAAATCAAAAATGTTACAAAGACTTGAGAAAGTCATTACTTCATTGTTAAGAGAAGATATAAAAACATAACATTGTATAAATCAACAATGTTACAAAGACATGTAAATTACTTCGAGGTGAATTTATTGAAATTGTTTTAACCACATCATTTTTATGCAAAATAAACATAGTATCCTTTCATCATTGATATAGAAGATGGAAATCATTTAAAAATTAAACATTTTTTAATAGATGTAAATTTTTAAGATAGCTTATAATTTATTTAGGATCTTATATAATTTGACCATATACTTTTTGGTGATAGATAATATAATATATTTTTTATTTTATATATCTGATTAAACTATTTGAAGGATTTTTTAGAAGAAAATTAAAAAAGAAAAATTTTAAATTTTAAGTTAAGAATATTTTAAATTTTTTTATAATAATAATAAATAATTAATACATTAAAGTTATATTAATTTAATATTTTTTATTGCTTATTTAAAAATACTATATTAAAATATATTTTATTTAAAACATAAAATTTATGTTTTTTTTACTCTTTCTTTAAAATCTATGTTTTAGATTATTTTTGAAAAATTTATTATTTCATTATCAAGAGCGTATTTAAAAACATGACATTTTATCAATCAACTATATTGCAAAGATATGAAAATTACTTGAACGTGTGGATGTTAAAACATATTTTAACCATTTCATTTGTATAAAAAATTATTTTTTGAGCATTGATGTAGATAATGCAAATCATTTAAAAAATATTTTTTAATAAATATAAAATTTTAAAATAGCTTATTATTTATTTAGGATTTAAGATAATATATTTTATTATTTTAAATATTTGATTTAACTATTTTAAAGATAATTTAGAAGGAAATAAAAATAAATAAAAAATTTATCGTTTTAAATTAACAAAATAAATATTATTTTCTAACAATAACAAATACTTAATATATCAAAATTTATATTAATTTATTATTTATGTATTTTATTTACAAATATTCGATTAAAAGGTATTTATTTAAAACAAAAATATTTATCATTTTTTTTCACTTTTTGAAACATTCATTTTAAAAGTGTTGTTGAGAAATTCATTACGTCATTATTAAGAGAAGATATAAAAACATAATATTGTATGAATCGACAATGTTATAAAGACAAGAAAATTACTTGGAATTGAATATGTTGAAATATGTTGTAACCACACCATTTGTATGGAAAAAAAAATAGTATCCTTTTAGCATCAATATAGATGATGGAAATCATTTAAAAAATTAATATTTTTTAATAAATACAAAATTTGGAAATAGCATATAATTTATTTAGGATCTTATATGATTTGATCATATATATATATATTTAGGTGATAGATAATATACTATATATTTTATTTTATATATTTGACTAAATTATTTTAAGAATTCTTTAGAAGGAAATTATAAAAAAGTAAAATTAAAAAATCATCACTTAAAACATAAAATTTATTATTTTCTTACTCTATTTTTAAAATATTTTTTAATATTATTTTTAAGAAATTTATTACTTCTCTATTAAAGGAGGATATAAAAGCATAACATTTTTTGAATAAATTTTGTTGCAAATGCATGAAAATTACTCG
Organism: Canavalia ensiformis; assembly: GCA_026541065.1. NCBI lineage: Eukaryota > Viridiplantae > Streptophyta > Magnoliopsida > Fabales > Fabaceae > Canavalia > Canavalia ensiformis. The sequence continues at coordinate 135,060 of JAMKYM010000456.1, forward strand.
AAAGTGAGGATGTTGAAACATATTTTAACCCCTCCATTTGTATAAAAAAGATTATGCTTTTAACAATGATGCAAAAAATGGAAATTATTTAAGAAATTAATTATTTTTAATAGATTCAAAATTAAGAACAGCTTAAGATTTATTTAGAATCTTATATAATTTGATCCTATATATTTAGGTATTAGATAATATAATAATATTTTATTATTTTATATATTTGACAAAAATATTTGAAAGATTGTTAAGAGGAAATAATAAATAAATAAAGTTTATATTTTAAATTAAGAATAATATATTATTTTATAATAATAACAAATAATTAATAAATCCAAATTTATATTAATTTTTTATTTTTTATTTTATTTTTCTTGGAAGGAAATATGTTGAAATATTTTTTAACCACATTATTTTTATGTGAAAAAAACATACCATCCTTTTATATATTTATGATCTTGTATGATTTGATCATATATATTTAAATAATAGATAATTTAATATATTTTATTCTTTTCTATATTTGAGTAAACTATTACAAAGGAGAAAAAATTGTTTAGAATGAAATAAAAAATAAAAAACTTATAATTTGAAATTAAGAATAACCTACATTATTTTTTAATATTAAAAATTATTAATATTATATGAATCAAAAATCTTACAAAGACAATTACTTGAAGGAATCTTGAAATATGATTTGATTATATATCATTTGTATGTGTAAAAAAATACTATCCTTTTTTATATAGATGATATAAATCATTTAAAAAAATTAATATTTTTTAAAATAAAATTTAAAAAAATTATGATTTATATAGAATCTTATATGATTTGATCATATTATTTTATAATGATAGGTAACATAATATACGTTTTTTCTTTTTTATATTTGATTAATTTATTTGAAGGATTTAAAAAGAAAATTAAAAAAATTATAATTTTAAGTTAGGAATATTATATATTATTTTAGAATAATAAAAAATTATATTTTTTAGTATTGATTAAAAAATTAAAATTTTAGAATAGCTTATGATGAATATCTTATAGAGAGGGAATAGGCCTATATAAATAATTAATTGAAAAAAGTTTCCAAACTTAAAGCTTACAAGAAAAAAAGCCATTAAATAGGATTAAAACATTTAATATACTAATATTATATAAATAAAATATAAAATAAATATTATATAAATATAATATATTAAAATAAATATAAATATATAAATATAAATATGATTAATCTATTTGAATAGGTTAAATAAAATTTTTTATAAGTTAGGCTTGTCTTATATTATTTTACGATAATAAAAGCGTTATCCTTTTAGTATTTATTAAAAATGTATTATTTTAAATGAGTCTTGTTATTTATGTGAGATCTTGTATCATTCCATCCCCAGGATCGTATATATTTATATAATAGATAAAATAATATATTTCCTTTTTTATATTTGATTAATCTAGTTTAAATGTTATTTGTAAGGTAATAAAATATAAAGAAAATTTTATAAGAATAACAAATAATTAATATATCAAAATTTACATTAATGTATTATGTTGTGATTATTTACACATATTAAATTAAAATATGTTTAGTTAAAATAAAAAACTTTATCATTTTTTTTCTCTTTTTAAGACCTTCCTTTTAAAAGTATTTTTAAAAAGTTCATTACATCATTATTAAGAGAGGATATAAAGACATAACATTATATGAATGAACATTACAAAGACATGAAAATTATTTGGAGTTGATGTGTTGAAATATTTTTTAATTACATCATTTGTATTAAGAAAAGCATAATATCCTTTTAGCATTTATATAGATGATGGAAATCATTTAAAAAATTAATACTTTTAAATAAATGTAATGTTTTAAGATAATTTATCTTTTATTTAGGATCTTATACGATTTGATCATATATATTTGGATGATAGATAATATAATATATATTTTTATTTTATATATTTGATTAAAAAATTTGTAGAATTTTTTAGAAGAAAATTAAAAAATAAAAATTCATAATTTTAAATTATTTAACAACAATAATTAATAAATAATAAGTTAAAGTTATATTAATTTATTCTTTTTATCTTTTATTAAAAATATTAAATTAAATTATGTTTATTTAAAAGATAAAATTTGTTAGTTTTTTACTCTTTCTTTAAAAACTTTTTTCTAAGAACATTTTTAAAAATTTATTATTTCATTATTAAAAGGGTATTGAAAAACATGATATTTTAAGAATCAATTATATTTCAAAGATATGAAAATTACTTGAAAGTGAGGAAGTTGAAACATATTCTAATCACTTCATTTGTATAAAAAAATTATGCTTTTAACATTAATGAAGATAATGGAAATTATTTAAAAAATTATTATTCTTTTAGTAGATGTAAAATTTAGAATAGCTTATAATTTATTTAGAATTTTTTATAATTTGATCATATATATTTAAGTAATTGATAATATAATAATATTTTATTATTTTATTTATTTGATTAAAGTATTTTAAAGATTATTTGGAACGAAATAAAAAATAAAAAAAATTATAATTTTAAATTAAGAATAATATATTATTTTATAATAATAAAAGATAATTAGTATATCAAAATATATAACATTTTTTTTATTTTTTATTTTTAGAATATTAAATTAAAATGTATTTATTTAAACCAAAACAAATTATTATTTTTTATTTTTTTTAAGACTTTTCTTTTAAAGCTAATTTTTAGGCATTTATAACTTTATTATTAATAGAGGATATAAAAATATAATAGTGTATGAACCAACTGCTATAGATAAATTGAAATTATTTAGAGGTGAATATATTTTGAAATATTTTTACTACATCATTTGTATGTAAAAAAGGATGTACTATTCTTTTAGCATTGATATAGATGATGATATAAAAATCACGTTTTTTTTAGATATAGAGTTTTAAATCAATTTATTTGATTTTATATAATTTGATCACATATATTTGGTTGATCGATAATATAATTTTTTTATTTTATATATTTGATTAATTTATTTGAAGGATTCTTTAAAATAAAATTAAACATAAAAAATAATTTTAAATTAATTTATTATTTAACAATAATAATAAATAATTTATTAAAGTTTTATTTTATTTTTCTTTTATTTAAAAATATTTTAAAAATATTTTTAAAATATAAATTTTATTTTTTATTAAAAATATTTTTGAAGATTTTTTCAAAATTTATTATTTTATTATCAAGAGAGGATATAAAAACATGATACTTTATGAATAACTATATTGTGAAAACATGATATATTATAGGTACTATAATATATTTTAATATTTTATATATTTGGATAAATTATTTTAAATATTATTTAGATGAAAATATTTGTAATTTTAAATTAAAAATATTATAATATTAAAAAATAATTTCTATATCAAAATTTTAAAAATTTATTATTTTTGGTTTTTATTTACAAATATTAAATTAAAATATATTTATTTAAAACAAAAAATTTATTGTTTTTTCTTCTATTTTTAAGACCATCCATTTTTTAGAAATTGATGACTTCATTATTAATTGAAATATAACATCATTTTTTGATATTAACAATGTTGCAAAGATATTAAAATTACTTGTTGGTGAAGATGTTGAAATATTTTTTATGCAAAAAAAATAAATAGCTATTATCGTTGATATATATGATAGAATTTATTTTAAAGATAATATCTTTTTAATAGATGTATAATTATAAGATAATTTATGATTTATTTAAGATCAAATATATTTGGATGATAGATATTATAATTTGTTTTTTTTTTTCTTTTATATGTTTGATTAAACTATTTTAAGGATTGTTTAGAAGAAAACTAAAACAAAAAAAAAATTATTTCAAATTAAGAATATTATATATTATTTTACAATCATAATAAATAATTGATATGTTGAAGTTATATTAATTTATTATTTTATATATATATATTTTTAAAAATATTAAATTAAAATATTTTTATCAAAAAATTTACTATCTTCTTTCCTTTAAAATCTTCTTTATTTTTGAGAAATTCTTCTTTATCATGTTTCTTTACATGAAAACTTTGAATGTGAAGATGTTGAAATTCATTAACTTTATTAAAGAAAAAAATCATTTTAGCATTGATGTAGATAATGGTAATCATTATAAAATTAATATTTTTTTATACATATCAAATTTTAGTATAGTATATAATTTATTTAACATCATATATGATTTCATCGTATATATTTACATAATAGGTAGTATAACATATGTTATTATTTTATATATTTGATTGAACTATTTTAAATATTGTTTAGAAAGTAAAAAATAAATAAAAATTTTAAATTTTAAATTAAAAATATTATATATTATTTTATAATATTAAAAGACAATTCATATATCAATGTTTATAATAATTTATTATTTTTATCTTTTATTTACAAATTTTAATTAAAATATATTTAATTAAAACATAAAAATTTATCATTTTTATCTCAATTTTTAAGACCATCCATTTAAAATAATTTTTGAACAATTTATTACTTCATTATTAAGTAAGGATATACAAATATAACATTTTTTTGAATCAACAATATTACAAAGGTATTAAAATAACTTGTTGGTGAAGATCTTGAAATATTTTTTAACAAGATTATTTGTATTAAAAGAAATACGTAGCATCCTATGATCATTGATATATACGATAGAATTCATTTAAAAGATAATATTTTTTAAATAGATGTAAAGTCTTAAAAGATAGCCTATGATTTTTTTAAGATCATATATATTTGGGTGATAGAATATAATATACTTTTTTATGTTTGATAAACTATTTTAAGGATTGTTTAGAAGAAAATTAAAAAAAGAAAAATTTATGATTTCAAATTAAGATTATTATATACTGTTTTACAATCATAATATATAATTAATATGCTGAATTTATATTAATTTATTAATTTATATTTTATCTAAAATATTAAATTAAAATATTTTTATTTAAAAAAATTATCTTTTTCCTACTTCTTTAAAATCTTTCTTTTCATTTTATTTTTGTGAAATTTATTACTTTATTATAAAGGAAAGATATAAAATCATGACATTCTTTCAATCAACTATATTACAAAAGCTTGAAATTACTTTAATGTGAGGATGTTGGAACATATTTTAACCACTTGATTTGTATAAGAATAAATTTTCCTTTTAGCTTTGATATGCACAATGGTAATCATTTAAAAATTAATTTTTTAATGCATATCAAATTTTAGTATAGCATATAATTTATTTAACATCTTATATGATTTTTTTGTATATATTTTCGTAATAGGTTATATAATATATGTTATTATTTTACATATTTTATTAAACATTATTTAGAAAGTAAAAAGTAAATAAATAAATAAATTTAATTTTAAATTAAAAATATCATATATTGTTTTATAATATTAAAAAATAATTCGTACATCAAAATTTATAAGAATTATTTTTTTCTTTTATTTACAAATATTTAATTAAAACAAAAAATTTATTGTTTTTTCCTCTCTTTTTAAGATAATCCATTTAAAACTATTTTTAATAAATTCATTAAATCATTATTAAGCATGGATATAAAAATATAATATTTTTTTTGAATCCACAATAGTACAAAGATATTAAAACATACATATGCATCCTTTTTTATCATTGATATATATGATAGAAATTATTTTAAAAATAATATTTTTTAATAGATGTAATGTTTTACTATGCCTTATTATTTATTTAAGATCGTATATATTTGCGGTGATAGATAATATATTGTCTTCTTTTCTTTTATATTATTAAACCATTTTAAGGATTCTTTAGAAGAAAATGAAAAAAAGAAAAATTTATGATTTTAAATAAATAATGTTATATTATTTTATAATCATAATAAGTAATTAATATGTTAAAGTTATATTAATTTATTATTTTTTATCTTTTATTTGAAAATATTAAATTAAAATATTTGTATTTAAAAATATTATTATTTTCTTCCTACTTCTTTGAAATCTTTCTTTCAAGACTATTCTTGAGATATTCATTACTTCCTCATCAAGGGATGATATAAAAAGATAATGTTTTATAAATCAACTATGTTGCAATGACATGAAAGTCTCTTGAAAGTGAAGATGTTGAACAATATTTTAACCACTTCATTCATATTGTGGCCTAGATCAGGATAATTACGGGTACCTAGATCAGTATTAGGGTCAGGATCAGTACTAGGACCTGAACCAATAGTTGTACCAGGACTAGGTACAGTATTGGGTCTAGGACGAGTAGTAGGACCAGGACAAAGATTAGTATTGTGACAAGGACTAGTAGTTGAACCAGGACCAAGATCAGTAATAGGACCAAGAGCAATAGTTAGACTAGGACTAGGGCCCGAACTAAGATCAGTACTAGGTTGTAGATTAGTACTAGGACCAGAACCATTAATTGGACCAAGACATGGGTTAGTACTATGACAAGGACTAGTAGTGTGACCAAGACCAGGACCGATTGTTGGACAAGGATCGGTATTGGGTTAAGACTAGTAGTTGGACGAGGACAATGATTAATACTTGGATCAGGACTAGTAGTTATACCAGGACCAAGATCAGTATTGAGATGAGGTCCAGTAGTAGAAGCAAGACTAAGATTACTATTGGGATCAGGACCAGTAGTTGGACAAGGACTAAGACCAAGATCAATATTGGGACGAGGACCTAGATCAATATCGGGACCAAGACCAGAAGTTGGACCAGATCAGCACTTGGACCAGGACCAGAACCAAGATTAGTACAAGTCTAGGACTTGGAAAGTACTAGGACCAAGACCAATAGTTGGACAAGGATTAGTACTGGGTCCATGACTAGTAATAGGACCAAGACTTGGGACAAAGATAAAAAATAGTACTAGGACCAATAGTTGAACTAGGACTAGGACTAGGATTAATACTAGGACCAGGACCTAGAACAATACTGCGATCGGGACCAGTAGTAAGACCACAACCTAGACCAAGATCAGTATTAAGGCTAGGACCTAGATCAGTACCAAGACTAGGACTAGTAGTTGGCCAAAGATAATTACTAAGTCTAGGTTTAGTAGTTGGACTAGGGCCAATATCAATACTAGGACCAAAACCAATAGTAGGACTTGGACTAGGATAAGTACAACGACCAGGACCAGTAGGTGGACATGGACCAAGATCAATACTTGGGTCAGGACAAGGATTAATATTGGGACCAAGACCAGGTTCATTACTTGGACCAAGTCCAGTAGTAGGACCAAGACTAGGATCAGTACTGGGACCACGACCAGTACTTGGACCCGAACAAGGATCAATACTAGGGACCAGGACCAATAGTTGGACCAAGATCGGTATTGGGACTAGGATCAGTACTCGAACTAGGACAAGTAGTTGGACCAAGACCAGGATCAATATTGGGACCAGAACTAGTAGTAGAACTAGGACTAGGATTAGTACTAGGACCTGGACCAGTAGGTGGACCCGTACCAGGATAATTACTTGGACTAGGATAAGTATTGGGACTTGGACTAGTAGTTATACAAGGACCAAGTTCAGTACTAGGTCCAAGACCAATAGTAAGAGCAAGACCATGACCAGGATTAGTATTGTGATCAGGACTACTAGTTGCACCCAGACCAACATCAGTAATAGAAAAAAGACTAGTAATTGGACAAGGATTAGGATCACTACTAGGACCACGACCAGTAGTTGGACCCGGACCAGGATCAGTGTTTAGACTTGGACTAGTAGTTGTACTAGAACCAGGTTCATTGCTAGGTCCAAGACTACGACCAATATTGGGACCAAGACCGGTATTTGGACGCAGACCAGGATCACTACTAAGACAAGGATCGGTACTAGATCCTAGATCAATACTTGGACCTAGATCAGTATTAGGATTAGGACCAGTATTAGTACGAGGACCTGGACTAGTAGTTGTACCAGGACTAGGTTCAATATTGGGTTTAACACTAAATGTAGAACCAGGACCAGGATCAGTATTATGACCAGGACCAGTAGTTGAACCAAGACCAAGATCAGTAATACACCAGGACTAATAGTTGGACTAGGACTAGGATCAGTACTAGGACCACGACTAGTTGTTGGACCCAGACCAGGATCAATATTGGGTCTTGGATTAGTATTGGGACCAGAACCAATAGTTGGACCAGGACAATGATCAGTACTTGGACCAGGACCAGTAGTACGACTAGGACGAGGATCAATATCAGGACTAGTACAAGTAGCTGGACCAAGATAAGTACTAGGATTAGGACTAGTATTTGGACCAAGACCAGGATCAATACTGGGACTAAGAGCAATAGCAGGACTAGGATCAGGATTAGCAATAGGACCAGCTTCAGTTGTAGGACCAGGACCATAATTTATACTATGAGCAAGACCACTAGTAGGACTGAGACCTAGATCAGTATTGGACAAGGACAAGTAGTAGATCAAGGCCATGATTAATACTATGACTAGGATCAGTACTAGAACCAAGACTAGTAGTAGGACTAGGACCAGGATCAATAGTATGACCTTGGCAAGGAAAACAATTAGGACCAGGACTAGGACCAGTAGTAGGACAAAGAACATGATCAATAATTGGACTAGATTAAGTAGTATGAGAGGAACTTGATTAGTACAAGGACAAGACCAGGATTAGGGCTAGAACCAAGACAAGTTGAAGGAGAAAGGCAACGATCAATATTAAGACGAGGATCAGTAAGTGGATCAGGACCAGAGTAAGTACTAAGACCAAGACAAAATAATAAGACCAGGACCAAGATAAGACTACGGACAAGATCAATATTAGGACCAACATTAGTTGTAGGACCAGGACTAGGATTAGTAGTTGGACTAGGGCAAGGATGAGTACTAGGAGCAAGACCAGTATTAGTATTAGGATAGGAACCAATAGTAGGATGAGGATTAGGAGCAGTACTAGGATCAAGACTAGGATCAGTACTAGGAACAAGGTTAGTAGTTGGACTAGGATCAATACTTGGACTAGGACCAGTACTAGGACCAAGACCAGAAGGAGGACCAGGACCAGGATTAATACTAAGACCAAGACTAGTAGTAGGACTACAACCAGGATATGTACTAGGAAAGGGATCAATAGTATGACCAGGACTAGGATCTGTACTAGGAATAGGATTGGTATTTAGACTTGGGCATGTAGTAGGACCAGGAGCAAGATTTATATTAGGATTAGGACCAATACTAGGACCAAGACCAAGACTAGTATCAATACTAGGACCAGAACTAGTAGTAGATCAAAGGCTAGGATCAGTACTAGATCCATGAATAATATTAGTACTAGGACCAAGTTCAGTACTAGGATTGGGACTTGGATTAGTACTAGGACAAGGACCCAGATTAATACTTGGACTAAGACCAGGATCACTACTAGGATGAGGATCAAGATTAGGACAAGGAACTGCACGAGGACACTGATCAGGACCAGGATCGGTACTAGGACCAATACAAGTAGTAGGACAAGAAACCAAGATCAACAAAAGGACAAACACTAGAATTAGAACCAAGACCAGGATCAATACTAAGATGAGGATAAGGACTAGGACAAGGAATTGTACTAGGTGATGTGAGCACCACCATTAAGGGACCAACTACTAGGTCAAGGGCCAAGAGAATTTAACAAGAGGTGGAAGCATTACTTCTCAAAAGGAAGGAATATCATGAAGAAATGTCATCCATGGAATTATCCTTCAAGGAAATTGTGGAATTCAGAATTTTAGCTTAGGAAGAATAAATTTTAAATTAGTAATTTCAATTTGATTGTATATTTCTTAACTTATAAAAGTAGGGATAGCTTATTCCAACATGGAATAAGAATAGACTATTTAGAATAGGAATAGGCTTAGCTTAAGGGCTTGGTTGGCTAGGAGCAGCCCATACCCACAACCAAGCAGCCCTTTTTTTTTTCTATAAATTAGGGTATAATGTAAGCAAATTTCACCTTTGATCATTTTATACTATTAGAATCCGAGAATTCCCTTGAGAGAGCAGCTTTCACTTCTCTTTCTTCTCCTCTTGCTTGTTCTTGAGGTTAAGACCCCTTTCCTTATCATTGGAGCCTCCAATGTGGTGGAACTTGGCTTATCTTCCTAGCTTCCTCTAGCTAGTGGAGTGGCGCCTAGCTTAGGAATTATTTTTCTGCAATTTTTACATTTTGCCATTTACCTTCTTACAATTTACAATTCTGGTTCTTAGTTTATGTCTTTAATTTTCAGCCCCTTTCCCCTTTAATTTTGGTCATTTTCGTTTTGCCTTTTCTTCCATTTCTGCACTTTATTTCCAGCCTTTAATTCTTGCAATCACCTTCCTCAATTCCCTCTTTATATTCTGCAAATTTATGTTTCATCATCTTTTCATTTCTATGCACAATTTTTATGCTACATTGAACATAATTTGAGGAGCTCCCAAAATTGCTCAGAATTTTGAGCTTCAATTCCACCTCCAACTAGGTCCATCTTCCTCCTCCCATGTGGATTGTATTATGTGGTATCAAGAGCTTGTTGTTTGGAGGTAACTTCTCTCACTTTTCTCCTTCATTTTTCATCTTCTTCTTCTCCCATTTTCGCCTCTATTTTTGTTCCAGTTTTTCTACATATTTTCAGCCCCTTCTTGCTTGAATTCACATGTAATTTGTGTTTCTTTGAGTCATATGTTGTTGGGCCCTTGCTTAAACATCAATTTAATTGGTGAATTTGCTCAAAATTACATCAAAATATCAAGAAATTGAAGAACCCGTTTTCTAGTTTTTTTTTCTGGGTATTTCCAGCAAGAACAGGCCTATTGTTCTCTCAAATCCTTTGGAATTTATGGGTTTTGTTGTTGAAATTGTAACTTGATCATTGTTTCCTCAAAAATCCCTCAATTATTTTGGAAAAATTATGAAAATTGTTCATCATGTTCATATCACTGTTCTTCATGTGTTCTTGAGGAAGTTTGTGTTTGATCTTTGAAAAAATTGTTGTTGGCTGTTTAAGTGTTAATCTTGTACTTGTTTTGGAGTGATATAAGTGTACATTACATTTTCCGAAAAGATACAAGGAAAAAAAGCAAGAACAACAAAGAACAAAAACAAAAAAAAAAAATAAAATAAAAAAACGTGAAAAAAAATCTGGGCAGAATTTTTTTCAAAAAAAGAAGTAAAAAAAAATTGTTCAGAGTTGAATGATCTTCAAGTTTCATTTTATTTTATTTCAATTGTAATATTTGAGTTGAGTTTGGGATCAATTGAAGTGTGTTGAACAACTTGAGTTGAATTTATCCTCTTGAATGAACTATGATGATGCATATGAATGATTTTCTTCCAAAGAAAGGTTAAGTTCAGTTTTAAGAACAATTCACACAAGTTTGTAATCCATTCATCCTTCTTGAATTCCTTTTGAGTGCCTTTTTTTTTTCACCACTTAATAGTTGCTTTTCTTCTTTGAATTCTAGTTTGTCACAATTTTAATCCCTTTGAGTTTAGCTAATTTTTGTGATAAGAGTTTCTTGTTTGTCCCCAAAATTCCAATGTTTTGTCCATTCTTGAATTCTGGATGAGTTGAGTTTTTACCACATTGGAAACGTCAAGGCCTCTAATTTTAAGTTGAATATGTGTCTTTTCTTTAAGGGTAAAGCAAGACCAAATTGAGTGACTAAGAGTGGAAAACACTTGGTGAGGAAGGAAGTATTGGTTTTAATTATGCTAACAATTTCTTGGTTTAATTTGGTTTGCAGCCCTAAGAAAGAAATTTTTTTAACTCGGAGCTGAACTTGAAGAGGACTTGGACTTGAAGCTTGACTTGAAGAATTTACCCATTTGTAATAGATTAGGATTTCTCTTACTAGGACTTCCTTTTTGGTGTAATTTTAGAATTTGGTTGTAGTAGGGTTATAACATTGTAATCCTTTTGATTTAGTTTGTACTTAGGAATTTTTCTTGTAATTTTGTTAGTAATTGTGTGTAAGTTCCAAGGCCTTTGTATGTTTTAAAGAGCCATAAGGGGGAGTCTAAGTGTGCTTGTTGAAAGGAGTAATACGGAGGTTCCATAATTGCTAGGTTTACAACTTATCCTATGTGACTACTTGTTACTTATCTTTCCCTATCTTGGACCTTGGTTTGTGTAAGAAACCAATTAACTTTCTGCATTTTAATTTCTTAATTGTTCAAGTGTTTTATGTTGTACGAATTTGTACTTAGAATATTTGTGATTTTCTTAATTGATTTGTTTCATATCTTGTGTCTTGAGTGGAGAGCATCATGAGTGAAAATGATTATCCACCTAGCTTCAATAGGTTACAACTGGAAGCCCTTACTCAAACCTTTGAAAAAATGTTAAAAAAACAAAGTGAACAATTTGAAGATCGCATGTATGAACTAGAAAAGAGGAATGGGACTTTGTTTAAAAAGAAACAAAATGAAGGGCCTAGTAGTTCTAAGAAAAACAAAAATAAAATTGATTCACCTAGGGAGGAATTTTCACAAGAAAAATTCTATGAATCCCCTAGAAGAAACCAAAGAAATAGTCAGAGGGGTGGGAATCAAGGTAGGCATGAGAGTGATAGGGAATCATCTAGGTCTCCACTTAGGGTTAGAAATTCAACTTGGAGTAGGATCCATAGAAGTAGAGATAGACATTCTCCTAGCCATTATAGTCATAGAACTTCTTCTAGGAATAACCATAGACATAGGGATGATTCTAGGATTAGGAATAGAGGTAGGAGAGAAAATGGAAACCAAGAAAGAATAGATGGAACCAAGTTTAGAATTCCAAAATTTCAAGGGTTGAATGACCTTGAAATCTACCTATCATGGGAGTTGAAGGTAGAGCAAATTTTCATGTGCTATGATGTGGGGGAGGAACATAGGGTAAAGCTAGCTAGTCTTGAATTTTTAGACTATGCTTTGATTTGGTGGGATAAGCTAGTGAAAGAGAGAGCAAGGATTCATCCTATTGAGACTTGGGAAGAAATGAAATCCATCCTTAGGAATAGGTATGTACCACCTCATTACCTTAAAGAGCTCCATAATAGGCTCCAAAGATTAACCCAAGGTAATAGGACTGTTGATGAGTACTACAAAGATATGGAGGTAGCCATCGTTAGAGCCAACATAGAAGAATGTGAGAAGGCTAGAATGGCAAGATTCCTTGAAGGGCTTAAGGATGAGATTAGGGATGTTGTGGAACTCCACCACTACATGAGTTTGAATGAACTCTACCACCAAGCCCAAAATGTAGAACAACAACTCCATAGAAAAGGTAAGAGTAGATACTCAACCTCAAAGCCTTTTTGGAAGGAAAATAAGAGGAGAAGAAAGAGAAGAGAATGCTGCTCTCTCAAGGGAATTCTCGGATTCCAATAGTATAAAATGACCAAAGGTACCATTTCCTTACATTAAACCCTTATTTATAAGAAAAAAGGAAGGGGGTTGGTTGGTTGTGGGTTTGGGCTGCCCTTAGCCAACCAAGCTCTTAACCTAAGTCTGTTCCTATTCTAAATAACCTATTCTTATTCCATGTTGGAATAAGCTATTCCCACTTTTACAGCTTAAAGAAAAATACAACCAAATTAAAATTAGGAAAAATTTTAGTTTTATTATCCTTAAGCTAAAAATTTCTCTTGAAAGCCAATTTCCATGCTCACATCATCCATAATACAACCCACTTGGGAGGAGGAGGATGGACCTAATTGGAGGTGGAATTTAAACTTAAAATTTCTGAGCAGTTTTGGGAGCTCTTCAATTTATGTTCAATGTAGCACAAAATTGTACATAGAAATGAAAAGACGACGAAACATAAATTTGTAGAATGTAAAGAGGGAATTGGGAAAGGTGATTGCAAGAATTAAAGGCTCGAAATAAAGTGAAAAAATGAAAGAAAAGGCAAAACGAAAATGACCAAAATTAAAGGGGAAAGGGGCTGGAAATTAAAGACATAAACTAAGAACCAGAATTGTAAATTGCAAGAAGGTAATTGGCAGAATGTAAATTGCAGAAAAATAATTCCTAAGCTAGGCGCCACTCCATTAGCTAGAGGAAGCTAGGAAGATAAGCCAAGTTCCACCACATTGGAGGCTTCAATGATAAGGAAATGGGTCTTGACCTCAAGAACAAGCAAGAGGAGAAGAAAGAAAAGAGAAAGCTGCTCTCTTAAGGGAATTCTCGAATTCCAATAGTATAAAATGACCAAAGGTACCATTTGCTTACATTAAGCCCTTATTTATAGGAAAAAAGGAAGGGGCTGCTTGGTTGTGGGTTTGGGCTATCCTTAGCCAACCAAGCTCTTAACCTAAACCTGTTCCTATTCTAAATAACCTATTCTTATTCATGATCCTTAGAGATAATGGACAAGTCTCATCTTTGGAATTCTCAAGTGAAAACTCTAGCTTTAGTGCCACTGGCTCTTCTAGTGAAGAAGGATTAGAGTATGCCCCCGAAGGTGATCTTCTCGTTGTTAGGAGATTACTAGGAAACATGGTCAAGGGGGAAGATAAGAGCCAAAGAGAAAATATTTTTCATACAAGGTGTGTGATTGGGGGGAAGACATATTCTTTGGTTATAGATAGAGGAAGTTGCACCAACGTGGCTAGTGCTAGGCTAGTACAACAGCTAGGATTAACTACTACCCCATATCTTAGGCCTTGCAAGTTGCAAGTGGTTGAGGACAATGGGGACCTCTTAGTGGATAAGCAAGTCTTAGTTGCCTTTTCCATAGGTAGGTATCTTGACCAAATAACCAGGATGTCATGCCCATGGGAAGCAAGTCATGTGCTCTTGGGAAGGCCATGACAATTTGATAGGAAAGTTCACCATGATGGGCATAGCAATAGGTATTCCTTTGTTTTTAATTCCCAAAAGGTCACCTTAGTTCCCTTGGCCCCTGGTGAGGTTTGTAAAGGTCAAGTACAAATGAAAAAGAAAAGAGAGGAAGAAAAGAAGGGAATTAAAGGGAAAGAATATAAAAAAAGATAAGAGGTTGAGACATGAGGAAAAGGATAAAAACATCTTCATCAATCAAGGAGAAATTAGGCAAACTCTTCTAGCTAGACAACCCATGTACATGCTCATGTGCAAAGAGTATTGCTTGAATACTCAACCAAACCTTGAGTCTAGTGAACTTCAAGAACATCTAGAAGAGTTCCAAGATGTATTCCCAAAAGAGTTACCTCTAGCCACTTGTAAGGGGTATTGAACATTAAGAAAACTTAGTGCCTAGTATTCCTCAATTCCTTTCACCTATCATAGGGGTTGAAATGTTCTCCTTTACAAAGAGTAATCAAGAGATGGAACTAATGGAACTCCAGCCTTCTACCAACATTTGGGGCACCATTGTTGCAAAATTTATTGGAGATCATATGTCTAGATCCATTCATATGCCTAGATTATCACCATCGTCTCATATGCATCATAGTGATAGTGAATTCTCACATATTAAAGTCCCTAGCATGCTTCAATCCTTGTTTTATGATAATGCGTCTAGGATGCTTAATTTGTTAGTAATTACAAATATTCATAACACTAAGATCTCTAGAGAGAAAAGAAAATGGATCAAAGCTCGTAAGTTTACTTGGGACATGTTTGTAATAACTAGGAGCTTGCAGATCGAATCAACCTTTTGTTTTTAGTCAAATTTTCTTTCCCATGTTTAGGACTATTTGAAAAATTAAAGAGCTTCGTATTTGATCTTGGCATTCTCCATAATTTTCTTTCTTCCATAAACACATATACTCTTCTACTCTTATTTGTGTCCTTTGTTTTGCAGAAATTGCTGATTGCCATTCGAGGGCGAATGCTTTTAAGGGGGAGAGGATGATGTGAGCACGGAAATTGGCTTTCAAGAGAAATTTTTAGCTTAAGGATAATAAAATTTAAATTTTTCCTAATTTTAATTTGGTTGTATTTTTCTTTAAGCTGTAAAAGTGGGAATAACTTATTCCAACATGGAATAAGAATAGGTTATATAGAATAGGAACAGACTTAGGTTAAGAGCTTGGTTGGCTAAGGGCAGCCCAAACCCACAACCAACCAGCCCCCTTCCTTTTTCCCTATAAATAAGGGCTTAATGTAAGCAAATGGTACATTTGGTCATTTTATACTATTGAAATCTGAGAATTCCCTTGAGAGAGAAACTTTCTCTTCTCTTTCTTCTCCTCTTGCTTGTTCTTGAGGTCAAGACCCCTTTCCTTATCATTGGAGCCTCCAATGTGGTGGAACTTGGCTTATCTTCCTAGCTTCCTCTAGCTAGTGGAGTGACGCCTAGCTTAGGAATTATTTTTCTGCAATTTACATTCTGCCATTTACCTTCTTGCAATTTACAATTTTACTTCTTAGTTTATGTCTTTATGTTCCAGCCCCTTTCCCCTTTAATTTTGGTAATTTTCGTTTTGCCTTTTCTTCCATTTCCGCACTTTATTTCCAGCCTTTAATTCTTGCAATCACCTTCCCCAATTCTCTCTTTACATTCTGCAAATTTATGTTTTCATCGTCTTTTCATTTCTATGCACAACTTTTGTGCTACATTGAACATAAATTGAAGAGCTCCCAAAAGTGCTCAGAAATTTTAAGTTTCAATTCCACCTCCAACTAGGTCCATCCTCCTCCTCCCAAGTGGGTTGTATTACCTGTAATCTGCAATCTGCAACCTGCTACATGCTACCTGCTACATGTTACCTGCTACCTGCTACTTGTAACCTGCTATCTACAACGTGTTACCTACAACCTATGTTGTGCGTTTATTGTGCGTACAAAGTTTTACCCACGGGCAAGTGCACCCGTCGGTGCAGAAAGGGGTATTTAAAACCCTTAATATCGTTCCCACAGAGACTATTTTAACAATCTTGAAAAATATTAAATCCTAATTTTTGAGCTCACCAGAAAAGGGTTTGTTTAGGAACATTTAAAGTGAATGCAAAAAGGAACAAAATGAGAGTAAGGGATTTAAAGACAAAAGAGCACAAATAATTCAATTATCAAAAGACACGATATTTTGGTTTCCCTTATAACTTTACCCAATTTCATCATAGTTCCCTTATGAATGATTTGAGTCAATTGCTAACCATCCGTTCTAATTCTATTACTACCCAATGATCATGCAATAGCAATATTCTTTTCCTTAAGTTACTACCCCCAATGATCATGCAAGGTATATAATTAAGAGAAGCATAAATAACATGAAGACTTGTTAAATTAATAACTGATTAGAAATCAAGGATTCCAATTGATCCTCCAAAACCCTTAGATTCAGTTTATCTTATAGTTCCGTTAATTAGACAATGGTACGATCGCCTATCCCCCAATTAACTTAGAAATTAATTCTCATTAATTAATTATGCATAATAAGGAAAACACAATTGAATAGAAATATTGAATCATTCATAAAAAAAGAAAAGGGGTTCAATTGGTTACATTATAAGTTTCACCAAAGCCCCATGATTTGAGGTTAGTTACACATAAAGAGATAAGATAAATAAAAACATACTAATCCCGTAAAACAATCCATAATCCTAATTCTAGAAGAGAATGACAAAATCAGAGTGCCCAAAGACCGGCATAGGACGTTGCAACTCGCACCGTGAAGAGCTTCGTTTCTTTAAAATCCCACTGGAGGATACTAAAAAGAGATGAGAATGGAATGGTGTCTCTGGGTAATGATAGGGCCTACGCCCTAGAGAGTTGGCGGGG
>JAMKYM010000454.1:600000-813034 GCA_026541065.1 Canavalia ensiformis
CTCAAAGAAGGGTACAGCCATGGAAGGCTCAACAAGTATGCATGTGCTTCAGTCATAGCTGCCTCTATTTTCTATTCTTGCACTTACCTCATTTATAGTTGTCTCTGTCGAATCACAGGTCCCTAATGATTTGTTTATATGTGCCCACATAAATTTTCTTATGGGAAAATGGATTAAGCGTCAGTATGTTAATTTTATTAAAAAAAAACATATTCATCTTTCTGCATTTCTCAAATTTTAGAGAACAGAAAATTATGAACAACAGATTCATCGGGTGCAAAATATCATTTCCAATGTTGAGAGAAATAAATAAATAAATGAAAATCAGTTATTTTAATCTAGATTCCTACTGTTTTAAATGGCAAGTCTATTTGCAATCCTCGTCCAAAAATTTCTGCTAACAATATGTGTATAAAGTATAAACTAGCTAGTAGGTATTCATGCATTCATTTAATTAAAATCAAAATTCTTAAATTATTAGAGAAATATTTATAATCATTTTTAAATAAATAAGTAAAAAGGATAAATAGTGGACTTTAGGAGAAAATAGTGAATTTTAAAAAGTTAAAAAGAATTAATAAAAGAATTCAAAATAATCAAATTTAAAATAAAAAATAATTTTAATATAAAAGGAAAACATAAAAATAAATAATAATTTAGTGCGTGTAAACAATAAAAAATGTTCAAAAATGATGGAATCAGGGTTGTAAAGAGAACGAGTACTGTAAAAAATATATTTTATGCTTAAAAATAAAAACTTAAATTTATAATATATTAATTAGATGATAGGTGAAATTATCAAATAGTAATATTATATTTTTTAGTAACAATATTTGTAAAATAAATTTTTATAACATTTATTTATTTTCATCATATTCATTTTGTTCCATATTTTTCTCTTTTTATCCTATCTCTCCCTTATTTTGTAGATTTTATTGTTTGAATTTATTCAATTTGTCTTATATTTTAGTGTGCTTGCGATCAAGAATTTGTTAGCAGTTTTTTAATTAACCAGACAAAATCAGCTAATAAGCAATATTTTTATTAAGTTGTGGGAGTGATGGGTGGAGCAGTTGTATTTATAAAGGAATATCTTAAAATCAGTGACCTACAAGTGCAATGGCTGGCAGGCATGTTACATGTGCCACATCATCATTCTAGCTTCCATCACCTTATTATTCGGCTCCATTCTATCCAAAGTTTAATCATAAGAAATTGCATTGTTGGAATTGGTGTGCGTATGCATTAACTATTGCGTCACTTTATGAGATATAGATTTTTTCTTTTTAGGCTTTCTAACCTCTCTTCTATTTCTATTTAGGACTCTTGGTTTCAACTACCTTCATTTATACTTATAAGATAGTAATAATGGGTGGGATTTTCTTCGTGTTTACCGGTATCAACTCTTTTGCCTTTTGCTTCTATTTCTCCAAACTAAAGGAAGGTCATTAGAAATATATGGAGACTATCTTTGCAAAAAAATCAAAGTTGGAGATACAAATCAAGACCTGAGTGTAATGGCTAAGCTATATATATTCTTATTTTTATATTTTATTTTATTTTATATTTTATATTTTTATCCATTTATTTCTTATCATTAAATATATTTTAAGTGGGATGTATGGAAATATTTTTTAAATTATAATAATCTTTTACTGTATATAAATAAATGTTTTCTAATTTTTAAATAATTTGATTTTTAATCCCTTAAAATTAAATATTAACTTTTAGTTCCTTTTATAATAATTAAATTAGTAAATTACAAATAAATACGGCACTGTCTTGTAACTTAAGGATTTTAGCTCATTCTTTAGTTCTAACTTGAAGGAAACACGATATCTTTTGGATGGAGTAGCTTGGCCATTTCTTTGCTGCTTCGTTTTTTAAAAAAAGAAATGGTAACTAATGAAAATAGTCAAAAGAATGGAAAAAATCAAAAGTGTGAAGTATTTGTGGCTCCAGTTATTGCGAAAAACATGCAGAATTGCAATATTCCAAGTGCTGTAACAAGCATTGCTCGATTCCATGTGTTGTAATTTGATCCTCACAAAGGTTGAAATAAAAAGAAGACGTTTCATTAGTCAATCTTGATTACACGTAAACAAATTTTTTAGGAGTCTGATTCAGAGAAACCAGAATTATGCTTTCATTTATCCCAAAAAACAAGAAGGCTATACAAAAATGAGCCAACTAGCTAGCAAATTACTATCCATCTGATTAACTAACTGAGCTGAATCACTAAAAGTAAATACATAACTGCTTTTAGTTAAAAAAAAAATCGATTTGGTAAATTAGAAATTAAATTAGCTTCCGTACTTTTTTAATAAAAATAAATTGTTAATATGGATATTATAAATTTATAATAATACGATATATTATATTAAATAAATAATTTGTTATTAATATTTATTATCAATATATTAAATATTTATATGATACATTATTTTCTAGTATAGAACTTTAAAAGTTATGCCTGTCAGTTTAGTTTTAATTTATTAGGTAAAGTTTGTATTCACAAAAACTTTCATAAAACTTAAAAGATTTTATTTGTTAATTAGTAAATAATTTTTTTATAGTGTTAGGTTGGTATGACTGTTAAGTAAATTTGAAATGCAAATTAACCTGTAAAGGATTAGTTAGTATCACAATGCAAATTCGAGACTACAACTGTAAAGGAATTCAGTCAAGTTAAAAGTTTAGGTTCAACTTGTAAAAAAAATGATATTCAAATTTAGTTCATTTACTTAAATGAGTTTATTTTAAAGTTTAGATTTGATTTCTTGTTTAAAAATATAAAACTTGGTCATTAAAAAAATTGAAACTTGCCTATTGACTTTTTAAACTTTTTTATGATTTAATTTTTCTCCTTTTATCAAATATCTTCTTTACCTATATATTTTTAAGTTTATTAATTTATTTTTTATAAATATTTTATGTTAGAAATGAGTTGAAAAGAAAAAAAATTCTTTGATCATGAATATCATATACAATTCTTGAGATATATTATTATAATTTATTAAATAATTAATATATATATATATTATTATTATTATTATATATTCTTTTATCTGACATTTTCACTATAAACACACAAATACGTACTTACACAAGTTATTAGATATTTTCAATGTGAAACCTATAAAACTTATGTTTGACTTATTTCTGTATAATCAAATTTAAATACAAGCTTGAACTTTTTTAATTAAGTAACTAGATTTAATCAATCATATAACAATTTAAATTTAAATAATTCATAAATTATTCAACTCAAATTAATTATAATTATATCATCCTAATCTATGGCTGCTAGCTTTTTATTCATTCAAGATAACCAGAATAGTAAAGCAAGTAAATATATATACAAGAATGTTTATCACGCTCTCATGTGGAACCAGTTTAGTATTCTATTTTTGAACGATCTGATGAATGACTGATCTGATAAATGACTTTAAGTTATGTACATATATTTTTTATCTACTTTTCTTTCCAGATTGGATTTTTCCATTTTTTTAAGAAGATCTGATCCGTGAAATTTAGCATGCTATTTTTATAATAACAAAATTTAGGTATAATATTATAAAAATTTAATATAAACTTTTAATTAAAATCAAAATTTTATTTAAACAACTGATATTAATATTGACATAAAAAAATAATATTAGTTATTAAAATAAATTTTTAATTTTAATTAAAATAATTAATATTAAAAATATTTATAATAATTTATCCAATTTTTTCCTTTATTGACGTTGCAAATTTCATCAGCTTCTTCTGCCAAGCTGAACTCACATAGCACAGGAACAAGACCCACTCCGGAAAAGTTTAACATAAGAGAATAATGTAAACTCATGTATTTATCTATTACTTTTTAAAAGTTTATAAATCTATACTATTTTTTATAAAATAAACTAAATATTTATAATGGTTTTGATTTTATCTAGTCAAATGTCACTAAAAAGAATGTGCACCTATAGCACAAAAGCAAATTGATTATACGTACTGTGGCTCACGTTTGAATTAAAGTAAAGCCTTCACCAATTTTGAGTTTAAATTAACCGATCCTGATATTTTTATGTATGTTTGTTATTCATATATATATATATTTATAACTTATTTAATAATTGATAATTTTTTAAAATTTAGTTATTATAATTCTTAATGTTAATTTTTTTATTTTATCATTAAATTTGATTATTATTCATTATTTCAATCTTTAAATTTTCTTGTTATGTGTGAGATATGATTTTTTTATAAAAAAAAAAAAATACCGCGTGTCACATAGACCCGCATGCATCTCTATCTTAAATACCACATATATTGGTAAATGGCATAAGGGATAAAAGCAAAAGCATCGAATGGACAACAGATTCCAAAAAGGAAGGCACCTATTTGAGCATGCAAAAGTGAAAAGAAAGAGTTTATTTTAGTTTTTTCAATATTCTCATAGTAGATAGCTTCTGGTTGTTCTTCATTTCTACTCGCTAGCTTCTTCCTTCCGTTCGGGTTGCATCAACTTCTATCTCCCCAATATAATTATCAACACAACAACTCCATTCACAAGCTCTGGAAAATACTTGTTGGACCTACTTGTCCGTGGAAACGAGGGGCTATGATAAAAAAAGACATTTAGAAATTAAGCCAAGAACATCCTTTAATATTTAGGTAAGAAGAAAAATTACAATAAAAATTTAGGAGTAATATAGAATTTTTTATTTTATAATATATTTTTTTCATTGTAAACCAGGTTCCACTGAAAATAATTGCAATATTATCAAACATGATTTTTATGCAGAATATTTTAATTTTTAAGTTAAAGATTATTTTTGATAAATTTAATGTAAAGAACGATGATATATATATATTGGTGGAGTATCATTGAATCTTTATTATATTCTTATTCATATGAGTAGTGCAAAAATAATTTGTGTTTGTTAACGAAGATTTGTAATAATTATATTTTTTCCTTAATTGGAAAAAATTGGTGATAAATTAGGATTAGATGTAATAATTGTGCAAACTTCCATGCTTTATATACAATGAATGTTTAATTCAAGAAGAGAAAATTGCTTTTTATATTTATCTTGTGTGTACCGGGTGAAGCTATTACTGTTTGTGATGATCATGAGCAAGATTATGAATTTATGATTGAAATAATCATTAATTGATTTCTATCTTGTGCTAGTTTATATATTCTAAAAATATTTTATCTTCACTCGAACCTTTCAACTTAATTTAGTAGTTTACCTTGTATCAAATAGTATTATATAAGACATAAATAAAAAAGGGTAGAAAAAATAAAAAATTGCTTTTGTTAGAAAAAAATATTAGACAGTTTAAATTTTTAATGAAGTATATGCCGTATTAAGGAAAATAAATATTGTGATAAATGATGAGATATAAAAAAAGTATAAAATAGACAAATGGAATGAGACGTTGAAGAGAATAAAAAATGGCGTGAAAAAGAAAATCAAAGCTATACATAATGAATTATGTAATAAAAAATAAAATAGAAAATAATAAATTATTAAAATTATTTTTTAAAATTATATTTATCATTATTTTAATATTTTAAATTATAGAAAGGGAATTTCAGACTCTGAATTTAGTTATTTTAATTCTTAATATGAAAGTTTTTTATTTTATCCTTTAATTTGATAATTATCAATTATTTCCATTCTTTAAAAATTCTTGTCATGTTTTTCATTTCTTATATAGATTAAAAATTAATTAATATTTTTATTAATATTAAAAATTATAATTTTCTATCATATTATTAGTGTTTTTATCAATTTATTTTTTTATTAATTAATGATCTTATGAAATTAAGAATATAATAAATAAAAATTAATAAATATTATTTTAAACTTTCAAAATAACAATTAAAAAATAAATAACTTTTTCAATGTTCAATTGTGAGAAGAAAATTTAGAAAACCGTTCTAAACCATTAAAGAGATGAATTTAGATAGAAATCGCAACGAGCGGGTTAGAACGGATTTTATGTTTTCCGATCCTTTGTTTTCACCTCCATATCACTGTTGATATTTAGAAAATGAAAAAATTAAACTCTATTTTGTGCATGATTAGGGATCTTCATTTGTTTCTATTCATTTAATATTTTATTTTTTTATTTTATAATTTATTAAATTATTATATTTTTAAAAATTGTATATTTTATTATTTTTTATTATAACTAATTTTATAAAATATTTAAATAAAATAAATATATTTTTATAATTTAATATATCAGTTCCATGAACAGGGGAAGTATCTTTGTCTTATATCTATTTCCATTATCCTTTTAAGAGTTTCCTGTCAAACTACAACAAATGTTCTTGAGTATGGATTTATTTGGCATCGTCAGATTTGAAGAACGATTATAATTCGTGTGACGGTTTTTTTCTTTATGGTCCACATGATTTTTAAAAGTGCTTCCAACTAACTACTCTCTTAATCCTTTTTTGAAAAATATTTTTTTTACATAATTATAATAAAACTATCTATTTACATTTCATTTTTTTTAATCAATCATATATTTTTGTAATGAATTATTGACTACGTTCATAATTGAGTTAATTAATCGTTTTTTATATTGTTAATTCTAAATTGTTTTATAATCGATATTCAATTATATACATAATAATTAATTATAAAAATATATAATCAATTTAAAAATTAAAATGTATTGCACTTATGTACAACAATCATTATACTTTTTTTTACGTATACATTTTGATTGCCTTTCTGCCTATTTAGCGTCCAATCCCTTTTTCAGAATTCTTTCCATTGCTTATTCCAAAATATTTTTTTATATTCATAATTTTTAATTTTAATTTATTATTATTTATTTTCCATTTTTAATATCTTAATAGTTTTTATATTATGATGTATATATTTTAAAAGATCATGTAGTAATAATGGTAAAGTTTCCCATATTTAACTAAAAGATTGTATAATTTAGTAAAAATTTATACAATTAATCTAAAAAATCTATAAATTTATATAGTTATGTAAAAATTCTACCAAAATCTTGAAAGAATTTTCCTTATTTTTATAGTTTTTTTAATTTGGGAAACTGTATAGATCGAATTTTATTTTCCTATTGAATGAGTCATTGTCTCAAATTGTTTCTCACCTCACACCTTTATTTAAATTTGAACTATAGATTTTTATTATCTTCTATTCCAACGATATTTTAATCTTAGTAATTCTATTTTTGTATCTTTTACTTTCTTTCATTCTAATATATTTTAAATAATACATGTTAAGAATATTTTTCTTCAACTATCATGGCACAAGAACAACCTAATTATATTAGTTTCTGAAAGATAAAAACTATTATTATTCTTGAAAAAAATTTAAAAATATAACATTTTAATATTTTTATATTTTAACATTAATGTTTTTATCTTTTAAAAATATAAATAATTAACTTATTTATTCTTTAAAAATTAAAAATAATAATTTTTATTGATCATAATGAAATCTTTAATATTTTAATCCAAATAGCTATTTACTTTTTGTTAAAACTGCTAATTGCTAAATAGTACGAAAAGGTTTACACAACAATTTTACAAACAGCGTGGCCCATAAAGCGATCTCCCAATCTTTAATATCCATAACATACACGCACCTCCCTTCATTTGGATGCGTACCAAATTATTTTGGTATCATATTGTTGTTGGGCTCTGGGGAAGCCATGAAGCCCGTGGATGGGCCCATCATTTCTCACGTTAAAAAGTACTTGTGAGTTGAGAGCAAGTGCGATGAACCACCTTTTTGCCAAAGATTTAATTACGCCGTGTTTGATCTCTTTCACTCTCCCCCTTACAAGTTTCTTGGTTTTCGTGTTTTCACCCGCCACCATAACCATAGAAAAAGGAAGAAGCAAAATTTGAGAAGGATATCATGGTCACTGTCCAGGATTACATGAAGCAATAATTGACTTTAATCGATAAGCAGAGTCCAATCTTATCACCAAATCACCCAACAAATACATAGAATAAACAGTAAACGGGACTTTTTTCAACAAATTAAGCGTGAACGGAAGTTTAAGTGTCGTGTAAGGGACTTTTTTTTTCAGTAGGATCTTTTTGCAGTTGTAAGATGAATATGCACGTGGTTCATGTGATTCAATCTTCCAATTCCGTCGCCTGCATACTATCATCGAGGTGCAACCCATGCTTTGCACGGGATAGATGTAAACTATGACAAATAATTTGAATCCTTCAAAATAAATAAAATAAAATTCTAAACGAAAATAGCATTAGTAGGCAGAAAAACAAATGATAAGTTACTCGTATTAGACCACTTGGACTATTGGACAGATTTAGTACAATATAGAACATAGATATACAATTTGAGGTTTTTAAGCAATGATTGAGGAGTGCAAATAAAATGAATACTAACACATCTTTCTTTTTTCGTCCACAAAACAAATCAGTTTTTGTTTTGGTCAAACATAAACAAACCAGTTTAAACGACCTGCATTCCTCTCTCTTCGAACTGATTCATATATTAGCCCAACTTACAGAACAGCCCAAATAGATTGGTTACATAGGAATTAAGCTCCGGACGTCTTGTTCTTTCGACCTAATAACGGATTAAAAGATTATATGCTATTTTAAATGACAAATCCTTTCTTGTTTAAAATCATGAATTATTGTCCCACAACTAAAAACCGACACCAGAATTTTAAAAAATATATATAAACCACTCATCGACAAGATTATCCAAGAATGGATATACACTTATTTATTCAATAATTCAGATTATGTTTCATCGTTATAGTAAATGCGTTAAAATTTATTTGCGTGAAACCCAAGTTCTCGAGAGAGTTGATCATAACTTCATTAATTTTGTTTTTTAAAAGTGGAAAGTCTTGTTTAAAGGAAAAAAAAAATAAAAGTATCTCAATTACTTTTTTCGTTCTTATTCAAAAATAGTGTTAACTAATTTTATAATTTTTAATATAAGATTGTTTACATAAAAAAAAATTTACATTTTTAAAGTATATTATATTAATTTTGATACACTTGAGATATTAAATATTTTTAGATTTATCTAAAATTTTGTAAATATGATTTATATGATAAAACTTTTAATTCAATAACTCTAAAAAAATTATTTAATACAAAATTATTAACAATATCATATTTGATATAATTTACTATATATGTGTACATATTATATTAATTAATAATTTTTTATCAATTATTAATATCTTTTGCCCTTTCTTCTGAATTGAAGACTTCGTATAAAAGAAATTAGTTATACTGACAACAAACGGATTTTTTCCTTAAACTACAAACTGTAATCATAAATTTAATGCCAAGCCACTAGGATTAAGAATAGTATAGTGGCGAGGAATTAGAAACTAAAGTAGTTTAATATAAAAGTTTAAAATTTGATAATCGTTACTTGTATTAAAAAGAAAATTAATGTAAATGTGTCGCAATATCAAATTCAAAATAAAAAAGAGAGATTGTGAATCGCTGGCAAGAAATATTCCCTTAAACTAAGTCATCGATCTCATTAGGAGTGCTGATTCTCCTGCAAAAAGAGGTGCACATTGTACGAATACAGAATTTTTACGACATTATATATATATATATATATATATATTACTCACTTTAGATGGAAATGTAATAAATTTTAAATTGGTGAAATCAAAGATCACATGTTTCAAAGGATAGAAGAGAAATTCCATAGAAGTCATCCTTCATTGAATGAAAAATATAATTTATATAGGAGGCATTAACTTGTATTTGTAGTAGTAAACAGCTAAACCGGATGCATTACTAACTCATAAAAGTGATGGAGTTGCAACTTCTTTATCGTTGACATCCATGCTAGGGTAGTATTCAGCATGACGATGAACTCTGTTAAAAATAATTTTTATCAAAGCCACCATCTGCCATTGTTACTTTGCATATCATAGTTGCTTTCTCATAAGAACGAGACTTGGCAGAGCTAAAGCTAAGTCACTCAAGTGCATACTTACTTAGCATTAAATGAGTAAAATTGAAACAACATTGCAGCAGTTTAGATGTCTGAGTATAAGTCAATCAAAATAAATAAATAACAGTCCTACTAACAATTAATTAAGAGCTCAATAAATTATTAGAAATCACGGTAGGATTGTAATGCGGTTTTGGGAATTGCCATGAAAGTCTATTGGTAATACTTTTTTATAAAAAAATAAAAAAAAATTGCTCTGAATTTTTTACCATGTATTCAAATACTAAGTCATTAACATTCTTTTAAGTTGGTACCAGTCTTAACCATATAACCATAAATGAAATATGAAAATTAGCTCCTAAACTCTTTTAAGTTGTCACTTGATAGTTGATACGCCCATATGTCCAATAGATATAGTGAGCTTCCCAATCTTATCACAAAAAATTCATTCAAACAGTTTTGGATGGCTACTGAGAAATGTTAACACGATCATCAATAAGAGGAGCAAGAATGTAAGCTTGTTTCCCCCTGTTTTAGTAAGTTAAGATTAAAGTCTGAAATGAAAACACTTTCTTAAAGGATGCTTGAAATGCAACCTTTTCAACAATTAACAAGGCATTGCAATGAAGTCAAATTCCATGTAATGTAACAACTAAGAACTGCTATATAAGAACTGTACACATAGGATCGAAAATATAGAAATAAAGCATAAGAGAGGAGCAAATTTCCCTGAAGACGAGCGCAGAGTAGCAGATCGAAGGAAAGGAAGCAGAGTTTGAATTGGTTTGAGCATCAGGCCTTTCCACAACCTAGAGTAAGCTCCAAATCATCCATTCCCACCTCGTGTATTCTCTCACCCTCCCAAGGCTTCACTCTACCATTCTCAAAGTCAAAATCTGACCCTCCTCTGCCTCTCTCTGCACCTGAACCCCACTGTACACCCTCATGGGGAGTGATCTGCTGCATCACGGGTTTCATAAGATTAAAGGTAGGCGAAGGAGGAGCAGCAGCAGAAGCAGGTGATGTCTGAACCTGAAAACTAACCCAGCGACCAGAGTCGACGGTGGAAGCATCCGACTCATCACATTCGGGAATGGTGGATGTGGCCACGTGGTGACGGCGCGTGGGACTGGAAGGGGCAGAGGTAGCAAAAAGGGGATGGCGGAAGGAGTTATTGAGGGAGCAGTTGGAGAGGGATTCAAAATCTGCTTTGCGTTTAGAACTTCTAGGCGAAGAAAGGGGTGGGGTTACAGGGGCGCTGTTAGATATTCTAAGAGGTGGAAGATTAGCAGGGATGGAAGTTATGTTTCGGATGAATGGTATGAGAAAGGAAGAGGGGTTCCCTTCAATGCGAGAGGGACTAGGGAAAGAGGAGGAGGTTGGGCTGGCATGGTAAGAAGGCACTGGACTAGGGAATGATGAGGATTGTGGACTTGGCTGAATGGAAGAACAAGCACTTATGTTAGCTGGAGTCCCTCCAATTTCAGTTTGGGGTCTCTTGCATCCCTGCATCAATTTTGTTCACCATAAATAATAATTAGATCGGCACACCTACTTTCCACAACCTTCTCTTTCTTTTGAAAATCAAAACCTTCAACTTCCTTATATACCAGATCAATAGATTTATTATCTGTAACAATAAAAATGCAAGTAGATCTATGTTTAGGGATGAACCTTTCGATAGGTGGTGCCATCTTCTTCCACGATCCAACCAGCTTCGGTGCAGAGAGCCTTCAACACCTCGTTGTTGTCACAGTGCTTGGGAAGCTTGTAGTTCCCCTGAGCTCGAAGGCCAGAGTAGATCTTAGCAGCAATCGCTCTTCGTCTTCTCTCCCTCCTCTTGTTGTTCTCTCTCTCCTTCCACGTCGGCAACCTCCCCGTGGACCCACCGCCGGTCATCGTTCCGGCGAAGACTGTTCCGCTCGCTCCCTGCTCCTCTCTGCACAGACTGTAGGGAGAAGGAGCGGAGGATTTTTTTTGTGTGTGTCACGAGGAGAAGGCTTGGTGGATTGTAGTTTCTTGTACTGCAGATGGAGAAGAAGAAATAGAAATGTTGCTTCCTTTTTAGATTCTTCCCTTACCTCTTTCTCTCTCCATCCCTTTTCACACTTGAGGTAGCTCTCACTTCATTAATTATTAAATTTGTTTTTTTTTTATACAAAAATATACTATTTCGGATTGGAGAAGGAGAGAGATGGACCCGGCAAAGTTGATCAAGACTCGGGAGGATAAATAAGAACTGAAATATTTATTTCTTTTTTCAAGAGGTGATAACGCCTTGAAACGATAAAATATTCTCGACATAAAAAATTTCACATGTTCTTTTGATCGTATGTTAATTATCATATTGTTTATTAAGTATAACAATATATTTCATTTATTTGAATATTCAATATTTTTATTTAATTATTGAAAATATTAAAAGAAGGATTGGTTATCATAATCCAGAACTGTTTTCAATTGTCTGAGCACCTAAGTAGATGATTTTAATAAGTATTTATAATATGAAATACATATACTTTGTATAAACATAAAATAACTTTATTTATGAGTTTAATTGAATCAGTTCATTTACATTTAAAATAATTTATAATAAACTTGGTGACATATATTTAAAAAGACTAACCAAAACCAAACATATACTAAATATTGAAAAAAATTCAGGAAAAATATACTCATTCACTGTAATTTAAAGAAATGTTAGTTGATACCTTTTCTTTTATAATTTATATACGAAATTATACTAAATTATTTTAGTTGACGTTAAGCACCTTTATTTTTTTTTCTTGCAGTTATATGAATCAAAAGAATTTAAAGTAATATAAAAAGATCAAAAATATTAAGTGAAATTCCGTTAAATCTTTTGAGAGAATCGCTATAATTTGTCCAAATTATTAAAATGGTATTTTAAGACGATATAGTGAGACTTATGTTTGTTATATAAAATATTTAATTGTTTTATTTAATAACTGAAATGATGGATTTATGTACATCACGTGTATTTTATCTAATAATTAAAATAATATTATTTAAATATAAATTATTAAAATAAAGTTTATCTTTCTTACAAAAGTTTTTTTTATATACAGTGTTAAAAATCAAATCTTAATTAATATATCTTTGGACTTAACTATCTATTTTATTTTGGTTACAACAAAAATTTATTGTTATTCAAAATGGCGGTTTCTTCCTTCATTCAACAGCATATTGATTAAAACTTAAATTATTTTAATTTTAAAAATTAATATCTATTATCTAAATGTAAGATAATTTTAAAAAGCAAAAAATATTTTGAATTTATTAACATTTTGTTATTTTATGTGGATGGTACTAGTCAACCAATAATTAATTTATATAAAGCAATGAGGGAAGAATTAGTTGGAACGGTGGCGAGACCATATCAGTGGGCAATACAGAAAATATTTTGTTGAATATAACTAAGAAATCGATAGTCAAATCGTAAATGCAATCAAATTTAGGAAATTTAATTAATTAAGCGACTAATTCATAGAGCTAAGGATATTTGTGCTCAGATTCAGTTGATCTGATGAAACCATTTTTGGTGTTAAAAACAGTATAGGCACAAGGCGTGGAAAATGAACTTAGTTGAAATAGGAAACATGGCATCGGTGACCTAACGCACCCTTCCTTCATGGAAGGCACATGATCTTTTGGTTAACAATTAGCATCCTTATAGTGTAGCGCTGTAGCTTAATCACGGATACCACAGTCCAATTCTGCGGCGAGGACTTAGCCACATGACCAATACCGAATGCGAGGGCCCCCTACACCTAATGGTACCCTATCCCCTAGGTCTGGTACGAAAAGATAATCAGAGAGCGAGACACAAAATAAAAATGAAGAATAATAAAAGAATATGGTAGGTGAATCTGTGACCTTGCTACTGTTCCAGACATGAGTGTCAGTTAAAAAATATATACTGATGGAAGGAATCGAAATTTACATAGTAACTGACAGAGATTTCTTATGATTTGCGAGTCTGGGTATCATGTAAACATTGTTTGTTCTGGCCTTGTCACTTCGTTTTGGTAAGAAACCCAAGCAAAACTTGGTAGTACAAAGCAACAAGACCGGTCAAAGTAAGTTACAGCCCACATGCATTCGATGTGTGATGAAATGGAGATAAAGATGCACAGAAGAACCATCCCAAAATGGGACCCAGAGATATAGCATCTCCATTATTGCCAATTAGTTTCAATTAATATTGGAAAACCAGAAGTGCACGATCGCAACACATTTTTATATACTTTTAATAAAAATATGTATGTATGTATGACATAGAGAATACTTATAAAATTGAATTTAGAATAAATATAAAGTGTATCACACGTGAAATGAAACATTGAAAAACCTCCACATAATTGCACACCAGTTCATAGTATAGGGATAGCATAGACATGGCCCTACCCGTGCCAAAGGTCCATGCATACTGTTGGATGGATATAATTCTCTCCAACCGTATGCCAAGAATAATAATGAAACACAGTATTGTTGTACAAATAATTTTAAATGATGGTATATTAACAAACTTACTTTTTTAAACAAAACCCATGAAATACATGATTAAACTAATATAATTTTTATTAAATAAATAATTGTAAGTTTGATTATCAGACTTAGACCCAGTTTAAATAAATATCTCATTAATTAAGTATTTGTAAGATGAAAAAACATTAAAATATTTTATAAAATTAAATATTAACTTTTTATAAGGTTTTTATTTAAATCTTCTTAAGTTTAATATGCTTAAGTTTAATTTAATTAAAAAATCAATTCACTTTATCTTTCTATTATGTTTATAAGCGCATATTAAAACATTAAAATTAAAATTTTATAAACTCGATAATGAAAAGTCATAGACAACTTGTGTAAACCGTGTCTGCATATACAAGAACATCAGGTCAAAAAGCGTGAGATAAATTAATCATAAGGGTATAATTATACATAAATAGTTAAACCCAATTTTTATATTTAAATTAATTAATAAAAGATATAAAAATTATTAATTGATATTTTAAGGATATTAATTAAAAAATTTAAAATATTATTAATAAATTTTTAGTATAATTTTAATATATAACATAATTTTTAATAAAAAACTATTTATTAATTTTTCTATTAATAATCTAAAGCTAAGCTTAATATCAAGGTCCAACATAAAAAAAATATTATATCTTCTTATAAATTTTCTATATCTCTTCCTATTATTATAAGATCAATATTGCATAAAAAAGTATATATATCTGTTAGTTTTAAAATAGTACTGGAATTAAAAATTGTAAAAATAAAAAGAATTTATTCATAAAAAGACACGTTGTATAGGCATATAGATGAATTACAGGTTGCTTATTAACTGACAGTCAACGAAGCATGGGGCATTGAATTATGCAAGTTAAAAATGTTAATAATAGGCGTACATGAATTAAGTAGAATGCGATGATTGGGAACATGCCCCGTTCTCCGGTAATTGGGGATTGCTCTGACGTGACGTGATGTTAGTTGGAACGGGCACAGATACGGACAAACAACGAGAAGAGAGTGTGTGGGGCCCATCCAGCAAGGGTTCAGTCGGCTCCACACGTGCGACACAGAAACCCATAATAAAGAAAGGAACAGCGTGGGTGGGACTGCAAGAAACTGAAATGGTTAGAGGGGGACCACCTTTGACGTGTCGAGTGCATGGGTGTGGCTGTAACACGAGAATGCGGTCCCTCTTCTCTGCAAAATTTTCGCACAGAGGAATCCCACGGCTCGGCGCGCCAATCCATTCTTTTCATGGTACAGTACACATGAGATGCCCTCATGATTTCTGATTCAGTTTGACTCTTATACCCTCATCCTCTCCTCAGCTCAAGTTTACAATTGTTAAAAACTTCGTTCCGTTTTCTTAACGTGGCTCGCCATTGAATTCAATTATTTCTCATCGGTTCCAAATTTTGAACTTTACAACTACGCAGGAGAATGACAACAAGTGTTTCGGTAGCGATAAATTATACTACATAAGGACATATTTATATAATATATATTTTTATTTTTTTTAATATATCTTCCTTTTTTTTGTTTTTGGTGTAGCAAATTTAATACCATTCCGTAAAAATAATAGAATTTCTCCTTGGTAATATATATATATATATAAATTAATATAATCTGAGCATAATATATAGTAAAATTTATTTTTATTTTAAATTTTATTTCAATATTTTATCAAATAAATTTTAATTATTTTGAACATAAATACCAACATTATTTATTAATGTGACATCTCATGTACTTAAAGTGTTTCTAAAAATAGTAATTTTTTGATTATATTGTTAAAAACTGATAAAAATTCTTTAATTTCGTTTGAATTTCATTGGAAATATAGGTTATGATTTTTTTTTTAAAATAAAACTTATTATAAGTAAAATTTGAATTAACTTAATTTTATTTAATCTTTAATATTTCATCTTATTCTCAGTATAAAATTTAAACTATCAAGTAATTATTACTAATATTAATGGAAGTTGTTCAAACAGTATTTTTTTTAAAGGAAAATCTCAAATTTAAAATTTGAACTTTTATTTAAAGATCTAGCTTTATCATAACGTGAATATTCCTGACTTTAATTAAATTGTCTTTTACAAAATATTTAATTTTTGAAAAAAAAAATTTAATGCCATATGATTTTGAGGAGAAATTGATGTCTCTTTATTAGTTTTGCAACATGTATATCGACATTATTAGATTTTAAAATAATAATATTAAAAAAATTATATTTTGTAAAATTATACTTTAGATTAATTTAATATTTTACAATTAGAAAATAATAATTAAAAAATAAACATAAAAATATAACTATTTAAAACTTTAATTTATTTAAATTTATTCAAAATTTTAAAATGTTCAAATAAAAGATGACTTCAAAATTGTGAATAGTATTTTAGTATAATAAACAAATTATTAATAAAAAATATTTGAAATACAAAAATACAAGTATTTAAATTTTTATTTTATTAAAAATAATCAAATTTTTAAAAAAAATATTAAATTTATCTCAAACAATAATTTATAAATATTTTTTAAGATCATTATCTCAAAATATAATAATAAAGATAATATGTCGCAAAACTAATGCAAGTACGTCAATGTTTCTCAAATTTATAGGGCACCGAAAAAATTACTTTGAAGAAACACTGCAAATAACCTTATATTCAGGTTTGTAATTTTATTATAAAAAATACATTTTATACAATCAAAATAAAATATATTAATTTAAAATCTATGTTCATCTAATATAGTTATAAACCTTGACCGAAAATCAAGATAATCATCCATTCATTGTCTCTTAATTAATAATAATCTTATTTGTTTTATTAGTTAACTTTCTTTTATCTTATTAGTCCTCATTAATTAACATACACACATATTATTAATATTTGAATAAACGGATACAAACTACTACAGGTACAGACATTATTTAGCTATCAAAGTTTATAATACTATCAATTTCTTTTTTTATGATTTGTTTGACAGAGATGATACTATAACAAAGAACACTACTTGATAGTTGAACAAGAAAAAATAACGAATAAAAATAGAATATTGAGATCGGTATAGTTTGATTTAGATTTATTTAAAGGTTAACAATCATTCAATCTAACTATAGAAAGAAATAATAGTTCAGCTTGGATCGATTTAATGTTGAAACCAATTTGATATTAGAACTAGTCCATTTTTTACGATTTAGATTAAAATTATTATTCTAATTTTTCCTTTTTTTTTCAGAGGAAAATACTTCGATTTCTGTTGTCAAACAAAACAAAAGTATATATTAAACAAAATATTAATAAAGTTTCAAATTAATATATAAGTTTTTTCTAGTAACTCTTTTTATTCAAAATATAATATTTATTAAATAAAAATTCAATATAGAAAATTTTTTAAATTTTTAAATTCTAAATTTTATCATAAATCATAATATAGTCTAAATTTGAAATCATAAGTCAAAACAAATTTAATTTTTTACAAAAAATATAAATACATTCAATAGAATATTCTCTTGATTAGTATTTTATAGAGGTAAAATAAGAAAAATTAACATGCTTTTAGTATGTTTTAGTTTCAGCCTAATTTAGTCGGTGCTGAATGAGAAATTCCGGAGCCAAACCAATCCATATAAAACAATGTGTTTGTTTGGCCAGTTTATTTGTTTAAAATGCTTTGGAACACATTTATGATAAACCCTTGTTTTGTCATGGATTTGAGAAAATTATTGAATAAGTTAATTTAAAATTTAAAAATAAATAAAACATGTAGTTATAAAAAGTAGTTGATAAATTAGTTTTAAAATAAAAAATAAAAAATTATAAGTTGATAAAATAAATTAAAAATATTTGACAAATTTAGCTCATAGATAAAAATATAATTAATTAATAAACTAAAATTTAATAAAC
Organism: Canavalia ensiformis; assembly: GCA_026541065.1. Lineage (NCBI taxonomy): Eukaryota > Viridiplantae > Streptophyta > Magnoliopsida > Fabales > Fabaceae > Canavalia > Canavalia ensiformis. Next base: position 618,413 of record JAMKYM010000454.1, read on the forward strand.
ATAATATATTTTTTCTTATTTTTTAACAAAAAAAATATTGAAATAGACTTTTATTCTATAAAATAAAATTATTTATTTTAAAATTTTATAAAATACATTTTAAATTATATTTTTACAAAAATTAATTATTTTCATAATTTAAAATTTTTATCAAAATAGACAAAATATTTTGTTATAAATAAATAATCTAATAATTAAGTAAACAACATAAAGTTAAAATAACCATTTAAAATAAAATATTTCATATATATATATATATATCAAAATTAATAATATTATTGTTAAAAAAATATCAAACTTGTAAAAATAAATAAATAAATAAAAGATTTAAGACATAAAAATACATAAAGGATAAAAAAAAACTATGAATTGTAAATTTTGAAAGTTACGTTGAGTAATATTTTTAAAAAATAACAGTGACTATTAAAAATAATTTTTTGTCCGATAAAATTAAAATGGCTCAATGAGAATTTTAACTAGTAACTGCGTATTTTCAATTAATTCAATATATTCAAAGATTGAAAGCTGAAAAATATTCAAAGTTAAAAGTTATTCTTAACATGTTGAAACGAAATATTTAATAAAATTAATTATTAAATAAACTAATAAATAAAAACATCGTTAATAAATAGAGTAGCATTTTATAAGTGTAGTATTTCTTTGTTATTCTTAATAAAAAGAAATATTAATATTTAATTAAGCAAGCTTTTATTTTTTTAAAATATAATTATTTTTTAAAAAAATTTCATATAAATCACATTTAAATATCAAATGATATTTAAAAAATAATTTTTTCTAATTTTATTTTTTGTCTATAAATATCAAATATTTCATGTAAAAAGTAAAATAGACAGTATAATAATTAAAACATGTAGTGTAATATTAAAATAATAATTTAAAAAAATATATTTGATATTATCAAAATAATGTGAGAAACTAATAATAATATTATGTAAGAATGAGGAAGTATTAGATATATGAACATAAATGATTAACTGTAAAATTTAATTAATACAAATATATTAAGAATATAAATTGAAATACATTTTTATGAGGAAATGAAAAGCTTGCTCCCTTCTGGAAGTGGCGTTTAAAAAATGATAGTAGTTATTTAAAAATTATTTTATTAAATAAAATTGAAATATTTTAATACTTTTTTAATTAATAATTTTATCTTTAAGAAAATTGAAAACATATCGTAAAACATATTTTATATGGTAATAATTTTTATAATATTGTATTACTATTTCAACATTTGAAATTGATATATGATAATATAATGTAATATAAATTATATTTTTATTAGAAAATAATATAAGTTTAAAAATTAAATTGTAATTTTTTTATAGAAATATATATAAATATTAACTTTGTCAACAAAATTAAAGTTATTTTATAAGGTTTAATTTTCATAAAATTAATATTTAATAAAGATATTTTACACTATCGTATAATTATTAAGTACTCAAGAATTAAAAGTATTTTATTTTAATATACCGTAAAAAATATGATTTTCGTGATGTGCTTAGGTTTGAACCTAGAAAAAAAAATATTTAAACCGATAATATTGGTATTAGTTTAATCTTGCTAAAATATATTATGAAATAGAAATAATATCTGTACATATCCAACCACATGTATATTTGAATAAAATTTTTTAAATATTAAGATTATTCATATTTTTAATAAATTAAATAATTGTTATAACATGGATTGAGATCTGATGTGTGTTACTATACGACATACACAAAATAAAATAAAAAAAAAAAAAAAACCTAACTTGACAGTTTATGTTAGAATGTAACTGTGTGTAAACTATTATGCTAATATGCAGGTACATTATTATTTGCAATTTGATCTGATTTAATGATTTTAGTATTTGAAGTTGTTTAAAATAAATTCAAAAAAAAATGTTAAACGAACATAAACGTTGTGTTCAAATTTATAACTAATAACAATTTTAAAAAAATAGTATAATATTTTTAAATTTTTATTGATTTAAAACAGTTTTCTTCAATTTTAAAATTAAAAGAGCTTAATAATTATGAAAAATAGATATAGAAATTAATAAATAGTTTTAGAATTTTATAGAAAATCCTAAATTAAAATATAAAAAATATTTATAAAATATCTTATAAAAAATTAAAGGTGCAATACATAAGTTACATAGTAGTCCGGGCGTAATTGTAAGACAGCAATCGGACGATGCGAAAGGCATTAACGAAAGGAGCAAGACTTGGCTCATGTGCATCAGGCTATCTTTTAATAAAATAACTTTAATTTATTTTAAATAATTTAAAATATAATAAAATATTTATTGATTTATTTTTAAAAATTTATAAATAATTACTATTACATATAATTTTTTTATTTAAAAAACTTATCAAACAACTCCTTTAAAACACATGTTTAGAAAAGGATGGATGGATTGCATGTGGGAACCACGGGCACGTGTGACGTGTCTACTCATCCATTGAATTTTATATTATGTTATTTTCATTATATTATATTATATTATATATATATATTAAAATAGAAATGTGTTTTTAATTTTAATAAAAATAATTTATTTTATCAAACCAAATGACTGCTTAATATATCCATTCATGATATATAAGTAAATGTTTTTAAAAACAGTTAACGTTGAGAAATAGTTACAATGTATTGAAAAATAAAATAAAACAAAAGTTAAACTATATAAGATATTTGTTGACGTCGTATTTATTTGCAATAAACACCTCAATTTTTAAAAAAAAAAATATAAAAACATCACCCGGAATCCTACAACTTATTTTTGTTTTGTTTTGAAGACGAAAAGAAGTAACCAACGCCAACGGGTCTTCAATGGTGGGAGAGAGCACGTGGGGGTGGGGGTCCATACAGACGGATTCATTGACTTCTGAGCTGCATAAATTAGAGATTAAGCTTTTTTTTAATATACAAAAATAATCGAATATTTTGTATAGTTCATTTTATGATACATTGAATAAGTTTCTCTGTATTATTCTTGTATCATATACGTGAACGTCAGTATATTGTTATCAATGTTTTTATTTAATTAAAAATGTTAGCAAATAGAAGATTATTCTGTTGGCATAATTTTTATTTAACTAAAATTAAACTATTAATATAAATATTATACGTTATTATACATCAGATTAACGAAAAAGTTCACCAATTAAAAAATTATATATATATATATATATATTATAGCTGCAAATTTCACTTTATTTCAAACTCTTTTTATATCCTTAATAGAAAAAAAAAGGAAATCGATCCTTTGAATAATTGTTTCAATTTTTAGGAGAACTTCAATGCAAGCTTTTGGGGCTCTTAACTTTTAAGAAGATAATTATTATTTTTTATTTATATATAAAAAAATTCGATCAACAACTAAAAAAAATTATTTAAGATATAAATATCATTAAAATGATTTTTTTATTCTTTTATATATAATTAAAATTTTAACTTCAAAAAGTATGCTTAAGAAATATAATTATTCATCATATATGCTAGACTTTGTTGATGTTTTAATAAGAAAAAAAGGTTAAATGACTTGAATTACGTATTGAATCATTTAGTATATATTTGCTTGGATTTAATCATTATTGCTTATTTCTTTAGATCTGTGAAAAAATTGAAAAATTAACATTAATTTTTCAAAATATTTATTCCCAACACATGTTGTTACAAACCTATTAGGCAAAAGTCATTATAGGCCTGTTTGTTTGATGAAATAAAAACTAATTGTGTAATATGTTTTTCAAAAAAGTATTGTATTTAATTTTTATAAAGCATTACATATTTTTTATACTTTTATTTTTAAAACATGTAATTATAAAAGTTTCTAAAATTAGATTGATGATGGAATCGATTAATATATAAGTTTAAAATTTAATGATTTAATCGTTGTTAAATATTAATTAAATATTATTTTAAAAAAATATATAATAATAATAAAATATGTTAAAATTATATTTTTTTAAAAAATTTAATTATATATATATAATAAAATAAAAAACTATATATATATATTTAATATTAAAATAATATTATTTTATATAAATCTATTTTTAAACATTTAAGTTGATTTATCAATTTTTATCAATTTTTTATTAAAATAATTTTATGATTTAATTAATTTTTGAAAAAATTAATCCTACTTATCGGTTCGGTCTAATTTTTAAAACACCGATAATTATTATGATTTTTAATTAAAAATGTTTTTAAAAATCAGACAAACTCGTTTTAATATTATAATAAAGACAATAACTTTGACCCAATTTTCACGTGAAGCATTTTTCTTTGATAAAGCCAACTGCTCCGTTTGCTAATAAGGACAGTTCTCTCTACGCCATGTCTATGGGTTACCCTGCATGGACTTTTCAATTATAAAAATACAAGTAGAATTAATCAAAATATTCCAGACATTGTACATATATAACATACAAAAATATTAGAATATTGCTGTAAACAATACGGGAACAGAAGATTTAAAAATCAATGAAGATTTGAGGTTCTTTTTGAGAATATATTTTTTTAACCCCATTTAATTTTTTTTATTTTTATTTTTTTATGGAGAGATTCTCTACCAATGAAAAACAATTGCGAAAAAATCTGATCCATAAGATACCAAACAAGGCACAATTTTGATCACGAGAGATTTCATGTAGATGTACAATTTTGGATATTCCTGTAATATTTATTCTTTTACCGTTATTTTTTATTTAATAATTTTTCCTTTTAATATGAAAAATCAAATTTAATAAAAAAACATTATACATATCTAAAAAAAGAGTATATACTCTAGCAATACCAAGCTTCTTCGCCTATACTCAGCTACATTTGGTGCATAAATTTTTTTTGGAACCGTGGCTATTAAAAAGTCCCGAAATGATGTATTAGTTCTTGCCCGTATAGTATTGGGCTTGTCTCCGTATTAAGCCTATATTATTTGGGCCTATATTAAGCCTCCGTTGAAAAACTGACAGAAAAGGCATGGGTTTTAAACCCATTCGGTTCATTTCTATTGTCATATGTAAAAATATCAAAAAGAAAAGGCCCAGTTTTTCAAGAGTTCTAATACAACGGGCTGGCCTCCTTCCCAAAAAACCTACGGAGGAATTACAGCGATTTCCCTTACCATAAAAGATTTTATATGAAAGTTATTACAAATTTTTCATAATTAAATTATAGATGAAGGGCGAAAAAAGTTAAAATTAAATATTCAAACTAAAAAAATTACAAAGTCTCAAGTCACTACCATTTCATTTTTCTAATAAATAAATACAAATGATTAACAATATATACAGTATCGCTGGCCCAATTGTTTGGCTCGACTTATCCGCCGGCGTTATTTCTAATTGTTTATCTGCTATCGTCCTGTGTCCAGTGGCATTTGTAACTTCGTGACTCGAAGAATCGTTGACAGAAATAATAATAAAAAACAAAATAAAAATCAAACCCGGAATTAACTTTCAGAGCAGACGCTAACGTACCCAATACGTTTCAGGTTTGTTCAGCGATTGAAATAAGGGGCCAATATGAGACAGCCTTAGATTGAATCCCATAGCATAATTAAATCCACTTTGACCTTAATAATATGCATTATCATTATTTCTTATATATTTTTTAAAACCAAAAAATTCAGAAGTATTATTAGTAAAATTCCTTTTTATTAACATATTTTCTGACATATTATTAATTTAATTTTGAAAAGAATTTTCTTATGCCAGAAATAAATTAATTTTTTTTAAAAATAACCTATAAAAAAATATATCAAAAAGTAAGCAATGGTATCCAAATGAAATAGATGTGTATAATGACCAATAAGCTACGGTGGCAGCTTGCGACCTGCATGACGATGACCAATACGATGAAGGAGATGATGATAATGGCTGTGGTTGAGACTTTATCATCTCAGCTACGATCTCTTGCAGTTACAGGCTCAATCTGATTTTTCTGTTACTCTTCCGTTTGTATATTTCGGATATTCAATAGGTAAAGAGATGGTATCGTAAATAATAGCAACACGTGCCTTGGAATTTTCATTTAGTTGATATTTAGTTGCGTCAGATCCGCCATGGACGCAGTTTTGGGGGGCTTTGTCTGATTTCCTCTTTCTTTGGTTTTCACTTGTTATGGGACTGAGTCGAACTCTAAGACATAGCCCTGTTCTTCCATCCAAATCTCCAATAATCACTCCCACACTTTCTCGTTCTCAAACCATGAAGTGAGTACTTTCCCCCCTCTCTCTCTTTCTCTCTAATTGATGTTACCGTATCAACTAACTAAGCTCATGCGTTTATGTGCAATGCTGTGATTTCTTAGTAATGGATATAGATTTCTAAGCTAGCTTATTCTTCAATTATGATTTATGAATCTTTCATTGTTTTGGATTAACTGCATCCCTTCTTCTATAAATTTGAATCCTAGTTCTACATGAACAATTTTTCTTTTTAGCTCTGATGCTGTTGTTTTATTATATAGATAGAACTCTCGTGGATTATAGTGCGTAGCCTCTGTCTAGTTCTAGATTCATAACCATAAGTAGCTTTTAGACCCTGAAATTTCCCACCGGGAGTTTGAAATATCCATATTAGTTTTTTTCCTACTTAGAGACATTATATGAATTATGAAATAGGCAAACATGGTAGTAACTCCAAGGCATGAGATTGGAGTAAAGAGATACACAAACCTAACGAGCAAAAGTCAATATTTGCAGGAATGACTCACTAAGCACCATTTTATATACCTTTTCTGTATGGGGAATCCAGTATGTAAAGCCTAGTATTGAGGCTTCCATTTTTGACTAGTTATATTACTCCGCTATACTTAATAAAGTAGTTATATTATGGTAACATGAGATTTATATTTTCAGTAGTGTTATATCTTAGTTACAGAATTTGATGCAAATCTAACACTTTTGAAAGTGGAATTTTTTATGAATCTGCAGCATTCAATTTTTGGATCTTTTTCGTCTACAGATTTTTTTTTTTTACCAGAAACACAATGCGTTAATAAAAATTTAAACCGGAAACACCAACATAACGGTTCTTGCTTTTCTGCTCTTGCAAAGACAAATTTTATTGTATTTGAAATAGGCATAATTATCCTTCATCCAGGGTTTTGAAAATCTGTTGCTATCTGAACAGTCACTAAGATGTACTCCCTCCAGTCCTATTTACTGGATTTGAAATAGGCATAATTCTCCTTCATGAATATTGAACATTTCAATTTTTTCTACAATTAATATGGTAATAAAGTTTGACTTTAAATAGGTGTAAACATGGACTGTTGTAATAATTTTTCAAAAACTAATACATAAACTAATTCTGATAGTTTTTCTTAATTTGTTTTATTTTATAAAAAAGATTGGAGGGAATAGTTCTTAAATGGGACAAAAATATCTCTGATGAGATGCTCAAGGATGCATTGGTAATGACATGCAAGCAGCCTTGCTCATATAATGATTTAAGCTAACACACATCATTCTTAACACTTCAGCTCTAATTAGTCAGAGTGTGCCATATAATAACAGAATTAAATACATCATTCTCAAAGGGCTTGGTATACGTATGCGTTTGGAAATTTATTAAGATACTTTTAGTTCTGTGATATTGAGAAAAATAAGGCCTAGAGGGCTAGACTACATCATTGTTCACATAATTGTGTTCTGCCTTTTTCTGCTTGTGTGTCTGAGCTGAAACAATAATTTGCAGCTATGGCTTACTTATGCTTTATTCTTAATTTTAAGTTGACCTTACCATGTATATTTTCATAGAACAACACAGATTTTTGGTGTGTCTCTCTCACTCATTCTTATCAACCTGGCTGCTATTATGGAGCGTGCTGATGAAAATCTTCTTCCATCAGTCTACAAAGAAGTTAGTGAAGCATTTAATGCTGGGCCATCTGATTTGGGTTACCTCACATTCATAAGGAATTTTGTTCAAGGACTGTCATCTCCTTTGGCTGGTATACTTGTTATTAACTATGATCGCCCAACAGTTCTTGCTATGGGAACATTCTGCTGGGCTTTATCTACAGCTGCTGTGGGTGTTTGCCATGATTTTCTGCAGGTTGCATTCTGGAGAGCAATAAATGGTTTTGGTTTGGCAATTGTGATTCCAGCACTCCAGTCTTTCATTGCTGATAGCTACAAGGATGGAGTGAGAGGAGCTGGTTTTGGATTGCTGAGCCTTATTGGTAACATAGGAGGTATAGGAGGTGGTGTTTTGGCTACTGTCATGGCTGGTCAGCAGTTTTGGGGCATAGAAGGATGGAGATGCGCCTTCATTTTGATGGCAACTTTGAGTGCATTAATTGGATTCCTTGTATTACTTTATGTGGTTGACCCAGGAAAAAGATTTACCACCACTCTTGATGCTAGTGAGAACACAGACAGGTAATGGAATTTCACTACTTAGATTCCTCGTGGCATTTAGCACAAGTTTTAGAAAATTTTGACCTCTTAAGTTGCCTCCAAACTGTCTGTCATATTGTTTTTACCCTCGTGAATAATAACTGACAAATAATCGAATGCTTTATATTATATCTCTTTGATTTGTAATTTATTGGTAAATCATTTGTCAGCAAGGATAACTATATCTATAAAGGCAATGCTGGTGCAGCATCAATTTGGATGGATTCTTGGGCAGCCACGAAAGCTGTGATCAAAGTGAAAACATTTCAAATAATTGTCTTACAGGGCATTATTGGGTCACTACCCTGGACTGCCATGGTGTTCTTCACAATGTGGTTTGAACTAATTGGTGAGTATGAAGCCAACTTCTGTGCATAAAGATGCAAAGCAACATTGCAAAATTGTATTTTTGTAACTGTTGTACTGCAAATCAAGATCACTAATATTCTGACCTTTATCTTTTATGAGGTGTGACGATTATAATATGTGACCTACATAAGAAGGAAAACTTTTATGCACTTGCTTAATATGATGAATTGGTTCATGGTGCAGGTTTTGATAATAATACTTCAGCAGCCCTTCTGAGTGTTTTTGCTATTGGATGTGCTATGGGCTCCTTCATTGGTGGATCAATAGCTGATCAATTATCACAAGTTTACCCTCATTCTGCTCGTATCATGTGTGCACAGTTCAGTGCCTTTATGGGCATTCCATTCTCATGGTTTCTTCTTAAGGTGATCCCTCAGTCTGTAAGTAGTTTTCTCACCTTTTCAGTTACCCTCTTTATAATGGGTTTAACTATCAGCTGGAATGGTGCGGCTGCAAATGCCCCTATGTTCGCTGAGGTTGTCCCTGTCAAACACCGGACCATGATTTATGCATTTGATCGAGCTTTTGAAGGCTCATTTTCTTCTATTGCGGCTCCCCTGGTTGGGATTCTTTCTGAGAAAATGTTTGGCTACAATTCAAAGTCTGTTGATCCCCTCAAAGGATCTTTACCAGAAGCTCATGCTTTGTCAAAGGGCCTTCTTTCAATGATGGCAGTTCCATTTGGATTGTGCTGTTTATGCTACACACCACTATATTATATATTTAAGCGGGACCGTGAAAATGCTAGAATGCTCACTGTGAAAGAGGAGGAGATGATATGAGACACTTTTTTAAGAACGGTAGATCATGTGAAAGGAACCCTCCTATGCTTGTGACTATCGTTCCAATTTAACTGGGGTTTAAAAGCTCCTCCAAAACACGAAACATTTGAAACCATTTTCAAGTAATGACCTCGTTTGTTTTTTTATTTGGATAGTCTAGGTTAACCATACATTCATGGTTCCATCATGGGGCGATACTTGTGGAACTCGTTTCTGAGCCATTGCTTATTCTTGAGATGGCATATCTGGCTGAACGGATCAGAAATATCATTTAGGCAGTAGATGTCTAGTTAGCTGTAAAACTTGATAGCGCAATAGGATAGGGATACTCATGCTCCTACTGTTCTGAGGCAAGATCATTTTGTTTTTCCGCCGACTGTGCAATGTAAAATACCCACAAGTAAATTTGCATGTCTGGTTTAACTCCATGGTACAATCTCACTGGCAGTGAAACATTTTTTAAAAACTTAAATAAATGTCTGAAAAGACACTCGAACTCGATAAAAAATTTCGTTGTATTCATTCCTCAGGCTAACTGTATTCAGTTGAAAAGAATTGAAATCCCAAAGCACTCAAAATCAAATTGTTTGATTATATGCGTTTGCTCGTGTGTCGCTAGATATTTTGGAAGCAAATACTAATCTTGTTTGGATTGAAAAATTTTGAAACAAAAAAGATTTAGGAAGGTGAAAAAAGAGATAACATTTATCCTAAGGTGTTTCTAAAAATTAAAAATGGAGAATAATTTCTTTTTTGAATTACACCTAAATAAAAATTTCTTCTGAAGTGATAAATTATAAGGGAAGAGAGAAGGCTCGCTGATTTTTCATTTTATATTTTAAAAAGTATTTTATACAATATAAAAATATAAAAACAAAAATTTAACTTTTATTAAAGTACAGTTCTATAATTATTACAAATAATCCTTTTATAAATTTTACTTCTTTTCCTCCCATTTCTATTTATTTTAAAAAATATTTTTATTATTTTTACTCTATTTTCATCTCCTATTTTTTTTTCCTTCTTATTCATCCGTCCATCCAAACAAAGCCTAAGTAACCGATCTAGCTATTTGTTTATGCTTCATAGCTTCTCAGTCTAAAATACACACACAAATAAAATCATTAGGGGTGTAAGTTTCGGAGCTGTTAAGGAAAGGAAGAATCAACATAAAATGCAAGGGAGAGAACACATTAATATTGACCGCTGAACCCATTTTCTGTTTGGTCCACTTTAGAATAAGAAACATCCAATAAGGCACAAAAGTTATACAGTAACATTCGACTTGTTTGTTTGGCTTTTAGACGCGCTTGGTGGTCTTGGGAACTTGTCCCGTCGCCCGACCAAGAAAAATAACATACTGACGAAAGTAAAATGCAATTTTTTTGATAAATTTTACAAACCATGGGCCCTCAAGCATTGATAACATATTTAAACAGGAACTTGAAGGTAACGAGCAAAGATTTAAATACAGCGTGGAAAAAAGGTTTGCCCCACATACCCACCCGCCATTGCCCTCCTCACATTCGATTCAAACATCTTTGGGTTCTCTCTCAACACAGCTGCAGCTTCATGATTCAGCGGATCCTCATAATTTGGCTCCTGCACACAATTACAAGGTTAGATTCTCAAAATTGGAAAGACGAAAAACCCACAACGGAAAAAAAAATCTTCGTCTTACCGTGAAGAGATGATACAAGCCATAGATGACGGTGTTTATATTAAGGACAGGTTTCCAATCTTCTCGTAAGATGTTGAGACAAACATTTCCTTCCAAATCAATATTTGGATGGTAGACCTACATATACAACATAACGCTACAAATAAATTTATGATGTTGAAACAGAGCAGGAAAACAACACATGTTACCAAAACCAAAATTAAAATGCACTTTGTACAAAATGAAGCACGAATTATGATTAAAAAAAGGAGATAATCAAAGTTCATCCTACCTTTGTCTTGCACTTAACCTTTGGTGCTTCATGTGGATAGATGGGAGACACTTGAAAGGAAAACAAAAATGTGCCACCTCTGTAACAACAAACAAAACATAGTGGAGACAGGTGAGAGCTTTCTCTATTTATTTATTTTTTTCATTTTATGGGTGCGGATACATTGGGCTAGATTATGATTTTTTAGCATTTAAAAAAATAAAAATAAAAATAAACATAAGATAAAGAGCATATACAGGGGGGGCTTCAATGCTCTAAAAAAGAGTCAATTCAAGTTTGATCACAAAGTTGAAAGTAGTACGGAGATAACATGGAAACTTACAGGTAATATCCATCATCAGGTCGAATTGAAACTTCAAAGTTCATCAGGTCATCTTTCCCATTGGGGAATTGTATGGTACAAGATTTTGGTAGATTCAGCTCACTTATATCTGAAAGATGAGCAAAACAACAGTGACAATAACTTGTCCAACAAAATAAAATGGCAAGAACTACAGGTTCAGGTAAGGTTGCAAGAAATATCTTGGGAGCAGCAAGTAAAATATTACAGCTTGAGAAGTGATATCATAGTTTAACTAGTGAAATTGCAACTTGTTAGTTGAACTAATTTAATTAGTTAGAAGAGATTGGTTATAAATAGGAGAAATCAGACTGGGGGAGGGCATTCTGTAAATTTGATAGATTGTACAAATAAAAGGAGAGATCCTTTGTGAAGGGGAACCCCTTGGGAAGAATTCTATTCTCCATTTTCTATTCTGTTATACAATGAAGTTCTACCTTTTGTTTCTTTCTCTCTAATTTCCTTCTTATTTTGTCTGGGTTTCTGTCACACTCTTCACACAATAGCAGCCGCTTTGTCTGCAGGAGTGTGTGTAAATATTAAACATCCAGCTGGCTAATGGTCAGATATATTTCTTGTTTATCCCATAGAGAAGAAATAACCTTCCAGATAAGTAGAAAACTATGGAAACTGAATTCCAAATTTCAAGATTAAAAAACCTTCCTGGATACAGGGAGAAGACTTAACCACTCTAGAAACTAGAGAAAAAAATATATATAATTATACACACACACACACACACATATATATATATACATATATGTATGTGTCTGTGTGCCTGATTAAATCCCCCCTTCCATGCAAAAACAAAAAGGTTAATACACTTAAAAATTATGCTCTACTCCCAACATAAGGCCATTGACAGTCACCAGAAAAGAAAGAAAATTAGATAAAGAAATCATTATAGGATGAATTTGCTAGAGATTGTTTCAATATTTGTTTTTCGCTGTTTGCTTTTTGGTCATATACTGTGAATACATTATTTCAATATTATTATCCACCAATGACAAATTCTCTGCATAACCCATTAAACTAAGGTGGAGATCCTACTGTATATTTTCACATCATGCAACCATGATAAATGCATCTACCAGACTCTTACCACCAAAAACACAAGATTTTAGAATCTCTTCTCTATACCTCATCTTTTGAGGGACCTTACAAGTATCGTACCATTTCACCATTTTATATTATAACTTTAGTCAAATAAAAAAAACGTAAATTATAGATGGCTAAAGTAGCAGGCAAGAAAGTAGGTGTAATTCACTCCCTAAGCCAGAACCACAAAGAAAGTAGTGGAAAATTCATCTTGCAAAATAAATCAGAAGTTCACAAAATGCAAAAGATGTGTGATATCCAGTATGAAGCAATTGCCCTTCATGATTGAAGTTTTTTTAGTCAGAAACAAAACTAGCTAACTCTTGAGCCTTAGACAATAATTTCTGTAGATTATGCTTTTCATTTCCATCCTATATCAACTCAAAAACCCTAGTAGGGGACCAAGCTCATGAGAAATTCCAGCTCTGGAAATTTCAAGTTACAGAAGCACCTTTTACATCAAATTTGCATGGCTCAGAATCATAGATGTCTGATCAAGCCAGCATATTAGCATTAGACCTTTTATTTTCCTCTTGCACTTTTTCTGTTGGAGTTTTTGGGTAGGGAAGCGGGAATCCCTCAATGCCACACAAATTTGGCACAATAAAACAAATATAAGACATCCTGTTTGGCAAAAAGTAGAAACCTTTGTGAAGACGCAACTCGCCAGCACTTTGCTTCTTAACGGGAGGTCCACCACTTGCATTTTCTGCAAGTTCTCTCTGTTTTTCCTTTACTTTAAATAGTTTAATCATAGTCCTACAAGGACACCAACTCCAGCATTAGATCACATCTTGCCATAGACTATGGAATTATCCAAGAAAACAAGATTAACAACTTCCATCCAAGAAGAACATCAAACAAGCAGTAACAAGAATAAGAAGAAGAAAAAAAGCCTTTCTGAACCTCAGAAAACTAGGGAAGGCCAAGGAAGCATACCATATTCCCTATCCTGGCCAAAAATCACCTTAAGCACAACCTTTTACGCTAAAAAGACAAAAACATTTTATCATTACTTCATTCAAACAACAAATTCCCTAATAACCTTTTCGTTGGGCAGCAATAAGACAACTTTATGCATTTGACTTCACCTTTCTCTACCAAGAATCACATACAACTTAGCTCGGCATTGAAAGTAGGATACACGATCATAGTTTTAGGATAATAAACCCAAGGCAAAGAAGCAATAATACAGTTTTCCAAATTCTTTTCTCCATTTTAATTTTGCAAATATATATATAAGCTCAGGAGTACGTGTTCATCATTTAGAATTTCCAATTTCCCCACAAATTCGAACAAAAATATTCAGGCCCATCGAAGAGCACTGCGATCTAATAACAATCTAGTAAATCCACGCGGAAAAGAAAAAAGGAATGAAATAATCGCGCGAGAGAGTTCTCTTCTTTAAAATATTAAATAGAAAAAGAATCCAATCCAATTTCAATCAACGATACAGCTAAATCATCAATTACGGTGAAGCCATTGAAAAAAAATCGAGCAAGAAACCCTAGAAAGAGAAACGCAAAGGGATCGGGAAATCAAAGATAAAAGGAATAGGAAAATAGAATAGTCAAAAGAAGAAGAATCAGATTTGTAAAATAGAAGGAACCTGGTTGAGTGAGAAGAAAGCGCGGAGACGAAGGGATGATAAACACAGTTTCGGGGTTTTCGCAACGCTGCTCTACGCTCTGCAAAAAAACTGAGTAGTAACCTTTTTAACTCTATTCTCTCTTTCGCCCCCAAAAAGCCTTCATAATCATTATGTGGATAATTTTTGCCGATGCGTATCACATGTTCCCTCTTTTTTAGTTTTTTGGAAGAATATGTTGCTTTTTCTACACGCTGATTTTATTTTTTATTAAATATTTATCTATTTTTTGATAATTGATTTGAGTGATGAATGTATTGATTATATTTCAGTTATATGTGATTGAACTATGATAATCCAAATAAAATCTTACCCCTTTTTTAATCGAATTAGAAAACTTCATATATATATATATATGATGATTAACGTATATTCCTAAAATGACCTAAAAACTTATGTTAATTTGGTTTAAAGTCAATTAAATTTTTTCTAAATTATTAATATTTTAAAAATATATGTATAAATTATACATTTTTAAAATATATATTTTATATTAAAATATAAAATTAGTTCACCAAATAAACAAAATTATTATTATTATTATTATTATTATTATTATTTTATTTTTATTTTGTGAGCTCACTACTCTTATTTACCACTTTAATAAACTATGATAAAATAGTCTCATAGAAGGTGGTGATGCTGGCGCAAACATACAAGGTGTCAAAGACACCAGAGTCATTTTCTTGTAAATTTTGTGAAGATTAACTCGTAGAAGAGTAAATGAAAAGAGAAATAAAGAACAATAATAGAAAATAAAACAAAGACACAGGTAAATTGGAGGAGGAGGTTGCTTGATTGATTCAAGCAAAATAAAACTAAATTTATAGAAATCAAATTTAAAGAGAGAATTAATTGATGAAAATGTCAATCTTAAAGATCAACATTCTACTGATACAAACTATCATAGCGTATCCATTTTAATTTGGTAAACGGATCTTTCGATTGAATCTGTATCTTAAAATTAAAATTACAAATTTATGATTTTATATTAAAAAATGTTTAAAATATGGTTGATTAAAGAATAAGAGTTAACAAATAATTTTTGAAGGTGAGAAATTATGTAAATATAGATTTTTCAAGTCCTATAAATAAGCGATATTAGATGTTTGGATCTTTCAAACGAATAAATTCCATCAAATGATTTATCTGCACAATTAATTTGAGAAGTCTTCGCTTAATTTAAACTCCACTAAAATAAAAACACTGTAAAATATAAATTTAAATTCATCAAAAATAAGATGAATATAAAAAATATTTAAATTTAAAATTGAAAGATTCAAAATGAATCCATTGAAAAAGAAAGAATAGAACATGCGGTGAAAGATCTCAAGTTTGCATATAAAAGAATATCAAAATCCTATAATTGACTAAAAAATAGACCGTGACAACAACATTCCAATTTTTTTATTTTTTATTTTTAAAAGGGGTAAAAACTATGATAAATGTATCAAAGAGTTATGAAAGATTCTAATATAATTAATGTTGTTTCCATTAATCATTGAAATTAAGGTTTATTTTTTACTATTTTATCTTTCCAATAATTGAAAAAGTCATTGGTCCTACTATGAGAAAATAGATTTTTATTGCACTCATTTTGAATTTAGTATAATAGAGTTATAATTTTCAAACGGTGTCATTTTTTGTCATTTAATGTATGAGAAGTTTTTGACATGCTTAATAGTTAAATTTGAACATAATTTTACTATTAAAGTTGTAATCTTAGATGTTAAATTTTATTTATCTTTTATCTCGCTCAATTATGAAGTCCACAACTTCAAATATCTGTTTTATGTGATGCAAAGATAAAAAAAATTTAAAAATTCCAAATGATTCATTAAAAGATTTTTTTTTTTTGACAAATATTCACCAAGTTAAAGATATTAAATTTTAAGATAATAAAAAAATTGAATATCTATCTTTTTTAAACTTTTCAACAACAAAAAGGACACTTCAAAAGAATAAGTGTAAACTAGGATATATTCATTAGAAGACATAAAAATTATTGTATCCAAAAATTTTAGATTTTTTTTAGAGGATGTATGCATCTACATATTCATCTAGGTGCATATTCATTTAACTCTCAAGTTGAAAATAAAAATTATATACAATTCTTTATAAAAAAGTTCCTATTTCAATTTGTCTAAATGTATAACGGAAGTTATAACCTATATAAAAAAATCACGAGAACTAAAATCTAAATTTAAACTAAGCTAAAAATCTGAATTTAAACACATCTCTCCCCTTAAATGAAATGAACCAAAAAAAAAAGATAGACTAGCAATGGTTTGATCGATGGTATGTGAAGACGGAAAAGAATGAAAGAGAGGGGAATAGAATTTTACGTTATTTACTTATTTTTTTTTTTAATAAATGAACTTGTTAGAATTAGGCTTACAATATACTTGCAATGCATATTTTATTTTTATATAATTTTATTAAATAGAAATAAGATAATATAAATAATTTAAAATTATTTTAAGGGCCGTACATTATAAACAAAACGGTTTAATGATTTTATTTGTTTGTTTATTTTTATTTTTTAAATTATTTGATTAGATAAATATGTTTTTTTAAATTATTTTTAATTTTTATATATAAAATTTAATAATATTTTTAGAAAAATAATATTTACTTTATTTTTATAATTTATTTTTTATCAAAAATTAAATAACTTAATATAAATAATTTAAAATACTAACAACAAAACTAAATACTAAAATTAAACGATAACAAAACAATAATATTTAATAATAAATAAAGTATTATTAATACATATATAGAATATAACTTCTGACTAGTAATTAAAAATTTAAAAGTTAATGAAAATAACTTTATATAAAGGTTGATAGTGATTATAACAGTTATAAAATTTTAAAAAATATTTTTTAAAAAATGAACTAATTATTTTATTTTGTTATCTAATTGAAATTTCCTATCAAGAATCTAAATAATAAAAAGATAAGCAGTTAATAGTATGTGAATAACATCACTTGATTTATTTGATATATAAAAGACATTGTTATATAATATTAAGAAGTGTTATTCCTAGATTGTAAAAATGATTTTGAGCATTTAAATATCGTGAATTTTAATTAAAAATATAAATATTATTGTATTACAAAACGGTAATAAATTTTTGATAAAATATATTATTTTTAAATGTTTAAATCAATCTTAAAAATTAAGGACAATAAAATTCTATACTTTTTATTAGTCATTGTTGTAAAATTTTATTTTTTAATTATTAATTTAAAATTTTAAGATAATATTTTATTATTTTTATTATATTTTTATTTTAGAAATTTATACAAAAATACTTGTTTTTTTATATGGAAAAGAAGATGTATAGATATTAAAAAATATAATTAATATTATTAATTTTTTTTAAAATTATTAACATTATTGTTTTGATATAAATAAAAATATTAATTAATTTTTTTAATTTGTAGGAAACAGTCTAAAATGACCTGTAAAAGAAACAATAATGTATACGGTTTTAGTTTTATATTTTATTAATTATATTATATAATATTTTATTTATTATATTAAATTCATAAAGATGTACGAGTACATAATATTTATATTGAAAGGTTGACATATGAAAATTTTAAATTATTTTAATAATTATTAAAAATATTTTAATTATATTGATTTAAAATATATTTCATAAATTAAAATTAAAAGTAAGAATACTTTTATGTGTATTTAAATTTAAGCTAACCCATTCTAATTTATTTATCAACAACAATCAAACCTGTAAATTAACAAAGAGAGGTTACGTCTAGCAGTAGCAGCTAGTTCTCTCAGGACATATCATGGTTTCAATTCCACTAGAAAGATTGTTCATGTTTTTAAAAAGTGTAAAGATATAAAACTAAGATAAAAATTATTATATATTAATCAATTTATAAGCATTATATTTTAGTTTTAAAATTATCTGAAAATAATTTTTTTATAATATTTTTTCTACAATTTTACTGATAAAAAATATGTGTAATGTTTCGATTTAAAAAAAAAAAAACTTCGATGGAAATGATTATATTTTTGAATTTTTGAATTTTAAATTAATTTTAAAAATAAAATTTGCTCAACAAAAATAATTTTAAAATTTTTTTAATATATTTTTAAAACTGACTCAAATTTTAACATAAAAAAATTATTAAACACTATTTAAATTTTAAAATATTTTTAATTTTTAATTTATATAATTTTATCATTATTTATAATAATAATATATTTTATTATGAAATATTATATAATAAAAATAAAATAAATTATTAGTTAATAAATAAATTATATTAAAATATAATATTATAATATTATATTATATTATATAATTATTGAAAATATAATATTCTAATATATATTATTTTTATATAAAATAAATATTAAATAATATTAAATTATTTATTTAAATATTAATATCAAATATATATAAAATAAAAATTTATATAATTATATAATATTTTTATATCATAATTATCATATTATTATTAATATTTTATTGATATTTTTATTTTTATCTATTAATATCATCATTATCATAATAATAATAATAATAATAATAATAATAATAAATTTTATTTTTATTATTGTAAAATTTTAATTATTTATTTATTTTTATAAATTTATAAATAAATAATATTATTTAATAAATAAAAATTATATTTTATTTATAATATTATAATTTAATATTATATAATATTATATAAATTTTTATAATATAATATATATTATTTTTATATAATAATAAATTTTAAATATTATAATACTAACATATGAAATTATTTTTTATATATTAATTATTAAATAATATATAAAATATAAAATAAATAATTATATAATATTATTTATATTATAATAATTATTTTAAAAATAATAATAATAATATATTTTTATTATTTTTAAATTTAAATTTAATTTATTTAATTTTTATATTAGAAAATAAAAAATATTAATTTAAATAAATTATATTAAATTTATAAGATAAAAAAATTATTTTATATTATATAATTATTTATAAAATAATATTATAATATACATTATCTTACATAAAATAAATATTAAATAATATAAATTTATTATAATAATAATATAGATAAATTTTTTATTTAAAATATTAATAATTAAATAATATATAAAGTATAAATTTATAATTTATATAATTTTTTTATAATATAATTATTATATTATTATTATTATCATATAAATACTATTTTTATTGTTATTTTTTTGTTATTATTATAATAATATTAATTTATTATTTTTTAAAATTTTAAAATTTTAAAATTTATATTATTTTAATTTAATTTAATTTTTAAAATAATTTTTTTATTTATATATTTTCTATAAAAATATAATAAAATAATTTAATTAAGTAATTTTATTTATTTTTACAATAATATTTAAAAATTAAAAATACAACTAAAAATTAAAAACAAAAAAATTAAAATTAAAAATTAATTTTTTTTTTTTTTTAAAAATTAAAATTAGAAACTATTCTAAACATAATTTTAATTAATTAATTTTTTAACTGTGAAAACAAATTTTGTGACTTACTCTCCATGGACATGTAATCAACTAACATGCACACGAAGCTTACTTCACCTACTTCTACTTCCACGTTGCAACAAACTTCTTTTTCCTTCTTCGCGTGGTGCTGGTCAGTAATCATCAAAAATTGAAGAATCCACTAGCAGTGGTTCGTAGTAGATACTGTGAACACCATGGATCAAATTAACATTTTAAAAGATTAATTCTTAATCGAAACAATTAAAAATAGAGCTGGCACGTAATTCATGAAGGAGAAGAGATGAAAATAAAATATATGAATAATTTTAAATTTATTTATTATTTAGAAAATATAAATTTTATATTTAATTTTATTTAAATATAAATATTAAATTAAATTAATTTGGTTATTAATATTTAATTAGTTAATAATAAATTAAATAATTATTTAAATTAATGTGAGATCATGTACTAATTATTTAATAATATATATTTATCAATTATGTTCATAAATTTTTATAAATCTTATAAATTTTAAAAATTATGGTACTTAAATTTAAAATTTTTAAAACAATTTTTAAAAGATAATATTTAATGATTTTTAGATTATATAAATATAAGAAAATACTTATTTAAAAAGCCTATGAAATATTGAATTACTTTTTAATTTATAAAAATATTTAAAGTTTATTACTTTATAAGAATAAATATATTTTATTTTCAAACTATTTACAATGTTTAAAAAATGTATAATTAACATTTAATTAACTTATTATATATGTAATTTTATATTTATATTTTGATATATGAAAATAAAATATATAAATTTTGAAATAATTTTATATTAATATTTATTTTATAAAATTTTTGTAAGTTTGACAAGTTATTTTATAATTAAATAATGTTAGAATATTTTAATTTTATTTTTTAAAAATAATTTTCTTATAAAATAAAAAAATTATAATTTAAAAAAAACAAATAAAAAAGAAAACAATCTATTAACATGTATTGTGTATATAAAAAAATTGTTTTGTAAGTTATTAGTGTAAGATAATCTGTAAAGTTTTTTATGAAGGAGACTAAAAAATTTAAAAATAAAATAGATTGTAATTTATAATAAATAATAAATTATAAGTTCGTTAGATTTGAATCTTTTAATGATTTAAGGTTGTTTATTTAAATTAGAATTACTCTAGTTAAATTTAGTCATTTTAATTAGATTCTAAAAACTGTCATTAACGATAATAGAATTTATAATTTTTAAAAATAATAATAATGTTAGTATTGTTAGGGATATTTTTTATAATTTAAAAATAGGGATGGTTTGTGATCACATACATCGTGCATGTAACAATGATGATCAACAATAGATTAGGAAGACTCTTGATGATAATGATGATCAACAATAGATTAGGAAGACTCTTGATGATATGAGATGTATTATGTTTAAATCTAATTTTGAGTATATCATCATAAAAACCTATTAAGTGCATGATAAAATTAATTATGTTTACACTTACATATTAAAATTTTTAAGATAGTAATATGTAATTAATCAAAAAATTTATATATTATTTATATTAAAATGTAAAATAATATATTACTTATATCTAAATTTTTGTTTGAATAAAATATTTTATTTATTTTTTACTATTTTTTTTTTTATGTAACTATAATTTTATAATAAAATTATGTTGTAATTTTTTATATTAAGATGATTGTCGATAAATAGAATAATTTAATGTTTTACAGATACCTATTTTATACCTCATTTACATTATTTTAATTTACGTATATTTAAGAAATATTTAACCAACATATCTTTAATAAATATATATAATTTAAAAAATTAAATAAATCATAAACATACAATATATACATATAAAAAAATAATATATAAATAAAGTTAAAAAATATAAATAATTAAAAAATATGTGTTTCGTAAATATATATTAAATTTTATAAATATAAATTTTAATAAATATAACATTTAATAGACATTTTATTTGATATTATTATTTATGTTATATATATATATATTGTATTTAGAGATATTATTATTTATGCTAAATATATATTGCATTTATAAGTGAAATTTAACGTCAGTGTTGCGATCAATTTTATACACAGCCATGAAAAAATATACATTTTGTGAGTTCATTAATAATACCTTTTATCGATTTAAATATTTAAGTACAACCATATAATACGTGCAAAATTTTACTAAAACTGAACAGTAAAATATAATTAAAAATTTAATTTTATACATTTCAAAATCATATATATATATATATATATATATATATATATATATATATATATATATATATATATATATATATATATATCATGTATTAACTTTCTAATCAATATAGCATTTTATATTAGTTTTGGGATAAAATAAACTGAAACTATATTTAATAGTGACAAACATTGAAATTTACTAAATCACCTTTCATGACAAATATTTGATAAACAAATATTTTAATTACCTTCACCAATTAAAGATATTTAATTATATTATTAAAACAATTACCTTTCACGGTAATATTATATATATATATATATATATATATATATAATTGATTACATAATAAGATTTTAATATCTTTTTATTATTATTTTATTAAATTTATTTTAAAATATACATTTAAGGATTAGTTTAATAATAAAGGATAAAAATTAAAGTAGTTTATATAATGTATTTAAATCTCATATTTTTCTGATTATAAAAAGGACACATTCATACATTATATTAATAAATATAATAACAATAATAATTTATCTTTTTTAATTTATTTTATTCGAAATAAATTACTATTAATTATTTTAAAGTTAGATTTATATTAAAAATATTTTTATTTTTAATGATCTTTTCGTAAAGCATATGTTAAAGTAAAAAAAAACTTTAAATTCATATTAATAAAATTTTAAATTATTTAAATTTATATTTTAATGATTAAATTTATATTTTAAAAATTTAATTATACTTAAATTATTTTATTCAATAACAAAATAAAATAATATATTATTAAATATGTTGAATATTTTAGATATATTTAGTAAAATTAAAAATAACCTAATCCAATGTTGAAAGATGTAAATTAAAAGTTAAAAAGTTAATTAAAAATCTATAATTAATAAACTAATAATTAAATTAAAATTATTTGATAAAATTAACTATTAAATTAACTAATAGATATAAAACAATAAATAAAGAAACAATTAACTAATTATTTAATAGATTAAAATTGTTATAGTGTGGACATTTTTTTAAAAATATTTTAAACCACGATTAAATAAATTTTTTATTTTAAAAAATATTATTTTTTTCAAATTTTTATATAAAAAAATTAAATAAAGATTCCAAAATATATTTCTATAATTTAAAATGTTTTATCACATATGATTTAAATATAAAAAAAATATCATAACAATTGAAATAAACATCAAATATTAAAAAACTCAAAATATAATATTTTATAACAATATAAAAAATAAATATATTAAAATTAATAATATTATTATAAAAAATTATATAATATTAAATTTATAAAAAAAGTAAATAAAAAATAAATTTATAAAAATATATTAAAAGATAAAAATAAATAAAAACAGCCCAACTATGAACTAAAGTATTTAAAAGTTACTTAAAATAAATTTTACAAAAGCATTAGTTGTTGTTCTAAATATATTAGTAAGTATTAAACAACTATTTTACTAAATAATATTAAAATATTTTAACAAAATTTTTCATTAATAATTCTAACTTTTAGCTAACTAGAATGTTATCAAACATTAAATAAAACATCAGAAATTTAAAAAAATTATAGCTTCCATATTTTGCAAAAAACTATAATAAATATTGAATTTAAATGATGCGATGATGCAAAATATTTTCCACTTTTAAGGAAAACTATTTTTTTCTATTAAAAAAATGAAATATTAACAATTTTATTAGTTAATTAAAATAATATATGCGTATATTTTTATTTTATACATATTATTTTCTATTGATTATGTATATTTTTATTTTATACATATTATTTTCTATTGATTATGTTCACATATGTGCATTGCGTCACTATTATTAGTAGTAGGTAAAATAACTTATTAGGTGACGTCCGTATATATATATATATATATATATATATATATATATATATATATATATATATATATATATATATATATATATATATATATTATTTTAAATATGTTTATTTTACTAACTTTCTGAATTTTTTAAATTGAAATTAAATAAATATAAGTCAAATTTAATTAATAAAAGAGATTAACTTAAAAAAAATTTGTTAGCTTCTTAAAAAATTAAAATTACTCAATATTTTATACATTATTTGAATTAAAGAATTAAAGAAAAAAAGAATTAAAAGGTGGAAAAGGGTTGAAAAGATTTCTTTTATAATTTATTGTATATAAAAGAAAAAAATTATTTTTTTGGATCTCATATTTTTATATTTTTTTCTATGAAAAAAAATTAAAGAAGTAAATGTTTTTTTAAAATTTTAATTATTGCTTAAAATAAATAAATAAATAATTATAATATTAATAACAAAATAGCATATAATAAAAACTAAAATTCATATTTATATTATTTTTTTAATTTATTTTTAATTATCCAAATATTTTTATTTTTATTTATTTCTATATATCAAAACAATTTATTTTTATTTTTATTTACTCCTTATTCCTCCTCTTTCCCTTTCTTTCTTTTTTTTTTTTTCTAATTCATTTTAATTTGAGGAGTCTTTTAACTAACATTTTCTTGTTAGCTAGCATCCTTTCTGTGCTCATGACGGCATCACCCCAAACTCTAACAGGGCAAGTTATCTTGGTCTAAAGATTCTTCTTTTTTAGACTACATCAATAACACAAAGGATAATGACAGAAATCTACGGAGGATAACCCAATATGTTAACAGATTCCCTTCGTTGTAAACACTTTGAATTCCACATTCTACCTTTGTCATCTACTTATTGGGCTTTGTTGGCTTTGTCTCATCTCCCTTCTCCCTAGGCATAGGCTGATTTAAGAAAATGCCTTTATTTTTATTTTAATTATAAATAATTTTTTTAAAAGATTAGATTAAGCATATTTTTAATTCTTTTAAAATAATCAATTATATGATTATTAATGTTCATCTAAATTAGATAAAAATAAAATAAATTAACTATAATTAAAGGATAATAATTAAAATATTTTTTTAAAAAAATATAATATAATTTAATTAATTTAATATAATTAGCAATCATAATTAAAATATTTCAAAACATAAAAATATAAATAAAAAAATTTATAATTGGAGAATAAAAATTAAAATTTGATTATTTTTAAAAAATAAAAAACATATTTAATTTTAAAAAAATTATAAAAAGATAAAATATTTTTATTATTTCATACATTTTTAAAAACAATTTTATAAACTAAATAATCTTATAGATTTTGACTATCCATCTTAAAAAAATATATTTACTTAGGATATGTATTAAGGAAGTGAAAATAAAATATATTTTATAAATAGAAATATTTAAATTTAAGATAACTGAAAAAGCCATGTTAAATGTTTTTTATTTATAAAAAATATTTTATCTCTTTTTTAATTTATTTCATAATGCAGGAAATATATGAATAAGAAGAAAATAATTTTTATTATCAATTTTTTAGTAATTTTATATTAAATTGATAGAAATTTTATTAATGGATGGAAAAATAAATAGATTGGCAAATTAAAACATATTTTCAGTTGAGATTTATATATTAATTTTTTATTAAATTAAAAACATTCATATATTGGACTTAGTAGTTTAATGTAAATATATTCCTTGAGATGCTTTTTTTTTTCTAAAGTTCTCAATATCAAATCACACATCTTAAAAAGATAAGGAATAATATTAATTAATATATCAGTTGTAAGAAAATTAGTATAATATTTGGAATATATTCTTATTCAAACTAATTTTTATTATATATTAATTATGATTAGTAATAATAAATATAACAAATTAATAAATATTTTTAATTTTCAAAAAGGTTAACATTAAAAATTACTGAACTTATTTTAAAAATATTTATAAGAGAAAGCAAAACATTTCTACCGAAAAATGAGCACAGCCATTATCGAAGAGAACGACTCAACCAAAATTCCTTAAATGAAAAATAATGATTAATTGCTTCCAAACAAATTTGCATTGAACTGTATACCAACTGAATCAAAAATCACCCTCATTTGCGAATACAGCGGCGGTCACAGTAATACTGGATAAAAACAGATAATTCTTCCACTTATAAATATTATCATTGATACATTTATGCATCTCATATAATGTTAATAAATTTAAAAAATAAAACAAATTTAATAATTTAAATAAATAAATAAGCCGATGTATATGTATATTATTATTTATGTGTTAAAAAAAATTCCAATCTTTACAGGATCATAATCTATAACTTACCAAAAAATAAATAAATCCTGTAGTATGAAACTTGTTTGCATCTGTTAATGGACATGGAATAAATAAAATTATATTAAAAATCTTTTTCAATCGAAAAAGACTGTGATGTAATGTCTCTAAATGCAGCTATACTTTTGTAACCTTAAAACTTAGTGCCATAGTTAGGAATTGAAGTAGGTTGAACTAACTTAGATTTTGAGTGTTTAAGTTTAATTTATTTAAAAATTTTAAGGTCTAAATTTGGGTCTAGTATATGTTAAAGATTTTTTTTTGTTAAGATCTGATCCGATTTAAAGTTTATCAGTCTACAAATTTGTTTAAAAATTTACATAACAAAAAAAAATTAATAAATAAATTTAAAGTTTACATAAATAATTGATTAAAAAAACTTACAAATTTAGAGTTTACGAGATATATATATATATTAAATTATGTAAATAAAATATAAAATAAATATTATATAAATATAATATATTAAAATAAATATAAATATAAATAGATCCTTAAATAGGTTAAATAAACTTTTTTTATAAGTTTGCATCGACTTGTTTATCTAAATTTTTTTTAACCTGAACTTGTATATTTACCAAACGAGCCAAGCCCTTAAACCCATGAAAGAAAAAAATAAAAATATGATAAATAAAAAAAGAAAAATAAAAAATAAATACAATGATAAAAAATTATTTAAATAAATAAAAATAGAAGAAATATGTTTTTTATTTTAATAAATAGAAAAAAGAATGGAAAAATATATTAATAATATAAAACTATTTTATATAAATTAAAATAATAATTTAAATTTTAAAGTTTTTATTATTTTTTATAAATATAATAATTATTTAGTTTTTGAAAACTGAATAATTAAAATTAATAAAAATCTGACATAAATTCTCCCATTTTATGCAAGGATTATAAATATGTAGGACCAACAAAGATTAATTTTTTATAAAATAAATTGATTAAAAAGAGAAAAGAAAATTTTAACACCCCTTTCTATCCCATCAATTCCTTGCCATCATTGTATCCTTGCATCTTCGGAGGAGCCCCAACATTTTGACAAGTAGTAGAGTGTTTCATTCACCAATTCTATATAACAAAGGTGAACAACACCACAACCAAACGCGAATCACTCACCAAATATGAGTTCTGCAAATCTTGGTACCTGGGCTTGTCCCTCCCTTCACACCACAAACATACCCTCAACTCTTAACCCATTTCTTCACACACTCAAAATGCTTCCCATTACCCCCAAACAAGGAAGAGCAAAATTAATCACTTCTTGTTCCCCTCTCTCTGTCTCTGCAGTTCTCACTGTCAAAGCCAAAGAAATTGAAGACACACAAAACTTCAATTTCGAAGTCTACATGCTTCAAAAGGCCAACACAGTGAACCAAGCCTTGGACGCTGCTATTGCGATAAAGGATCCGGAGAAGATCCACGAAGCCATGCGGTACTCCCTCCTCGCCGGGGGCAAGCGTGTCCGGCCGGTACTCTGCATCGCAGCGTGCGAGCTCGTCGGCGGCAGCGAATCAACGGCCATCCCTGCGGCGTGCGCCGTGGAGATGATCCACACCATGTCGCTCATTCACGATGATTTACCCTGCATGGACAACGACGACCTCCGGCGAGGGAAACCGACGAACCACAAGGTGTTCGGCGTGGACGTGGCGCTCCTCGCTGGAGACGCTCTGCTGTCGTTGGCATTCGAGCACGTGGCGGTGGCGACGAAGGAGGTGTCTCCGGGGAGGGTGGTTCGGGCAATTGGGGAATTAGCGAAGTCGATTGGCGCGGAGGGTCTTGCTGCGGGGCAAGTGGTGGATGTACATTCGGAAGGGTTGGAGAATGTGGGGTTGGAGAGGCTTGAATTTATTCATCTTCACAAAACGGCAGCGTTGCTAGAAGCTGCTGCTGTGTTGGGAGCGATAATGGGTGGTGGTTCAGATGAGGAAGTTGAGAGGTTAAGGAGGTTCGCTAGATGCATTGGGTTGTTGTTTCAGGTTGTGGATGATATTCTTGACGTTACCAAGTCTTCTGAGGAATTGGGGAAGACTGCGGGTAAGGACCTGGTTGCTGATAAGGTCACATACCCTAAGCTTTTAGGGATACACAAATCTAAGGAATTTGCTGATAATTTGATCAAGGATGCCAAGGAACAATTGGCTGCCTTCAATCCCGCCAAGGCCGCTCCGTTACTTGCTTTAACCAATTACATTGCTTACAGGCAAAATTAACAGCGTTTAGTTTCTTTCTTTACGACAAAACTGGGAATCTAAAAACATTGGATACATCAAATCCCAATCTTCCAACTCTGGACGTGTCAAATACTATTCCTTTTCACCTCTGTGCTTCGGTTTTTTTTTTTTTTTTCTCTAAGGTGTATTCTCCAGTGATTTTGTAATCAAATAATTATTATTTTTTTCCTAGTTACCTGAGCTTGGCTTTTTCTATCTTTGGTTCAGCCCGGTGTCAAATTTCAGATGAAGTTGAAGATGATCAATAACTTCAAAAAAACAGTGTCGGTTGAAAATTGAGATGGATAAGATAATCAATAACTTCATGAAATCATGTGCAACATCAGTATATTTAATTAATTCTATCTAGGTAGTATATTCGAACAAGTTATAACTCTCAAGGTTTGAGTCTGAAGCAATCAGTTGCATCCAAATCGGTCAGCATTTTCTTTAAAGATTCCTTTAACATCAAATGAAACCCTTCAATATTTTATTAATATATATATATATATTAATGCAATTGGTAGTGGTGTAAGTGAGCTGTGTGATTCAACTGTTTCAGGGATTTATCTGTCTCTTACAGGGTTGTTTTTTCAGTATTCAAAAACTTTGCAGAAGTGAAAGAACTGTCATTTTTTTAAAATAACATTGATTGATAAATATAATTGATTACATGTTTAAAAAAATTAATTAAATAGGTTTAATTTAAATTTAAATGGCAATTAATAAATATAATCGCATAATTAATTTGATAGACGTTTAAAGATAATTTCAAATAAATCACATTTAAAAATAGGTAATTAAAATTAAAATTAATAATTAAAAATTCATTTTAAAACCTATAATTAACATAGAAGAAAAATTGCTAATTTGAACCGTACTGACTCAATCTCATGCACACACAAAATAATATATATATATATATAAGAATCAATTAATTTTATTTATAATTTTTAAAATTAAATTAAATTATTAAATTAATAAATTTTATTATTTAGATATATTTATAAAATTTAAAAAATTTAAAAAATACTTTAGCTTTTATTATATAGTTTTATTTTAACGAATAATATATATTTTAATATTATATATATTTTTTATTTTATTTTATTAAATATTAATTTTTTTAAAATTTTATAAATATAATATTTAAAATAAAGTTTTATTAATTTTATTAATAAATTAATAAACTTTAATCATTTAAAAAAGTTATAAAATAAACAATATTATGCTAAAATTATTCTTAAAATAATTTATTGTGGTATGTGTACGTTTTATATGGGGGTGAGGGGAGAGGACAAGTTGATGCTAAATGAAGGAAAATTAGCATGTAAGCTTGGGATAGGAAATTTGAGTTACAAGTCGCCAAAAAACCGTTGGCAGAAACCAAAGAGATAAAGAGAACAGATATAAGAAAAATTAACCAAACAAGTTGAAAAATATTGAAAACAAGTATCCTCATCTGAAGAAAAAAAAAAAAAGACACAAAAATATCCGAGAATGTGTTTGTTTATATGGATACAACTTAATTTAGAAAGTGTAACCAAACCAACTATATTTTTGTTCAAGAGATAAAATAAAGATAAAAGAGTTTTAGGAAGCTGATACAATTAAACATAAATTTGAGACGATCGAGAAGATTCATTCCTCTACTAACATGTTGAAAAAAAAAAAAAAGTGAGAAATGAATAAAGTAAATATTTAACTTAACGTGTTACTTATCTCTAACTATTAATTAATGCCTATAAATGCATTATTATTTTAAAATTATATGTATATATATATATTAATGTGTATCTAAAAATATATAATAAATAATGATTGTTTAAAAATTACAGAATTTAATATTATAAATATATTAAATCTTATGATTTAGAATGAAAATTTATTATTTATAAAGTTTTATAATGTATTTTGACATACATTGAAAAAATAAATCATATATGTTATTTATGTAACCCTTTCTTCTAAAAAATACGATATTAAGAACATGTTAATTAATATTTTAAAACATGTAATAATTAAATGTATTTAATACAGACATGAAATATATTAAATGTGAAAAATTTATATAAAAATAAAATAAAATGAATTAATCTTAATCATTAAATATTATCATAAATAATTAAAATTAAAATATAAAAATTATGAAATATTTTAAAAATTTGTATAATTTTTAAATTTAATCACGTGATTTTAATTATTTCACCCTCCTTCTTTATATATACATTTTAAATATAGTTAGATAGATAATTAAAACTTAATACACAGTAAACATTAATTAATAACAGTATTGAATATCATTAATGA
Source organism: Canavalia ensiformis (assembly GCA_026541065.1). Classification (NCBI taxonomy): domain Eukaryota; kingdom Viridiplantae; phylum Streptophyta; class Magnoliopsida; order Fabales; family Fabaceae; genus Canavalia; species Canavalia ensiformis. Next base: position 649,555 of record JAMKYM010000454.1, read on the forward strand.
ATTAAATCTTACAATTTGGTACGTGCACATAAAATATATTACATGAGAAATTGTTTTTTAGACATTAATAAGATAAAGAGATCTTTATAATTAAATATTATCATAAATAATTTTAAAAAATATACAAATTAATAATATTTTAAAAAATATATAAATTTTAAAATTAATATCATTCTCTTCCAATGATATATGATAAAAATTTAATAGCATATTTATATTCAAAATTACATTATTTTTTATATAAAAATAATTTTTTATCATGTATCATTAAAATAAAAATATAAAAATTATGTATGTTTTAAAAAATTATATAATTTTTAAACGATTATATAACTTAAAAACTTTATAATTTTGATTATAAAAATTTATTTTTTAAATAATTTAATTTTATATATATATAAATAAAACTATTTATAGAAGTAATTTTAGTTAGAATTACTTCACTTTATAATTTTTATAAATAATTAAATTTTATCAATCAAATCATTAAATTAATAAATTATATTATATAAAATTTTTAAAAAATAAATTTAAATTAACGAATAATATTTTTTTTATAATATTCAATATTTAAAATTTTATAAAAAATTTATATAATATAATTTATTAATTTAATAATTTAATTAATAAAATTTAATTATTTATAAAAATTATTAAATAAAATAACTTTAACTAAAATTATTTCTGTTAATTTCTTCCTTCTCTTTGTATATAAATATATATTATAGTTATCATTGATGTTTGTTAACCTCAAGACTCAAGAGAGGTTTGTTCTCCATTTAAGAATACAACATTGTACTCTGCCTTCTTTTCTAACTTATAAATCGAACTCTGTTACATTTGTTCATATATTTTAGTAGTGTTAAATAAAATAGTGCATATATTTATTATTTAAAAATATAATTTTTATTTAATATTTTTTATTTAAATTTTTAATAACAAAAATCAGTTATTATTAACAAGATTCTTCAATCAAAATTAAAATTATATCTCAATAATCAATACTAGTCTTGAATAGTAACATTTAATACCTTTATTAAAAATAAATTTTCTGTTTCTTTTGCTTGTCCAAAAAAGATAATGCAAACTTAATTTTTATTTATTATTTATTTTTATTTTCAACAAAGTATTAATTATTTCTCTTTTTTATATATATTTGTATTTATTAACTATAATAAATAAAAATAGATAAAAGAAAAATAAAGAATAAATTATAAAAAAAATAGATATATTTTTTATAAAATTAAAAAATATTAATTATACTTTTTAATATTTATGCATTTTCTCTCTTTAAAAAAATAAAATAAGACACAAAAAATATTAGATATTTTAGGGTTCAAGACTTTTTTACAAAAGGTATTAAATGTGAATATTAAAAATAAATATCAATTAATAAAATTGTTCCTCATTTAGTAATTAGACGAATTTGTAGAAATATAATGTAGGAAAACTTAAAATTATTCCTGTTAGTTTTTTCTAATGTTTGCTTTAGGACACACATTAATAAATTAATAAATAATAATTTTTATCAGAAAAATGTAACATTTAATGTTATTAAATTTTCATAAAAAATTACTATACATTCTTAAATGTAAATTACTATACATTCTTAAATGTAAATTTAAAAAGTATTTTATGAAAAAAATTGATTTTTTTTTTGCTTTGATGTTTAAGATTATGCATAATAATTACTCAATATAATTGGTATTAAAACTTTGGAAAATATTATTTAATTTTATATTATATCCCTTATTTAGTAATTGTTAAAAAGTACATATTAATTAATAAATATAATTTTTTAAAATGTATTAATTATCTGTTGATCTTATAACATAACATTAAAAAATAACAAAAGTATTAAAGTGTTAAAAAAAACTATGGAGTAACTTTTGATGTTTTTTAGCGGTTCTTTCACCATCTCATTTTATATGTTGATTAAAATTATGGGTTTTGATAATTATTCACGCTATTTTTCTTATAAGACAACTTTAATCAAATTACATCGATCACGAAAGTAGTTAAACTTTTTAATAATTTATTAGTTTTATTTTTATTTAATATTATTGACTTTAAGTTCAATATCAACATTTTCCATTATTACTTTATATGTAGGTTTCCAATAACTTTAAGTATTAAATATAATTTTGAAAAAATTAATAAATGCTTCAAGAAATTATAAAATACTTTAAAAAAATTCTAAGATTTCTTAAAAATATCTTTTAAAAAAGATGAGACGGAATACATAAAAAAATTGTATATTAATTTCGCTAAAATGTTATTATAAACGTCAGAGTGTACTAATCAATTGTCTATATGTTTTTTTCTTTGGAAGTAATGTAGTTATTTTAGCGATTAATTAGTTGGTAAAAGCGATTCTCAACAAATAAAATTATTATTAAAAGATAAATAATTAATATTTTATTGATGTTTTAGAGTAAAAATAATTTGACAAAAAAAAAAAACTGTTCAAGTGACATATAAAATAAGATGGAGAAAGTATAATTTTTTTTCAAAATTTTAAAAATTAAAAATTTTAAATTAAAAAGGTATAATTAAAATATTTATTTTAATTTTGAATAGAAACTTACATATTATAGAAAAATTTTAAATTAATATTATTACATTTTTTTATCTTTATACTTTGTATAAAAAATCCTACCAGCAAAAACCACCGGAGTGTTATACATCTAGGCCAAATGTTCCACGGGTGGATAGCAACATTAAATTGTATGTTGCATGATTCGGAGTTAATATCACAATTATTTATTTTAAGTTTATTTTAAGAGTTTTTTTAATAATGATACAAGTAATAAAAATTGAATTTAAACTTTTATATAAATTATTTAAATTTTTTATCATTAGGTAAATCTAACTTATATTTTAAGAGTTTGATTTTTTTATGTATTTTTCTGTTTAAATAAAATACAGTATTGTTTTTTAGAATTATCATTCTTTCAATTAAATGGACAAAAAAGTAATAATAGAAGCAAAAGAAATCACGTAAGCCTAATGTCTGCTTCGTTTTTGTTAATTTTCAATTTTTGCTGCCCCATTAATACAAATACAACGTTACTATTAGTACTCATACTTGGAAATTTCCATTCATGCTCCAATATTGAATATTGGGCTTTCATGGCCTCGTGATACATGCAGTCTTGGTATGCAGAAAAAACAAAACGACAGGAGTCCTAATTGTTCTCTATTTTTCATTTGTTTATTTTTTAAGAATTTTATTTTTTTAATATTCTAATTACCCGTTCAACATAATATTAATTAATTTTTTTAATTATTATATTTTTTCCTACTTAATTACATATTTTATTTTTAAATACTTTACATACTATCATAAATAAATCATATTAAATAATTTAAAATATTATATATATATATATATATATATATATATATGATATTAATTATATCATGATCTACTTGTTATACTTCTAAATGAAAAAAAAATAAGTAGAATATTTTTTTTAAGTTGTACCATGTCTAATTAATTTTTTTATTTAGTAAAATTATTATATAAAATTTTGTCTTTACTATTTAAAATATGTAATCTAGATCATATTTTTATTTATTAAAATAGTTATTTAAAATTTTAATTAGAAATATATAATTTATTTTTCTTAGCAAATCTCAGATGATATTTAATTTCAAAAATGTTTTCTATTTTTTGTATAAATATTATTTTTGTACTAAAAATAGTAAAACTAAGAAATAACTATTTATATTTGTTTATTTTTCAAAAAAATAAAAATAAAATATATTTTGGTAAGCCAGATAATACCATAATTGTCCTTTGAAAATTCAGAGTGGGCACATTTATAGTTCACCAATAAACTGTTGTCCGATGACATCCTTGAAGTAAAGAAAAGACATTTCACATTTTCATCAAGTATAAGCAGTTCTGAGAAATAAAATGAATTTCACATTTTCATCAAGTACAAGCAGTTCTGAGAAATAAAATGAAGGTGATTGTACATTTTATTTAAAATGTATTGAAATAAAAAATAAAAATATAAAATATAAAAGAAAGATAGAATAAAAAATATAATAATTAAAATAAATAAAAAATAAATCTTTTATTAAAGTAACTTGTTAAGTATATTTTTTGAAAATGATCTTAATTAAAGTATGTTTGCATTGATTGAGAGTTTCTACATCAGATTGATTTAAGAATGTATATGTGATTTGAATTTTGTGCTAACATGTTTGGTAATTTTATAATAATTTTTTTTATACTTAAATATGAATTAATATAATAAATTATAATTATATACTGAATTAAAAATTCATACTAATTTTTATTATAAAATTATTTTAGATAAAATATTTCAAATATATATCATATCAATTTAATTTTTTAAATAAAATTAATTATATAAAATCAAATTTATTCGAAATACACACACTTAGTTATCGCTTAAAAAATGCAAGTTCAATCTTAATTAAAGGAACAAGTTATAGCTTAGTAAAATATTTTGATATCAGTTAAAATGTTATATAGAATCACATTTTATTTCATTGTAATGTGATTTTACAAAAATTGATGATATTTAAATATTTTTAATTAAGATTAATTTTATTTTCAAAACTTACATCAGCACTAATTTAATAAATTGTAAGTTTTATATTAAGTGATAAAAGTATAATAATTTTTTTTATAAATTTAATTAAAAATAAAACATAAATTAAATTATTTAAAATTTATTTTAAAATAAATTTAATTATATAACATTAAATTAATTTAAACTTGCAAACCCTCCTGCCCTTGTTTTGAGTTTAAATTTAGTTGACCTGCAAATAGTTACGCTAGTCTGATCAGTACTTTTCTCGAGGTTTTTTTTTCTTATTTTTTTTTATTTTTTAATAGTTATTTGGTGTTATATTTCATACTTGTCCCCTTTTTGTCCTTTTCTGAATGAGAATCTTTGATATAATTCGCTTGACACCTAATTAGTATAGAAAAGGAAGATTTACTCTTTTCCATGAAAATTGAGGTGGACAGGTGGAGGATTGCAAAATTGCGACTATATAACCCTGTCTATTTAAGATTATTTTATTATTTTTAAAATTTTCTATTTTTTCTTTAACTTCTTTAAAATATATATATTTTTAAAATATTTTCATTAATATTTTTAAAATTTGGAACTATAACAATGTTTTACAAATTTTTTATAATTTTAATTTTTAAAAAAATACATTTTTTAAATTTTATAAAACATTTAGAGAATAAATTATTTTTATATATTTTTAAAATTATTTTTTTTTTTTAAATTTAAACAAACGGTAGTCACCAATTAAGGTGGGAATTTGGTTAAGTTTTGTTTTTCAAAAAATATTATTTACTGATACGTTATTAAATTTAAAAATTAATACATACATTTTGTTCTATTTTTAACACATTATCAATTTTTAAATTATAAATAAATAGTTACTGTTATATTATATATCATATATTTAAATTATATAAAAATCTATATACATATTTATCATAGGATATCAATCGATAGGATAATCGTAAATTTCTTTATGATAGAAAGTTATTGGAATATTGATATATGTCATTTAATTTTAAACTATACATACACACGTCCTCCCCGCATATTATATTATATATTATATATATATATATATATATATATATATATATATATATAAAAAAGAGAAAGAAAAGTTTATATATTAATTTTAATATTTATACTAATTTAATATTTTTTTATAAAATATAACATTTGTTATTTAATTGTTGATGTAAAAAAATTTTTATCAAATAAATTATATTTATAAAATTTTATATAAAATATAAATTAATAAATATTTTTTATGTATAATTTTATTTTAATATTCAATATATATATATATATATCAATATTCAAATAGCATATTTATAAATATTTATATTATTTAAAAATTAATATACATAATCGTAAAGTTATTATTATATATATTTTAACAATGAATCATATATTCTATAAAAAATATTAAATTATTATAATTGTTAAATTTGACAATATATATATATATATATATTTATAAAATTTATATAAATTAAAAATTAATAAATATTTTGTTGCATAATTTTATTTTAATATTATATATATATTAATATTCAAATAATATACATGTAAATATTTATATTATTTAAAAATTAATATATTATGATAAAGTTATTATTATATAATTTAACAATAAATCATATATTTTATAAAAAATTATTAAATTTTTATAATTGTTAAATTTAATAATATATATACATATATTTATTTATATTTATATTTCTAACTCTACATGTATGCATGTATTTTTATACTTCTGTATGATTAATATCACATATACTAAATATCAAATTTAGTAAAATGATATCTAAAATAATATTTTATCAATTTAATTATTGAATTTAAATTTTTAATAGCAGATAAAGTTTATCAAATTTTACATAATTTAATTCTAACTTTCTCTCGTTCTCTTTATATATAAATATATGTGCACATATAATTTTTTAATCATAAAATAAAATTTTAAGATATTTTTTTTTATATATATTACATATATCTTTCATTAAATGTTATCCTACGCAAGCTAAAATTAATTGAAAAGCTAGAGACAAATACTTATATGGTTTTCACAATTCTCCTCCATTGAGTCAGAGTTGCACAACTCTTATCCATTATTTTAAAAATTGAAATTGCTTATAACCTAAAATATTAAAACTGAGAATAGAATTAAACTTATTAAATGATATTAAAAATATATTTAATTATTATTATATCTATCACCGTTTAATTACAACTAAACTTTATTTATTTACAATCTTATTGCGTACAAATAATATTATTTACTTATTTACATCATCATCTAATAAAACAAATTTTTTAAAAAATTAATAAAAATAGGAAAACACCATTAGACTGAAAAAAATGCAGGTAAAGCCCACATCATTAGACTTTCATTACAGAATTTGAAGGAGTAAATGTTTACACTATTCACTTTGAAAACATAAATTCATTCAGAGACCGCAGCACAATTGCACTTGGGAGGAAAGTCACCATTCTCTTCCCCGAAATAGACGATGCAACATGTTGAAGTACATCAAAATGGAGCACTCTTCAAAAACTGTTTCATTTTTTTTTATTTGATAAAAATAGAAATTAATATATTAACAATTATTTCCAAATTTCGTTTCCACTTTTGAATATTTGTACTAAGTAAAATTAATGAGAGAGATCATTAACACTTTGAAAATTGTTGAGTTTGCTTAGTTGGGCCACGTATAACTAACAGTCCACTAGGTTGGATATGTCATTTGGGTCCAAAGAGCATCCTAAACCTGCTCTTCACAAAAGCCCATATGCTGACAGTTAAAAATTATAGTCACCAATCACTTTTTTCATTTAAGAGCTTTCAGGATAAACTTTTGTTTGACATATTGTTAATTTATTGTAATTTATACTGATTTAAATAATAGAATATATTTATAGTTATCTCATCTCCTTTCACACGTGATTTCAATTTCATTGTCTTTTTAATATTTTTCTTTTAAATAAAAGTTTAGATAAGTTTATTAGATATATATATATATATATATATATTCAAAATATGCTTATAAAAATATTTATAAGTTATTTATAAAATTTTTATAACAACGACAAAATTTAAATTCATAATATTATACAATACAAGTTTAGTTTTACCAATTAAATCTATCTTCATTAACTGTTCTCAATACCAAATTGAAGACAATTCTAATAAGACTATTGTTCACAAAAACTAGGGAAAGTCATGAAGTTAAGGTAAATGAACTTGTATTTTTTAAAAAAATAGAGATGTAATAAATGTTAATTAATTCTCACTGCAAAAACCAAAGAAATAAACTAATATTTTTCAATACGTGAATTATATATATATATATATATATATATATATATATATATATATATATATATATATATATATATTAATGAGGATTATTGTCATTTGCTTGTTGATTTAGATGAGCATGCCACCACAGTGCCTGATGACACATCGAAAACATGAGAACATCTAAATAATTTCTACAAAACTTTATTGTTATTAAAAAATGTTAGCTTTAATTTTTAAGATTTATCTTAAGCATTTACTGTAAATTTTTACTAAAAAACAAGTAATTATTGTATACATTGTTTTTGATAATTTTTTTAGATGCTTAGATATTAATAAAATCATTATTATAATCATGCATCTTTTTATTTAGCTTTTGATTAGTTGTTCCCATGCAAGAAGACTTGTAAGGCAATTTGACTCAAGTTCAGTTTACCATATTCCGAGTATTTAATGTTGAGAGGCATAATTTCTAATGTTCAAGTTTATTCTTTGCTAGGACCTTTGGTATCAACATTTTATTAAGGGAGCCGCCAAAGGAATTGAAAAATCAAATTTATTATTTAAGTCATACATACATATGTGGTGATTTTATACAATAATTTGTAATAATTATCTTATTCTTGTAAGTAAATTTATTAAACATTATTTTTTATTTTTTCTTAAATAAACAATTGATTCTTAATTATTACATTATTTTAAATTTTAATTTATAAAATATGACTTAAAAAAAATATTACTACTCAAATATACCAATTATTGTGAATCGCCGAGTAATATGAATATTGAATAGAATTATTTACTAGTACGATGCACACTATTGTTGGTTTAAACTCATAATTTCTATATCTATAAAGACAAGTCTAACGAATAAAGTTTTCTATTAATATATGTAATTTTTTTAATCAATTTGATTTTTTATGATTTAAAATAATTATACGTTTTTTTATATGAAAAATTAATTTGATCCGTTTTATTAACTCTTTCTGCGTTGAAGAGTTCCCTTTTAATATTTTCAATCAAAATTTTATAATTTAATAAACCAATTAATTAACATATAAAAAATATGCTCAACCGATATTCAATCCTTCCTTAAACTCATTTTAAAATAGGAATATTTAAGTAGATATTTTATTTAAAAACACTTTTCTTCATAAGTATATTTGGAGAAGTTTGCTAATCAAGGCTGATGCGATATATACTCAAGTCCAAAACAAATTTTTACGATACTGTCTTTAAATTTAATAAATTTATCTCTCATACTTTGTAAAAAAATTTAACAGCAAAAAAATCAGAGATAGTTTTTTCTTTAAAAAAATAAAAACTCAAAATCTACTAATGTTTCTTGTGCCCATGGAATATTTAAAAGCATTTATATTAAATGTTTTATGGGTAAAGTTCGGCTTGCCATAACCGGAGCCGACGGCCTGTAAAGAACAGTACGGCACTATAAATAAGAATTAGAGTATGTTTGGTGAAATATTTGAGTTTGTTAAAAGTATAAATTTTAATAATTATTAATATTTTTGAAAATCGTATTTTAAATAATTTTTAGTTTTTAATTAAAATATTTTATTTATTTTTATAATTTAATCTTTTGTTTATCTATTTATTTTATAATTTAAATATTATTAATTATTTTATAATAACATTATTAATTTTGATATATTTATTTTTATATTATAAAAATATTAATTTTAAATTATTATTTTAATATATATTATTTATTTTATTAAAAATATTAAACTGTTTGATAAAAATTAAAATTATAAAAAATAATTAATTTAAAAAATTATTTAAAATTTAATTATAGAAAAGTTAAAAATAAATATTTTATTTTTAATATATATCCTTTTAAAAATATATTATAATTATTATATTTTAATTTATTGTCTAATTATGTCTTTATTTATTATTTTTTATTTATTAATTAGTTGAATAATTAATTTTACTAAATATGTATAATATCCTTTACAATTTTTATATATCTTTTCAACTTTTAACTAGTTTATTTATTAATTTTAATAAATACATCTTCAGAAACTTTAAAATATCCTATTAGATAATCTATTTTTTTTTTATTTTGTTCAGTTTGTATAATGATTCAATCATGCTTAAATAAAAATTTACAATAGAAATATTAAATTAGAAAATAAAATAACTAATTAATTTGAATATTTTTATGAATATATTTATATCTTATGTTATTTTTATAAAAAATTGTATTTGTTTTAATTTATAAAGTCTAACTTGATTCGACTCGTTTAATAATAGATTGAGGTTTATTAAAAAATCTTTTTAAATAAATAAATCAAGCTTAAACTTATAAAAAAATCTATTTAATCTATTCAGAAATCTATTTATATTTATATATTATATGTTTATATTTATTTTATATTTTATTTACATAATATATATATATATATAATTTATTTAACTTTTTTTAAGGATCTATTTATATTTATATATTATACGTTTATATTTTATTTGCATAATATATATATATATATATATTTTTATTTATTTAATAATTTTTTATCTTATAAGCTTTAAATCTATTTATTAATTTTTTCTTGTAACGTTAACTTTTAAATAAATTTGTAGTTTTTTTGTAGAGCTTTAAATAGTTTAATAAATTAAATCGATTTTTAAGCAGATCAGTTTTGCTTAAAAATCAACTCGACTCTAAACCTACTTCTTTCCCTAAGTTACGATGATATTTAATCCCATCATATTAACAATTATTTTAAAATAATAGATGATACACCTAAATATATTTTATATTAATATTAAATGATGATTGCCGATAGCAATCAATTTAATAAAATATAAATTTATAAAAATTAAAGCAAACAACAAAAATTATAAAAGTTAAAATCTAAAATAACTATATTTGTAGATAGAAAAAAATATTTTATCCACTTAATCTAATAAACTGTGGATAACATATAAAATAAAATTAACCATTTTATGAGAAAAAGAAAATAAATATCATTCAATACATTTTACAATAAATAGTTAAAATTAAATACAATAATATATATATTTTTTAAAATAATTATGTAAAATTAAATCATTTTAATTTTATTTATCCTCTAACTATTTTTTAAAGATATTATTAAATAAAATATATTTAAGACCTTAAAATATAAAAAAATCGTTTAAAATTTCAAGTCAATAAGAAAATGTTACAGAAAGATTTAAAATAATTTCATATTAAAAATTAGTTGCATTGGGTTAGCTGTTTCTTGTTTTTGTGGGCTAAGGATTAAGGAAATAACCAAACGGTCCAAAGTCCAAGCGTGGCTGCGTGAAAAATAAGTGAAAGAACAAAAACATAGCGATGAGTCAACTCTGCATTAGACAGTAAAGATGAAGAAGATGCCTCGTAGCTTTAAAAGATGAAGTGGCTGAAACTTCAACCCTCATGGGTGTTGCAGAACCACTTGTTGTTTGCTTATCCTTCCCTTGCTTTGACTTGTTACGTGGTTCGGTAATTTGCAACCCTTCACAGTTCGCAATCACACTCGCTATCTTCATATCCACATATCCTTTCTTTCTACCCTTTCACAGTGCTACTGCTTCCTGTCATTGTTTTCCTAACTGGTTCAGATTTTGTTCATTCATTCGTCTTATCACTGCTTCAGTTTTCGACCGTTTTCTCATGGGGGAGAAATTCAAGTGAGAGACGCCAACTTAATTCTGAAACCCCAGGTACTATGAATTTCTAAGCTGGCTCTGTACATATATATACACTCTTAAAAATCTCAACTTTTACTTGGGTTTTTTTATAATTTGTATCTATTCTGTGTTCTCAAGTGAAGGATTGGCTTTTGGGTATTGGATCTACCCAGATTCAAAGGATCTTTCCTTCGTACTTGTCAAAGTTAGGCACGGATCCAATTGAGCACAATCTTGTGAAATTTTGAAACTTTGCATTGAGACTATTGGTGATTGATTGGAGGGTGTTGCATTTAGTCTTCTAATTTAGAAGTTGGGTTCGATCTTTGTTAGTTACCAAAATTGGCTATGATGGGGGGTCAATCTAGCAAGATGAATAGTGGTAGTGATGTTCCAACACCCATCAAAATGGGTACCCATTCTCTGTATGCAGCGGATTTAAGCTCTTATGAAGCTGCATGTGTTGAAGATCCAAACTTGCAATCCTTGGATGCTACTATTCAGGAGCGAACCAACAGGGTGATCACCTCACTTGCTAGTGGAATTGAGGTTCGTTCCATATCGATTGAGTCACTAAGAGAAGTGACTGGTAGTTTGCTTGAAATGAATCAGGATGTTGCCAGAGTCATTCTAGAGTGCAAGCAAGATATATGGAACAAGAAGGACAGGGAACTATTCTCCTTGGTGGAGGATTTTTTTGAAAACAGCCTTCAGACATTGGAATTCTGTAATGCTCTTGATAAATGCTTGAATGGAGCTCGCGAAAGACATGTTATAGTTAAGTCAGCAATTACTTTTTTTGAGGAAGAAGTGCAAAATGGGAGTGAAGGGTCTACTTATTTGAAGACCTTGCAAGAGCTTAAGCATTTCAAGGAAGCTGCAGACCCCTTTACAGAAGAGTTTTATTCCCTGTTTCAATCAGTTTATGCACAGCAAGCATCAATGCTGAAGAAGCTGCAAATTAGAAAGCAGAAGCTTGATAAGAAATTGAAGTCCCTCAAGACATTGAAGAGGGTATCCAACGCCATTTTCGTGGCTGCTTTTGTGTCTGTTTTGATTTTTTCGGTGGTGGCTGCTGCGGTTGCTGCACCACCTGTTGTAACTGCTTTGGCTGGTGCATTGGCTGTTCCAATAGGCTCAGTGGGGAAATGGTGTAACTCACTTTTTCAGCGATACGAGACTGCTCTAAAGGGCCAAAGAGAATTAATCAGTTCCATGCAGGTTGGTAGTTACATTACATTGGTGGACTTGAAAAACATCCGGGTGCGCATTGACCAGTTGGAAATAAAGATTCAATCGATGTTGCAGAGTACTGATTTTGCTCTTAGAAATGAGGATGCTGTAAGGTTTGCAATTGATGAGATTAAGAAAAATATAGACACTCTTGCAGAGACCATTGAGGCTTTGAGTAAGCAAGCTGATGAATGTAGTAGGCAGATAAGGAGAGCAAGGACAGTGGTTGTGAAAAAGATTATTAATTACACTAGTTGACAGCCCTTTGGCATGTTTTATCATTGCTCTCTCTACAGGGCATCTTCTTTTACTCCTACAATAATGTACTGATTCAACACCCAGCTTATAACGGTCATGAGGTGCTTTATGATTATGGAGAGAAACATAAAAAATATTAACTTGTGTTTAACATTTCTATGCTGCCTATACTTGGGTCTTTGCATTACTCATAATTACAATCTGTTGAACATGATCTGTGACTGTGGGCAACAATATTGGAATCATGAGAAGCGCAATCAAACCTGGAATAAGGTCTAGGACAACTGATAGAAAAAATATATATGCTGTGGTGCAGAAAATTTATATGCAGCAGCACCCTTATGCTTGCTTTTATAAACTGCTCTATGCTTCCTTTGGTAGGATTTGCTGTCTGAGGCATACACTGAGGACAATAGCTGAGCAAGTAGACTTTTTTTTTTCTGGCTGTAGACTAACATTCAGTGTAGAGTGATTTTGTCTGTGTGTGTGTTTTCTAGGACGAATCTTGCAGAATATATATATATATATATATATATATATATATAATTACAAATTATTCCACAAACTTATCCCTTTCGCTGAAAGGAATTGACCACTGTAAGTTGTGATTTTTTTAGATTCTCAATAATGAAAAAAGCTCACAACATATTGGAAATGCATGATTCTCATGTAATTGTAATACTGTACTAAAAGGTTACCTACATTCATGTATTACATTCTTTTACTGTGTTTGGAGAGAGGATTGAGGATCGTAACATTTCAAGAAGTTTAAAATGTTTAGAAATTAAAATACTTTAATTGGATTAGGAAATTTAAATTTTTTATTTGGATGAAGAATTTTAATTTTTATATTTTAAATTTTTAATTTGGATAAAATAATTTAATTTTATTATATGAAATTTTATTTGTGAATATTTATTTAAAATTTGAAATAATATTAATAAATTAAAATATTAAAAATCTTTCTTTAATATTATTAATATTTATGATAATTTAAGTATAATTTATAATTATTTTAATATTTTTAGTACCATTTATATAAAAATATATTGACAATAATATTAAATATTTTTTATTTATATTACACCATATTATAAACTTATAATAAATATTATTATAAATCATTCCTGCTTTGGTCAATGATGGTTGATGGTTCTTGCAAAGTTAAATGGTGGTTTTTATTCTCTGCACAAAGTGGTGCTGTGAATATGGACAATGACACAGCTTTTGTTGACACGGTCGTTCCATGTAAGGAATTCGATGGCTTGCCTCTTGATGACGGCGAGGTTGGTAAAGGTTCGTGACAAGGACCACGAACTAGTCATGCTTCACAACATTGTGGCTGGGAATCGGTCTCGAGCGGTGGTCATGGAAGTTTAAACACAAGGAGAATGATTTTTCTAACTTACAGAATGATGGGAGGAATTTTTCAAATTCTCTCGAATTTGGTGTTATTTGAAATTTTTATACACAAATATCCAAATAAAATATTTTAAAATTTAAAATTTTCTAATAAATTATTTTCCTGTCGTAAAATTCTTTATCCAGACGCCTGTTAATCTCCTCAAAGAGAAGGGAGAAACCAAATTTTGCGGATACCAGCCCAAATATGAATATTAGTTTACCTAATTCTATTCATACACGCATAATATATTCATTATATTTTATAATTATAATTTAAAAGCTTTTAAAATATTTTTCATTGTTAAAATTTGTTATTTATAATGCTTTATAATTAGGCATTTGATTATCTTTGAAAATTTCATACATTTAACTTGCATACATAAAATTAATTAAATTGTGGGTAACAAATCTAGGTACAAGTATATAAGTATCCAGTAGATAAGGATATGAATATTGAGGTTGCTATTCATGTGGGTGTGGATCTGGATATGGTATAGGTGCAAACTCATGTGGGCTTGGATTGGTGATTGGCTGGACCAAAAGCCCACTCATTCTAGAAACAAACGCGAACTGATTCTATATTTCTACCTCCAGAACTATAGTTTTCCTTAGAAAGCATCATTCAGTACCAAACCCAGAAATAATAATAATAAAAAAATATATATGTGCTCGGTAATATTTCCACCCCCTCTTGTAACTAATGCTTCACTTCAGTAAATCAGGTGCCGATATCAGTGCTTACATCATATCTGATATTAATAAATAATAATACCATATATTAAATATGGAAATTGTTATTCCTACTATCGTTTTATACAATAATTTTTATAACAATAATGAAGAAATATATATATAATGTGATAAATAAGATAATATAGAAATAAGATAAAAATTATATCTTATAAATTTTTGTGTACATTAGTTATATAAATAATACATTTTATCAAATGTTTATATAATCCTTTCGGGGTACTTAAAAAAGAAGAAAACTTTTTTTTTTTCACTAGTAAATCAGCTACATGGATTACTTGTATTTGAATAAAGACTAAAATTTTTATTTGACTTCATTCAAATCAAGGTTTATTTGCATTGTTTTACTACAATTTTTTTCTTTTTATATTTCTCTATCTTTGATGATGAGATTACTTTTCATTGGATTAACTATTTAATAAAAGCAGGATATTTTGACTTATTTCAAATTATATTTATTTTCTTTTAATCTATATTTTGGAATTACTTTACTGCTTGTTAGATTGCTATTCATCCAAATAATTTAAAAAATATAGAAAAATGCATATATATAAAAAATTATTTAAAAAATTTAATATTTACAACAATATAATTTTTTATAATGTGAATGTTACCACAATAACATGTTAAAAAAAGTTTATATTTTAAAAATAATGAAATTTATTGTTATTTAGAATAAAAATATTTTTAACCTTTATATAAATGTATTATGAGTTTGTAGATAAGCTAATAAACAATTTGTATCTTTGAAACTGCTTTTTAAAATTATTTGAAAACTCTTATAATTTAAGATTTTAAATTTAAATTAATAAAATTATTGTTGCTCGATATGATTTGTTACTAAATTGCAAATGTGTTTATTACGAGATTTTAAAATCATTTATTTATTATTATTTTTAATTTAAATTATTTTTTTAAATATGACTATATACATTGAATCTTTTTAAAATTATTATATACATTAAAATTTTTAAATGTGACTACATTTATTGAATTTGATAAATTATCAATTTTAAATATTTATTTAATTATTGTTTAAAATTTAAATTTAAATTTTTTATTTAGTTACAAATTTAAACATGTAATTAATTTTATTTATTTAATTATTTAAAAACTTTAAATTTTATATAAAGGATGTTAGTCTTTTCATTTTTACTATTTTTTAAAGCACTTACTATTTGTTAGATTTTATATGTCTTATTTCTTTTACTATTTTAGTTTTATTGCTTTAATAAAACAAACATATAAATTTGTCGACAATGCAACTATATTTTTTAATCTACTCTGAATTTATAATATAATATAATTTTTTGAATTTGATTGGAATTTATGTAGTTGTATGTTATGAGAAATTTTTTAATTTTATCTATTTAAAAATTATAATAAAAATTTTGTAATTTTTTATGATTTTTAAAATAAAAATAAAAATATTTTATAAATAGAAAAAAGATGATGTCAAATAATATTAAATTTATATATTATTTTTTATATAAAAATAATTTTAAAAAAAAGTAATGTAAAATATGGTCTGTACTTTTATATACTTTTGATAGATAACATATATTGTTTAACATTGCAAAAATAAACAATAAATTATATGTAATATGTCGTCAAATAAAAAAAATTAAAAATACACAATTGAAACAATATATAAATATATTAAAATTGAACCACCGAACAGATATTACTTATCCATTATCCAATATACATTATGTTCCTAGGCAATCATTCTATTTGTTTGTTAAATAACTAGTGTACGACCCGTGCTCTCGCGCACGAGTAAATTTATAACACATGCTATATTTTTGGTAGTTCGTATAAAATGATATTTTAATTTTATAATTAATATTTAAATAAAGGATATAATCATTGATTTTACCAATTATTTCTATAGCAGATGTTAGAATAATTTGAATTGCAAAAAATATTTAAGTATTATTATGTTAAATTAAGATAAATATTCTCAATTATAACGTGAAAATAATTATAAGAATTTATGATTAAAAATATTTCCAGCACTTTTATATATACTAACTAGAATAATTACCTTCGATATATTCATGCTGATGAAACATTGTGAAGCATGCTATTATGTTATTATAAGTTTTTTATGATATTATTGGAAGAAAAAAAATTGTTGATCCAAATCATTTTTTATAATAACTCATAAATATTTTTGCAAATGATATAAAATATATTGATAAATTAATAAAAATTAATAGTGTTATTAGTTAGTATTTAATAAATTATAATAATATTATGTGTTATTTATGACTACTATGTTGTATATCATTACTACTTTATTAGTAAATGTTTTATTTTTCTATAAAATTATATTTTTTTTCATGAACTTAAACTAAATCTATATGCTTACTATATTTATAGAAAAATACTTTAATCAAATTAATGTAAAATTTAGATAACATAAAATACATATAAAGATATTTTTTTGCATTTAAATAAATAGACAACTTTTAAATTTAATATATTTATATTAACAAAAAATACTTCATACCTTTCTCTAATATACTTGAATTTTAATATAAGAATTTTCATGTAAACAATATATAATAATATGATTATAGGTTAAAATATTGAAATATTAATTTTTATTTGAAAATAAATAATTCTTCAAATCAGATTTTGAATAACCTTTTTGAAATGCTAATTTATATGTCTCAAAAAATGACTTGCTTATTTTATAAACTAAGTATGTGAAACAAATATCACTACAAAATTATTTAAACTTCTATTTACCATATGTTAATAAATCATATATGTTCACATATCACTACAAAATTATTTAAACTTCTATTTACCATATGTTAATAAATCATATATGTTTGTAGATAATTTATGCTCATAACGTTAGATTCTTAAGAAAAAATAATAAATTTTAAAAATAGATCCTGTTTATACAAACTATTATATTTATTATTTATTTAATATACTTGTTGAAAGATTAAAATTATTTAATTATTTTTTATTTAAAATGCATTTTCAAATCAAATAAATATATTAAAAGATAAAATAAATATATTTAGAAAATGATTAACTTGCATGGATTTTATGTTCTGCGTTTAAGCTAGTTTATTTTTCATTTTATATATATGGTATATCACCTTTAGTTAATATAAAAGTTATAAGATTATACTTTATTTTAATTTTTCAAGCATCAACTTTTCAATGATAAAAAACAATTGGTAAAACTGGAATGAGATCAAAACCAATACTATAAAGATTAAAAGCATGTAAAAGGAAGCATCGTGCGTTCGGGTGAAGCACCCAAAGTCAAACAATTTTCAAAAAATATTAAAAGCTTAAGAATATATTTAAAAGAAAGTTAGTTTTCTAGTTATGGATGTAACATAAACATAAAGTCTTAACAATAAAAGAGTCTTTGTAATCTAAGAATGAGATGCATAGAAACTCTTCTTGTATTTCACACAACCATTGATTGAAACATATTGTGAATATTACAAACGAAGTGACAAATTCTAAAGAATTCAATGTTTTAATACTCAACTGGACAAATTTTGTTTACAATAAAACAAAAAAAAAAATATTACAATAAATCATAGTAATTTATAAAAAACATAAGATCCAATTAATATATGAATGAGTTAAATTAGACCTTTATATCTTTTTTATTAAATGATTTTTTAATACTGAATACATTAAAATATATCTTAGAATACTAATGAAAGTAGATTTCATTGGAGTCACATGCATTAAGTGTTGAGTTCAAACTTCTTCAATTTGTTTGGAAATGACTTGCTTCTTAAATTAAGTTCTCTCAACGTTTAAAATAGAAATCTTACGTTCTATACTTTTAAGTAAGATGAATCCATTGTTACCCTTTTTAAGAGATATTTTTAACATTCATCAAGCACGTCATTACATTATTGAAAAATTGTTCATTTTAAAAAATATTAATAACGTTTGACTTTAGTTTAGGAGATAACTTTCCTATAGGATATTATCAAGATGGTTGCTACAGTGGGATCAAGATCAAAACTGGTTCTTCAATGATAGGTTTAGAAGCTTTAAGATTAAACAAATCTTCCTCTACTGCTATATCATACTTTAATATGAAAATAAATAAATAAAATCATACTACATTTAAAACATTACGGTTAACCAATTATGTAATATGAATAGACTTTGTAAAATTTTGTTTCATGTTTTATCATGTTCAAATTATAAAAAGAATAATATATATAATTACAATAATGATGATAAATCAAATATGTAACAATGATAAATCAAATATGTAACAATGATAAATTGATAGATTCCTGGCTAGGAGCATTTATTTAAGGAAATAAACATGACTAGTTCAAAACGTACTTTCAAACGAATACCATTGGTATGTTACCTTTGTGCATATATTTAGAACTATAGAGTACAATAGACTTCTAAAATTAAAGATACATTAAGAGAATTTGTATATATAATATACATTTGCTACTTAAGCCGAGACATTTTGACATTATATAACATATTTGACATAAACATATATTAAAGTTCCTCAACATTTAGTTCAATAAGATGAAGTAAAAATAATAGCTTACAGTTCACAAATTGTTTTTTACTAATGAGAAGAGAGAAAACACATTTATGCTAATATAAATAGTAGCAAAATTACGATAAAAATATTACTTTTGTTTGTTTTACTTTTTATTACATGATGAAAAAATTAGAAATTTGAAAGAAAAAAATTTCATTTCTAATATTCAAATGTTAAAAGAGCATTGTGCATGTCCTACAAGATAAATAAATAGAAAAAAAATAAAAACATATATTATTATTACTATCATCAATGATGATGAGATGAAAGATAAAACTAGACAAAAAAAAAAGAAAAAAAAACATATATCCATTATCTTATTTTCTTAATTTATAATGGATTGTCATTTAAGATTCCATACAAACATCAAGAAAGTCATTAAATAATGAAATTTCAATAAATTACAAGTTTGTTTTTATAAATTTTTGTTGGTTTCAACTAATTTAAAAAATCAAACTAAACCAATGTATCATCACATTCATTTAGTTTGGTCATCCCATCTCCCTCACTCACTCACGGGTTACTATTTTATCTTGTTTTTGAGTCCTTTATTGTTTTGCTCTTTGGTTTCTTCATTTTGTCTCTAGTGTTCTTGAAAAGGGTTGGGACGAAAGAAAGGAAAGCGAAAGCAAAGTTGCAAGTGTGGCTTGGAAGTGATGGAGAAAAGAGCAAAACAAAGATTAAAAAGCGAGAGAGAGGATGTGGCGTTGTAGTGCAGAGAAATACCTACAAGTAATACTCACGTGACTCCCTTAGCTCCTGCCAACTTGTAATCCAATTAACTCCAACACGCAATCCGACGAAAGCGCATCAAAGTTTACTCTTTAAAATGATTTGCCAAAAATTCTGATAAAGGAATGGTTATTTATCTATTTACAAACTCCCTAACTATTACACCTATAATTTTATTTTAATGTAAAATAAAAATAAAAAATTTAAATTTATTTTATATTTCAACCTTTGTTAATACGTCAACTGTAATGGATTGGTACATGTATCTTTAGTTTTCTTAATTTTTTTTGTTTAATTTATTGTCAATTGAAATTTTTTAACCGTTACTAAATTAATAATTAAACAAATGTCTACATTAAAACCAACGAAAAATACAAAGAACCGAAATAAAATAAAAAATTAAAAATTAAATTAAATATAAAATACTAATTTTGCCTCGAGTAAAACATTGACGCGAAAGAATAACATAAAGCCGAATACAAGTTGTTCCATTTGATGCTTTTGAAATCTGGACGGTGTATAGGTCAGATTAACATAATCCAAGGTAACATTTATTCTTCCTTTCGATGATAAGTAGAATATGAACAAAGAAATAAGAGGAAAATAAAATAAATAAAGTAAAAATAAATTATGTAGATAGATAAAAAAATTTATTTAGCTGAATAGAAAGAAATAAAAATAAATTATCAATATAAATTTTATTTTATATTAATTAAATAAAAATAATTAAACTTAAAAAATTATAATTTTTATTATCTTATTTATTTATTAATTGATATTTTTTTTAGTCTTATTCTTATTTTTTATTTTTAAAATATTTACTAATTTAAATATTAAACAAAAAGATATCAAGCTTCCTTTTCTATCCTTATTTTATTTGAAGATTAATTTTTTAATAGATCATAAAAAATTATTTTATTTTATATACATTTAAATATTAAAAAATATTTTTTCTTCTATGTTTTTTAACATTTTTTATCTACACAAACAAAGCATTAGAAACAAAACAAAATAAAATGGAATGGAATATATTTTATAACATGTTTGGTAACTATAGAATAAAATAGAATTATGCATTATATTTTATGTTTGGTGTTTGAAACAGATATATACAATTGTATTGCACTTATTTATATATATATATATATATATATATATATATATATATATATATATATATATATATATATATATATATATATATATATATATATATATATATATATATATATATATATCTTACTTAAACGGTGGGTATATATATATATATTTATCTTACTTAAACGGTGGGTTCATATAAAATAGTTTTTATATATGTTATTTTATGATTATTATTATATAATAATTTAAAAAATTATTAGAAAAATTTATAAATATTTTATGATTATTTTTAATTATTTAATAGATAATTAAAAAATATTTAGTGAATATAATTAATCTTATATATTTTTCTTATATTATATAAATAAAATATTTAAAGTAAAAAATTAATTTTAAAAATACCAATACATATAGTACAAGAATTAAAATATCATAATATACTTATAAAGTATTTATTTAAAAATATCATACAATAATTTTTGTTTTCTATAATTGAAAAATTACTGAATTAAATATTTTCATTATTTTTTACATCCATTATAATAATAAGGACATCATTGTTATATTAAAAAATAAAACCTCAAATTTAATATTATAAAAATAAATTAAAATATCAAAATAATATAAAATTAAATACTTAATACATGATTTAAAATATTTTAATATATAATAAAAATACTGATCAGTATATATAAATGTTATATTTTGTAAACTCAAATCTTAAAATATAAAAGGTAGCTAAATAAAAATATATAATATATATTTTTTATATTTTTTAAATTTGGATGTTGAAACATTTGAAAAAATAACTAAAATAAAAATATTTTAAAAATTAAAATATGGTAATTAGTAAATATTAATATTATTGTTAAAAAATAATTAATAAAATATCCAATTTTACTATTTAAGGAAAACAAAATATTCAATTATTTTATTGTTATATTTCATTCCATTCACTTTTTAAAATATATCATATATTTAATAAGATTTGTATATTATGTGCCGTTACATTATAACTTGTAGAATGAATCGTCCCAGTATCTGAGGTGTAAGGTTGGAACACACTGTTAGCAAACACCTAAGAGAAATCGTAATTCGCGAGGAAGGTTGATTCATTAAATTGTCCTTTTTCTTTTTTGACATGAATCATGTTTAAAATTAATGATGATCAACAAGACGTTTGATTAGAGTTGTATAATTTTGGCTTTTTAAAATTTAATTTGGATTCATTTGTTTAATAAATTTAAATATTTTAATTTATTATTATTATTTAAATATATAATTTAAATTTATTAAAAAATTAGTTTATTTTATTTATTTTTATTTTAATATTAATATATTTATATAATTTATTAAAAATAAAATTCCTTAATTTTAAATAAAAAAAAATTTATATGATACATTTCTTTAATATTTATGATAAAAGTTATATGTATTATTTTAATTTTAAAATAAATATTTTATATATTTTTTTAATATTTATACATATCTAAATTTAAATATATATTTTATATTTTTTATATTTATATAATTAATTTTTAATATATACTTTAAAATTATAAAATAAAAATTATAAATATTTTATTTTATTGATTTAAAATTTAGATACTTTTAATTAATAATTATTTTAAATTTTAAATTTTTATTTATTAATTTTTTATAATATAATTTTTTAAATAGATTTATAAGTTTTATAAATTTTAAAACAAATTAATATTAAAAAGAAATTTATGACAGATAATAAGTTAATTTTGTTTTTTATTCTTAATTAAAATTTAAAGTTTTATATAAATTATTTTAATTTTAAATTTTTTATTATTAAATTAATAAATCACTATTTTTATTATTATAATGATAAAATATTAATTTTACTTTTATTTATTATTTTATAAATTAAAAAAGTTTTTATGATTTTGATTTTTAAAATAAAACACTAATATATTATTTGCATGTTACACAAATATTTATAAAATTAAATAAAATTTAAAATAAAAATAAATTAAAAAAATATAAATCAATGTTTGGATAAAGTATTTTAAGAAAGGAAAGTAATTTTTAGAATAATTTAAAATTTTAGTAATTAAAATATCTTATTTGCCTGTTGTCTTGTCTTGTAAAAGATTTTAAATTGAAGGAACTTTTAGAAGATATTTGAACAAATTAAAATAAGAGAATTTTAATTTTTTTTTAAATAAATGGAATTTAAATTTTTTTTCTTATTATTTCATGTTTTTTCTATTTTATTTTTATTATTCTTTTTTTATTCTCTCATATTTTTCTTCTATCTCTCATATTTAGATATAATATTTTTAATATCAAATAATATAATTGTATATTTTTATCATTTTAATTATATATATATTTATTAGATTATTATTCTAATTAAATATGTTGTATAATAAAAATATTTGTATATCTAAATTCTGTTATGAAAAAAAAAGCAAAAGAAAAATTAAGATAAGTATATGAATACTTAAACCTAAAATTTTGTATATAATAAAAATTAAAGTATTTAGTTGAAATAAAAAATTTAAAAATTTAAATTCAATTAATTTAAATTTTATCATCTAAATAGAGAATTATAAATATAATAAATTAAATTTTTTTTATTCAAATAAAATATTTTTAAAATAGAAATATTTAAATTAAAAGTATTTAAATTTCTAAATATTTTAAAATATTTGAAATGTTAAAATTTTCCATCCAAATACAAGGTAAATATTATGTTATACTAATAAATATTATCTTTTAATAATAAATTAAAAGAATATTTTTTTAAAATTAAAAATAAATTTAAAAAACAAATTATTAAAATTATAACAAAATTTTATTGATTTGATATATTGAAATATTAAATAAATTAAAATAGGTTAAAATTATAATAATATTAAGATTTAATCTATCTGCAAATTTTTCATAATGTATTAATATTTAAAATTGAAATTAAATAATATTTGAAAAACTACAAATTATAACAAAATTTTAATGTTAAAAAATTACCTAAATTAATGAGAATCGGAGTACATTCTAAAAATATCATTATTAAAAAATGAAAACTATAATTTAATATATAATAAATGATAAAATAAAAATTTATAAAATTAGAAAATAAAATAAATGATATTTTAAATTTAAAAATTTAAATATTAATTTATTCAAAATATTTAAGTTATTTCAATTGAAATGTTTTGATAAAAGAAACAATTCAAATTTCTTTTTATATGTTTATTTAAGAGAATTACATTCATATTAAGAAATATTTTATTTATATTAAAACTGTTTTTTTTATTTATAATGCATTTATAATTTACTATTTAAAATTAAGTCGATATAATATATAATTAAAAAATTAGTTAATATAACTTTTTGTTTTAAATAGATAAAAATTTAAATTAATATTCATTCTCTTTTTTTTATCCGTTAAAAAAATATAATTGTTAAAAAATATAACTAATATTATTAATTTGATAAAAATTATTTATTTTTATTTATTTTAATTTTAATTTTTTGTTATATAAAATAATTAAAGTATTAAGTATATCATAGTTTTTTAAAATAAATAATAGCTAGGTAGATATAATGATATAAATGAAAATATAATTATTTTTTTTTAAAAAAATTCATATCAACATATTAATAGAAACTATTTTTTATTTAAAAAAAAAGAAAAGCGTGATAAATACCATCTAAGTGTATCACACTTATCAGAAAATAAAGTGAATTATTGATTATCTTTTAATGTAAAAAAAAATTTCTTCATAACTTATACAACACATTTCTAACAAATAACAATAAAAGTTACCCATTAATCTATACATATCAATTCAGGTAGCCACTCATTCGTGCATTCTACATGTGTTTTTAAAATTTTAATTTTTTAAAAATAATTTTTTTATAATATTAAATTAAAATATTTTAATACTAAGGTAATATATTTAAATTAGGATTTTAATTTAATACAAATAGTAATAAATAAATATACAAATATATAATTAAAATATTAAATATTTGAATTTAAGTACAAAGGTAATAATCATTTGAAAATAATCAATTTTTTAACTTATTATATGTAGAATTTAATTTCATATGAAATTATTATAAAAAAAGAAATATAAACATTATAAAGATTATTTGGATGTGAAGGTAATTTTTCCTATTTTTTAAGGGCAAAAAATAATAACATTTTAATTTATTCTAAAATATATTGAAGTTATATCTGTTTAGAATATTAATGCCGGATGGCGTGGCGTGGAAAAAACACAATGTGGGAGTGGCAAGAAACGCAACCTAGTATTGGTTAGGGATATGTGGCGACACGACCGTGTGGAAGGATCAACTTGTGGCCGCCACTCCTACTTTCTCGGTTTGGTCTTTCACTCGATCCACACCTTACATGGTAAGATGCGAAGTTTTACCTCTTTTAAAATTCTAAAATATAAATAAAATTATCTAAATTTGAATATTCGTAATCAGATTTGGATGCCCTGCCCTGTCATTGTTTCCTCGGGTCTAACCTGTCCTGGTCACAACCTAGTCAGCAACCTACACAATCTCACGGTTACAAATCAAGAACCCACCAACTCTTTAACCTTCAAGGGACACGTGTCCGGCCATACTCCTTCTCTCTCGGGATTCTTCTTTCTCTTCTATCATTTTCAATTTACCATATCGCGCTTTATTAAAATTATCGCCTCAAACCCTTATCTCTGCTCCATTTGAATGGGACACCTATATAACCAAGTCCCCTCACACATCGTTTTCTTCAGATAAACAAATAACAGACCCCTTCACTTTCTCTATCTTCTGTTACAATAATACCATATCCATGGCGTTCAAGAAAACCCTTGCCCAGCGACTCCTTAACATCTCCAAAATTTCATCCCAAACCCTCACCAATTGTCGCATTTCTTCATCCTCTGTCATTGGAAGGGTTTCGTCTGATGATATTGCTCCTGATCCCGGAGACAATGGCTTGCTCCGAACCTTCCGTCACTATCGACCCGGGTCTCATTCGGAGCTCCGTTCGACGAATCTCGCTGGAACACTCGTCGACAAGTTGAGGGCCATGGATTTGACCCGGAACCGGATCCGGTTGGAGGGGTTGGCTCCACCGGTGGAGACGCCGAATAATTTGGAGGAGGGAGTGAGCGTCGATGATGCGAGGAAGTTGCTAAAAGTGGCGCAGATGGAGTTTGTCAAATCGAAGCTGAGAGAGACTCGAAAAAGTTGCATGCCGTTTTCGGAGTTCATTCGGATCTGCGCTGAAAGTTGTTCGGATCAGGAACAAACCCTGAGGGTTGCTAAGATGTTAGATGATTCCGCGGCTGTGATTGTATTGGGAGATGTTGTGTTTCTCAGGCCAGAACAGGTTAATTCCTATTTCTCTTTTTTCTTTTTCGTTTTCTCCAATCAGGTTAATGATACTTTAATAATATTTTTGAAGTAAATTTTTGTGGGTTTTGTTTTAATTTCTGGGTTGTTACAGAGGGGTCATGGTGGAGGTCAAAGATAGGTTTTTTTCATCAGATGCTTCTTCTCGTTTCCCGTTTTTCTGGAGACTACCGAAAACTGATAATCTTTTTATGATTATTTCTTGTGTTTTTTCGACAGGAAATTGAAACTTTGTTGTTTCGCAAGATCTAAAAAGTGTAAAGGATTCCACGTTTGAGGTGGTAAATTAGGGCTATAAAGGACTGCAAAAGCCCTTCAGCTTTCATCCATCACTGATTCATTCAATTTTATCATTGCCTGGCCAAAAAAAAAAATCATTCCGGGCTTTACTAATGGGAAATTTTTTGTTTTTTTTTTTTGTCAAAAAATAATGGGAGTTTGTTTCAATTGGGATCTCGTAGGGGGTGTCCTATGTCTTGCCAACTCTGAATTTAATTTTAGAATTGGATTCATATACATTTATTAGCATATCATTGAGAGGGGGTTCTAGGTACTGAATTGAAAATTGGGGTTCTACTTTCGATTCCTGTCGCTGGCCATTGTCTCTTGACAAAACAATTTTTTTGTATGCCTTGGGTATGGCATGCTTGTCCTTTCAACTGGGTTTTTAATGGAGTGCCTTCTTATTACTTAGAATGCCACTATAAGAACTCCCCTTGAATGTGAAAGTTGAAGGTACTAAAACTGAGGATGGATGAAGGGTTTATACTTCATACCATTCTGTAGGTGGTTAGGCATCCTCATTGGTTCATAGGCGTCAGTAATTTTGTTGTCCTATGTTGTTTTTAGTAAAGTTTGTGTGATTCCTAGAGGAAAAGCCAATGTGGTCAAAGCCAATTGTTTTACCCAAACTCCAAAATTTGTGATACAGGTAGCAAAAGCCATCCAAGGTCTGCTCCCTGCACAAGGAGCCAAGGTGCAGGATTCGGTAAGAAAAGAATTTGAAGAAATGGAGAGAAAGAAGTTGGACATTGACAAGAAAGCTGATACCTTGGTTCGGCGCGAGCTATGGGGCGGGTTGGGTTTCTTGATGATACAAACAGTGGGGTTCATGAGGTTAACGTTCTGGGAGCTAACCTGGGATGTGATGGAACCCATATGCTTCTATGTTACCTCTATGTACTTCATGGGTGGCTACACCTTCTTCCTCAGGACCTCAAAAGAACCTTCCTTTGAAGGTTTTTACCAAGCCCGTTTCAATTCCAAGCAGAAGCGCCTCATGAAGCTTCACAATTTTGACATTGAAAGGTATAATCAACTCAGAGCGGCTTGCTCCCCCTCCTCGCCTACAAAGTTTGATTCCTCCATTGTTCCTTTTGACAATTCTTTCCAACAACATTAATATGGAATTTGGAAGAAAATTGGCCGAAAATGAAAATAAGTATGTGGAAAGGCCCTCACCAACAACATTCATTTTTATTCGTTCTTTGCACATTACAGGAATTTACTGCACCCTGAATAGCAAATTTGGGGTTAAAACCCTGCCAACATTTCATCACCAAATGCTATACCAAAATATCATTAACAAATCATATGTGCTTAGGGTGTGTTAGAATTAGATGAGGCTTTATGTAGAACGGATGCTGAGTGTTTTTTCCGATTTTTTTTTTCTATTAATGGTCATACATGTTTAGTTCATTACATTACATTTTGACTAATCAAGTTTCAGATCTTATTTAATTAATTTTTTAATTTTTTAAATTTTAATATATATATATATATATATATACAAGGACAAAATTAATTATTCACATGTAGAAGTGCTGAATTTTATGACATCGTTCTGTAGCGATGATCGAACAAGTAAATTTGTAATTTTTTTGCTGATCTTTGCAGAAATTACATCTAGTGTGCGTTGCTTGAATCGCTCCTTTTTTATTCATAAAATCCTATCATCCTTAGAGGAGCATAACTTTTTCATAGATGATTTAGAAACTGGTTAGCTTCTATGTCCCCAGATGTTAGAATCTTTGTATCCATATAAGGGCCGCATAAATTTTATTAGACTATATATTTTATATCATAAAAAAATTATTTGACCAAAAAAGATATTAAAGAAAACGTTATTATTTTACATATTTAATATCTATTAAAACGTTATTTGACCAAAAATGTTTAGATATTTAGATATTAAATATGTAAACATTTATATAACCATATAAAGAAAATATAATTTAGGATTCTATAAAGAATAGATCAGGCGGGGTAACTTTAATTTTTTAAACTTTTTTTTAACAGAATCAACTTTAAGTAAAAAAAATAATAATCTTATTCAATAACATTACTTTTTCTTGAATGAATGAATTATAAAAAAAGATATTTTAAATGGATAAAAATATATAAAATTTAAATTTCTTTTATTATTTAAATTGAATAAAAATGATATACAACAGATTGGATGAAACTTCCTAAAAGTTCTTTTCTAATGGAAAAAAAAGAAAGAAAAAGATGGAGAAAAAAGACATAATTTTTTTCTTTTTTATTTTAAATAATAATTTATATAAAAATATTATACTAAATTTTTTATCAAATTAAATTTTTGTAATTATTAAATTTTTTAATTTTTTATTTAAATAAGTGAAGAAAATATTTTTTTTCTCTTATTTATAACAATGTAAACAACATATTTATTTATTATTATTTTTATTTGTTTTATTCTTTTTATGCATCGTCCAAACAATCTTAAACTTTAATAGTTAATCTAAATGTTAATGTTAATAATTTTGTTAAATTTTATTTGTGAAGTGGACAACAACTAGAGAATTGTTAAAAAAAAATTATTTTCAATGAAATTTTTTCAAAAGCAAAAACTTTATATGAGATTGTTTCTAATCAAATTTTAACTAAGTAATAATGAACGTGTCTGGTAATAAAATGTATCACATGAAAAATAAATTTTAAAATAAATTTTATAAATAAAAAAAGATATATAAAAACATTGATGATGTTATTAATATCAGAATGTAATATATTTAATACTACATTTTAAAGATATATATCTAACATGTTTATAAAATAAATAATATTATACGTCATATATATAATGTAAGATGCATTATTTTATGTCTATATTATCTATAAAATGTATAAAATAATATGTTTTACATAGAATTAAAGAATCTATGTAAACTGCTTTACTTTATACATTTCATAATTTAACTATTAGATTACTGAAAAACATATTATTTTAACCATTAAATATTTAAAATATGATTATTACCTAAATTATTGAAACTATAATAAATAGGTACGTAGTAAAAATGTTTATTTATTTATATATGTTTAGGGTTTATTTGTAAAAAAATTAGTTAGCATAATTTTTAATGTAGTAAAAACTTTTATTAACTTTTTACGTAGTATAAAATATGCGTCCGTAGTATAATTTTATTTATAAAAAACATATGTACAAATTTATAAGAATTATGGTTCATAAAATTTTATTAATTTTTTTAATATTTATTTAGTTAATATTTATTAGTTAATACTTATTTGTGATATTTATTTAATTAATATATGTTATTTAATATTTATTTAGTTAATATACTTATTTAATTCATATTTATTTAGTTAATATCTGTTAGTTAATCTTTATTTATTTAATATTTATTTATTTTTATTTATTTATTTTTGTAATTAATATTTATTTAGTTAAAATATGGTGTATAATTTAAATTTATATTTTTTAAAAAGTTTGAATAAATTTTTTTCCTTTAAAAATAAAACCTTCCTGCACTTAAAAATTTTACTATTAAAAAATATAATAGTAATAATTTTATCTATAAATTCCACACTTTTTGTAAAATAAAGCTCACAAATTAACAAACACAAAATAAACCAAATAAAAAATATTTTTAAAATTTTTCAAAATACTCTAACGTAATGACAAACATAAAATTAATAAGCTAAATTTTATAATAAACTTTACATATTATTAGATTGGATCGTTTGTAGTATAGGTGAAACAAATATAGATATTTTTTGGGTAGAATTTTTATACACAGTATAGAAAGTTATTAGATTTGAATTCAGAACCTTATATTAAATTATTTTAATATAAAAAAATTTATCGGTAGATTAATTCTAGTAACTTTTAATCTTTAGACAGGTTGAATAAAATAAAACTGTACTTAATAAATGATAACTTTAAATTTTCATTCTTTTTTTATTTAACAAGATAAATGTAATTAAGTTGTAAGTATTTAATTTTTCCATTTTGAGTTAGGATACCATTCTTTTATCCTCTCGTATAAAGAAAACTGCTTCTGTGATAAATAAATTTGTCATCAAAGAAATAATTATATATGATGGTAAAAATTATATTTTATAAGAATTAAATTTCACATTATTTAAAATAGAGATCAATATAAATTTTATATACTAACTTATTTTTGAGTTGGTAGATAAAAAAGTAAGGGTTTCAAAATAATAAAATTCTTAAATCTCTTTTAAGATTTGGAACAGAGAACATAAAATCTATCTATGGATCCGACTTGTTTTATTGTTGTGCCTAGTTAAAAATTTAAATATTTTATTTGAATAAAAATAATTTATGATTAAAAGTTTTAGTTTGAATGTAGGATTTTAAATTTTTTATTTGGATAAAATAATTTAATTTTTTCTACATGTAAAAATTTATTTTTGAATGTTTATTTAAAAATTAAAATAATATTTTAATAATTTAAAAAATTTAAGAAGATGAATTTATATTGTTTCAAATTTAATGTTTTTATATGTTTATTGTAACTTAAAAAAAAAGTGGAATATAAAATGATTATTTTGTTAAGTTACTTGAATAGTATATGAAAAATCACATAAATTATAACTGCGCATTAAAATAAAAAATATTTTTTTGCAATTGTAATCAAATAAAAAATAGTTTTTATTTATAAAAAATTAAATTAATTACAAATTTAATTTTTACCAAATTTTAAATTATTAAAAAAACTTAAACTAATAATCGTTCAACTGGAAAAGAAAAAAAAAATTAATTGAAAAAGAGATTAAATTTGAAACTCTTGATATGGTATTAAAAAATATTGTGATTTACAATGAAGTATTTAATCAACTATTTCGATATACTTATTCTTTATATATTCAATTTTAATCATGATTTTAGTAAGATACGGGCCGTATTTTGTCCATAATAAAAATAAATTTTAATACATTTATATATTTAAATTTAGAAAAATCCATAAAATATTCGAGAATTCTATCTAGTATATAGTATTTAAAATTTTTTATCATTTTTAATTAATATTTTGAAAACAGTAGTTAAAGAATCAATAAATATAATATTTTAGTAAAAAATATTAAAAATTATGATAAAAATTTACTAATGTTTTTTAATTTTGTTATAAAAATAAAAAATATTTTCTATTTCATAACCAATGTTATATAGTTGCCTTTTTTTATATTTGGGACATGAGAAAGTTCACAGAATGTTGGTCTGAGTCCTGGTCATTTTAAATAATATCTTTTTTTCAAAAAAATAATAATGAAAGCATTAAAAAGAGAATGGAGAAGATATGAAGGGTCAAAATTAGAGACCAAAATACCAAATCACAGCTCAGAATCTACCCTTCTTTCAAAATAAGTCTTTCTTTTTATTCCACACAGAACATAATTTTAAAAAAATTGCACTGTAATTCTAGCAGCACACATATATGTCTTCCTATAGTCAAAAGATGGAAACCAATGAGCAGCAGAGCACCGTTATCCACGAGCAGCACCTTCGCAGAACAGAACCACCGCCTCTACTCAAAAGTGCGACCCCCTTCTTCCTATTTTTGTTCTTTTAAATTCATACGTTTTAATCTATTAATTTTGTTTAAAATTTTTATAAAAAATATCCAAACAAAATATTTTAAAATTTTAAATCTTTTATTAAATTACTTTTCCTCTATAAATATTCATTCCAACACAACGTAAAAGCACAGTGTGTTAGGTCCACATAAACTTTATTACATTAAATATATAATTTATCAAAATTAAATAATTCGACAAAAAATAAATAAATCATTGTATATGTAAAAAAATAGTGTTTTTTTATCTAACATTTAACAATTTATAATTATTTTATTGCAAACATTTATTATATATAGGTCTGTATAACGAATATATCAGGTGTGGGGTAAGCTTCATGGTTTAAATGTTATACAGACTAATAAATTTTCTACTTTGACAATGTTTTACCATTCTGCTTTAGACGATCTGAACTCATTGGTAAATCATTGAGTTAAGAATGAGATAAATTTTTTTTACCAATAGTCATAAAAATATCATTTAAAAGAAATTAAGAATGAAATTCAGAACTTCTCTATTTGTGCAGTTTGTTAAACTTCAGATGATCATGATTCCAGTCATACAAGAGTGAGTTTTGAATTGAAAATTTTGATGCCTTCCAATTTAATACTGTGGGAATGAAAATTTAAGGAAGTAGGAGGGAATGGGGTAATAAGAATTGAGAAGGCTTTACTTTGTCAAGTGATCAAAGATGATTATACAAGTTACAATATTTATCAAAATGAGTACTAATAAAAAATTCTAAGTTCCTATAAATATTTGCTTGGTATGGACCTGCAAACATTTTAATTACAAAAAATAAAAAAATAAAACTGTCCGCACCGACAAAGTTTCGGAGCACAAAGGGATACAGGCACCTTGCCATCCGCAGCACTGACCCACCAAAGCGCGCTTTTAATGGGACTTCAATTTATTGGTATCTGGTTCCTTTCTGGCGCCTAAGAGAGAGCAGGAAGGAGCCATGTTCTCACTCCTATCACCGACACTCCGAACGTTCCTCTTTTTACAAAAATACGCTCTCACGTAAAAATTGAGAAACAGCAACAGAATAGCACCGTTCAACACAGAATTGAAGACCCAAGCACCAATTCCGTTACATCCACCTTTAGAAAAATGAAGCAAAAGCACCCCAACATGACACACCAAGTTGCACCCTAACAGCACAATCTGGCAGTTAAGCACGAAAGGGTAGCACACGCCACGCGCGGCGATTGCGGTCCAGAACCTGTAGCCGTACATAACGCTGTAGGCCAAAGTGGTGAAGAGAATCGCCAACACTTGGAACGATTGCGAAAACTCCAACCAAAGGAAGGACATAAAGGTGGATATGGAATGGTAAAAAAGCTGAAAGAAAAACAGCTTACGACGTCGTAGAATGACGAAGACGGTCCTCAACATGTGGAGGAAACGCGAGAGGTAGAAAATATAGGACCAAAAGAAGACGCGACCAGAGGGACGGGTCCCGAGAGGGAAACAGAGAAGCCACTGAAGCGGCGTCTTGGAGCGCCTCCAGAACCACCGTGTCTCTTTGATTTCAGCTGAGGCCGAGATCAATATTCCGGTGAAAATGGTGAGGGAGATGAGAGACATGGAGAGGCTGTGAAGCGCGGGTACAGGGCCAAGCGGAACAGGTTGGCCACGGCGAAGAAGCAACGCCAATAATAGATGAAGAAAAATAGAGAGGACAATGTAAACGACGATTGAGGAGAAAAGAAAGGACCATGTGGAGCCCCAGCATAAGGGGTGGTTCCATCGAAATCCGACGATGGCTGGATGCTCAGAAAGGTAGAAGTTAATGGTCTGCATCACCGTCGAGGCCTTACCAAGGGTTACGCCGGACGGTGACGTAGACATGCCGGTGATTCTGTTCGTCTTCACATTACCTCATTGGGTTGTACATTTTCTAGCAATTTGTAATTATTTGTTTGGCTTTCGGTGGGTGATCGCTGAAGATTGAAGAGAGAAAAGGGGAGGAAAGAGAAAGACATTAAATTTGTGGCGTACATAGTACATAGCTTTGGCATTGTTGGTAAGTGGCCAAATATCATTGACTTTGACCTCACGGATCACCGATTACCCTTTAGCCAAGCGGAAATAAAATAACGCCCAACTAAAAACTACTCCTTAATTCCAGGCCATTTCGTAAATCTTTTCATTTATTAACAGGGTGTCACTGGCTCATCCATAAATAACCTTTTGAAAATGTTATTAAGTGTTTTGAAAATTTTAAAAATAATTTTTTTTTATCAAAAATGCTTTTAATACAATTAATGTTATTTTAAATTTTTAAATCAACATTTTACTAGTATCAGTTAACAAAATTTGTATTTCTTTAACTTTTTGATACGCTTTTATCTATGTAAAATTACGAAATTAATTTTATTTAAGCTTACATGTACCAAACAATGGTTTATTATCGCTACATCTTTTACTCTTTTTTTTTTTGTTTAAAATCTCAACACCTTTAAATCATAGTATTATAATTTGATAAAATTCCATGCATTAGGGTCGATCTGGTGTCACCTCATTATATTACACCCTACATTAACTTTAAAAATTGAAAAAGAAAAAAGAATTCCATCAAAAGCTAGCGTCGTGGTGCAAATTCATGGCTTTTTGATAAAGGGTCAAACAATTGTTTAAAATTGTTATTCCAATTTATTTTAAAGATTAATTTTTTTTTTTTGTTATAACTATTATAATTTTATAAATATCTATCATCGTTTATTATATTTGATTTGATATAATTTTCTTTTATATATAAAAGATATATTTTTTAAAAATATTACAAACATATATAAATTATAAGTTTTTAATTTATTTTATTTTATTTATTTACATTTATAAATATTTTTATATAAATAAAATAAGTTATGACTATTTTTTATTTTTATCTTAACTTTTTTTCTTCTAAAATCAATATATGTTAAACGTTATGTATGACTAAAGTTTCTTAGAATGACATTACCGTGAATAATGAAGATATATGTTTCATTGATAGTGTAATAAAATACTTGATACTCATGAATAAATTTTATTTCTCTTTGTTAGAAGTGTAATAAGTCAATGTTAGTACAAAAATAATTGAAGTTTCAAAAGAGTTAACATACAAATATTTAGAGAAATAAAATTAAATATTGATAATGTATTAGATTCCTTTAAGTTTCATAAAAACTTATTAAATATAAAAAATAGTTGTCAAAATAAATATCATATTAACATGCATAATTTTAAAAAGTGGCATGCTGTAGAAGTTTATTGTGTTCTCTTGTTGATTATACCACACATACATTAGTATAATTGAAACAAATTTTATCATACATCCAAAGTTTATGGATTTTTTTATTTAGAAAGAAGCCCATTTAAAAAGTGAAAATAAAAAACAATAGCCAAAATAGAGAGATACAATTGAGGAAGAATTACAATCACTTGGGAAGTTTTGAACTTATAGTTTATATACCAAAAAATGTAAATCCAACCGATTATAAATGGGATTTTGTGCAAGGAAAAAGGATGGTAGATTGTAAGATACAAGACACAATTGCTTCTTAAGGATTTAAAAAAAACGAATTAATTTTGAAAAATCATATTCATCCATGATGGATGCAACTAAGTTTTAATTATTAATTAGCTTAGCAGTATGTGAAAGGCTTGGTTTGCGTCATGGATGTTATTTTACAACTTGTTTATACATCTTACTTAACAACGGCATCTATATGAAATTTCTTGAAGGTTTAAAATTGCATCAAGCATACAGTTAAAGTTTTTAAGAAAATTATTCAAATAAACTAAATAAACCAATATATGGATTGAAATAATTTCAATATATGTGATATAATAATCTCAATGAGTATTTCTTTAAAGGATATAAAAATGATCCCATTTACCTATGCACATTTATAAAAAAGTTTGGAATGAGTATTTGAAAAATTATTTAATTAAATTAAATAAACCAATACATGGATTGAAATTATTTGAACATATGTGATATAATATTTTTTTTTAAAGGTTATAAAAATATCTCATTTACCTATGCATATTCATAAAAAGGTTTAAACATGGTCTACAATGAGTATTGGGATGAAAGATCTAGAAATGTTGGAATATTGTCTTGGATTACAAAATGAACATCTAAATGATAAAGTATTTATATATAGAAAAATTTGTGTAAAAAAAGTAAAAAAAAATCAAATAGACAAATTACACCTATTATATACTGTAATAATCATAAGCTTTTTAAATTTAAATAAAAATCCTTTTATAATTTGAAAAAAGGACTACTTGATCTTAAAGTGTCATATCCTAATATCATTGAAACACCAATGTATCTTGTTAGTTATGTACGATTTAAAATATCCTTTGTTGCTAATTTATTAATAAGATATATGTTTCACTTACACAAAGACAGTGAAACAAAGTTAAATAATTAGTTTTTTTTTCTATCTTTAAGACAATGGATATCGTTATATTTTTTTCCCCGTATATCCAAACTACCTAGACATATTTGTTCATACAAGATATTTGCCAGATCTGCATAATATACAGTTACAAACAAGTTTTTTTTTTTTTTGTTAGATAGGGTGATATATCCATTTGATGGAGATATAGGCAATAAACTACAATAGCCATATTGCAAAATTATACAAAAATATTAACATTGCATGTGGCATGTAGAGAATATATTTGACCAAGATATGTGAATGGAGACCAGTGATTTGTCCTTTGAACCTTACTCCCAACAATTATGTATAAGAATAACAGTGCATGTATTGTTTAAGGAAAGAAAAGATTCATCAAGGCAAATAATACACATATATCACCAAGGTTATTTTTCATTCATTATCTAGGAAAGAGTGATGGCACAAATATCTAAAAGTTAATTTAACAAATTTATTTATTGGAGATCTTCCTACTACAACATAACATTCAAATGATAGTCATTTAAAAGAGGAATGTTCTAAATATCATGATTTTGTGGATGTGGATCATCATCTACTATAATTAATTTTGTAAAGATATGATATTAAAAAAAATTAATATATATATATATATATTAATTATAAATTTTTCAATTTTCAATATTAACTTTTCATTCACTTATAAATTTATCTTCTATGTGAATGAAATAAGATATAATGATTCTTATTTTTTATTAGCATTATTCTCATAGCATATTTACAGTGAATTATTTATAATGCCACAAATATTAATTTTTAATATTTAAATTTTAAATATAACTTATAAAAACTATATATGTATTTAGTTATATTTTATTTTTAAAGATTCAACTAATCAATAATTAAAAATTTATTTTAATTTTATGCAGTTATATAATAAAGTTCATGAATTGAGATTCAAGATCTTTAAAGAATGATTGTCAGATTATAGTTGGAGATAGGAGAATAAGCTAACCAAAACTCTCTTAATAAAATAATGTTTGAAATTTAGTTTTTAGCTCGAATAAACTCAAACATCCAGCTTAACATGCACAAATTTTAAAAAAAATATTGAAAAATAACCTTTCATGAGAATAGGACATCATTTTAGAAACCTAAATTAAATCTTTTTTTTTTTTTTTGCTAGTCTATCAAAGCTTGCAACCCACGTTGACCTAATCCGACCCTAGTTAGTAGTTTACCAACTTTAATTGCTAATTAGCAAAATCTTAAGCTGTAAAGGTGATGTACCTAAATGATTCTTTAACATTGAAATTAATGTATATAATAAAATAATAATATAAGAACAAATATCTTATTAAAATAATATTTACCTTTTTTTATATAATTTGGATGTATTAAAAATTACACGCATAACGCACATTTATCATGACAATAAGATCAATTGTTGAAAAATTGAGATATGAGAATCATGAATCTGAAGTTATCATCTTATGGGATTGTATAAAGGATGCCTTGGCATGTGCTGGCACGTGTGCATTTGTTCGGCCAAATAAATATTATGATGACGTGTGATCATAACATCTGATCGGTATGTATAAAAAGATTTTGGACTGAAATTTAAATGATGCTGATCGAAAATTATTTTATAATTTAATATTTTAAATGTTTTTAAATTTATATCCTCTAAGTTCAGCTTAAATTAAAAATTAGTATTATTAAATAATGATATAATTTACAATGTTTCAATGTATGAAAAAAATAATTAAATTTTAGTAACTTGTAACATATATACAAGTAATGTATCAAGATAAGTTAACAAGAATGAAGAAACCTTAACATAGAAGGTAAAAATGAAGATAATGATAAAGTAATAAAACATACATTGGATGGCCGTCGAAATAACAAACGTTTGTTTGGTTGCTAGCTCACAAACTTAATAGATAACAGACTCTAGCACTTATTTTATTGGTAAAACAAGGTGCTCAGGAAGGTATTGTCATCTCGGTTTGTAAAACATGTTATTTATAAGTGGATAGGGTATGTGGTTTGTCATTTTTTCTCCTCCTTTTAGAGTATAAATCTCAATCTTCAATTTTGTGTGAAAAAGAGTTTAAAAGCTATTGTCATTCTTCAACAAGATATATGACTATTTTACGTT
Source organism: Canavalia ensiformis (assembly GCA_026541065.1). Classification (NCBI taxonomy): domain Eukaryota; kingdom Viridiplantae; phylum Streptophyta; class Magnoliopsida; order Fabales; family Fabaceae; genus Canavalia; species Canavalia ensiformis. The sequence goes on from JAMKYM010000454.1 coordinate 688,958, forward strand.
AAATTTTTTATGTATAATTTTTCAAATATTATCATTTAATTTTAAAACTTAACATTCTATATTAAATTAAATATATTTTAATGTTTCTAGGGTTTAACTTGAAATTTAAGCTTATTACAATGTTAATCATTCCCAATATCAATTTAATATTTAAATTTTGATCTAAATAATTAATTTTTAATTTTAAAATTATTATCTCTTTAATTTATTAACAACATTGGTGAATATGTAATATATTTTATATTGTTCGTACGAAAATGATATATTGATTTTAAAATAAAAATTAAATATTATAATTAAATTTATCTTGAATGTAAAATTTTAAAAAATTAAAGTTAAATTGCAAAAGTAGAATATAATTGTAACTATTATTATTAAATAAATTCTTTTTAGGATAAATTAAAGACTAAATCATATCAAGGTTATCTGAAATTTATTCTATATATTAGAAATAAAAATCAATACGAACATTAGTAATTAACTGCGCGAAAAACATTATATACAACTAATGTTTAAAAAAAATAAAGTTCTTAAAATGTTGTTGATTGAATAAAAGACCTAAAAATCATTGCAAAAAATTTAAAGTTCCAATATGTTAAATATGATGTTGAAACTAAATGCTAATAAATTTTTTGTAATAAATATTTATTATTATTATTATTATTATTATTATTATTATTATTATTTATTAATCTGTTTTATTTATTTATTTTATAAAATTTATTTAAAAATAAAAAATACTCATATAATACATGAAATACTTGCTAATTTATGGCTATGAGAGACAATGCCTTAAATATTTAATTACATAGTATTTGAAATTTCATATAGAGACCAGATAATCCTAATATTTTTGCAAAATGATTTGAAGTCTTCACAGTAGCTAAATTAATTAACTTATTTCTATTTACTTCGTATTCGATTTAGTGTTTTATCACTAAAAAAAATTATTTTTTCTCACGATGTGATTAGGGATACAAGTCCAAAAAAATCAGTTTTAAAACTGTTTTATATTTTCATAAATTAGATTATTATATTTTTATATTAGGTTGATTGTCTCAATTTATTCTTGTATTCTCTTTATTATTTTTTAAATGTTATCCAATTTTTTCAAAAAGTTTTAGAGGTGATATAGAATATTTAAAAATTATTTATCTTATATTTGGAGAAGTTATTTTAAGAAAAAAATAATTTTTAAGAAAATTTAAAATATTAAATATCTTATTTGAATTTTTTTAATGTATTTTAAATTTTATAAATTTTAAAAAGTATTTTAATAAACTAAAATAAAATAATTTAATTTTTTTAAAAAATAAAATAAATTTAAAATTTTTAAAATTTCTAAAATTATTATCATAAATAATAATTTTATTTTTATATTAATTTTTTTTACTATTTTTTATTATTTTTATTATTATTATTTTTATTTATTTATACATAATATTTTTAATATCGAATGATATAATTATATATTTTGTCATTCTTTTAATTATCTAAATTTGTTGAGTTATTATTATGTTTAAATATATTGCATAATAAAAAAAATTATATATCTAAAATATTTGGTAAAAAAATAAAAGTAAAATTAAAAAAATATATAAATATTTAAATATAAAATTTTGTATATAATAAAAATTAAATTATTTAATATGAATAAAAATTTAAAATATAAAATTTCAAAGTTTAATAAATTTAAAATTTACTATCTAATAAAAGATTTTAAATATAAATTTTTTTTATTTAAATAAAATATTTTTAAAATAAAATTATTTAAATATTTTAAATTTCTTAAAATATTAAAATATTTCGTTGCAAACACAATGTTATGGTTTTGTGAATTAGGAAATGTTATATATTCAAACATTACAATTTATTAACAAAGATTTTCCATACATACTGAAACTTAAACATATAAAACATAAATTCAATCATTATTAACTGGGTAAATTTTTATTAGTGTATTTTTTATTTTTTTAAAAAATTTAAATATTTTATTTGCTATTTTTTATAAGTTTGATTTTTATTAATTTTTTTAAAATGAAATGAATACTAGTTATTTATAAATATAGTTGCAACACCTGTATTAAACTAATCACCAAACTGGTCCGATAACTAGTCTAATTAACGTATCAAATAAAAAATGCATATATATGAATTTGTTATGATTATGTTTAAGCCGATTTTATGAAAATTTGGTGAATCGATTTAGTTGACAAAATTGGGCTACTCTTCTTTTATTTTCTAAAAAGTGTGTGGAAAAAGGATTAGTCTCGCCACCATTGAACGGTGCTCAAATTTAAAAAAACTATTCTATACTTTGGTTGAAACCAAATTTGATGCACTCAAATTGGAAGAAATTTTTTTAAAATGAAAGCACCATATCACGAATATGTTAAAACCCATATAAAGGAGAAGATGGGAATATTAACAACAGTAGTTTAAAAGAGAGAAAAAAACATAGCAAAAGATAAACAACCAGAAAAAAATAGCCCAACCAATAAAAAAAATGCCAGAGCCTAAAAAGAGAGAAATCAACGATATGAAAATAATTTTTTGTTCTAATAAAATTAAATCTTGATATTTTTTATAGTTTGAAATATACAAAAGTTAATTAAATGTTGCATACCATAACTCCCTGAGTGACATATAAGAAAGCTAAGACTTTCAATATATTTTTTAAGAGGATAAATCACATGAAACATTCTTGTTAGTTTCAAGTTTAATTATTGCTAAACCTAAGAAAATATTAAAATTTATTGATATTAAATGTTAAATTTTAATATTTGTATAAATTTAATAATTTAATAATTTTATATAAAATATAAAATTTATTAATTTAACTGTTAAATTATTTTGTAATATTTAATAAATTATTATATACAATTTTATATTAAACAAAAATTAATAAATATTTTATTTTATAATTTTATTTTAATAATTTATATATTATTTAAATATATATAAATATTAATAGTTGAATAACATAATTATTAATTTTTAAATTTTATAAACATAATCTATTAGACATTATAATATAATTAATAGATTGAATTAGTAAATTTTATCTTTTATATAAAATTATTAAATTAATGTAACTTTTAAAGTTTGATAATGAATTTAATTGATTTTTTTTATATATATATATATATATATAATAATATATAATAAAATTATTTTATTTAATAATTTATTTAAATAATTAAATTTTATTATTTAATAAATTTTATTGTATAAATTAATTTTATAAAATTTAAAATAAATTTAAATTTTTATTAAATAATGTTAAATTAACATTAATATATTTCTTTTAAAATATACTAGTTTAATTTATTTAATAAAAAATATTTTTTTAAAATTAAATTTATGTACACGATAAAATCTGTTTAGTTAATGATAAAATTTATTATCCATATATATATATATATAACTTCTTAATGTTTGTTAATGATTCTACTTAAAGAAATTATTCAATTATTATAAATTCTACAATATAATTTTAATTAAAAGGTACTTTTGCAACATAAATAAATGGATTGTTATTAATTTTAAGAAATTTTAATTTTAATTTTTTCGTACAAATAAATTATTAAGATTAATATCTTTTTCGCTTTTTGTAATAAAGTAACGTTCTTGCTCGATATGACGTTAAGACTTTAGTTTTTTTTTTCATTTTTTACAGCTTTGGTTATTATTGATATTAGGGTAAATATATTTTTAGTTTTTAAAAATAATTAAATTTTATTTTTATTTTTTAATTTTAAATTTTTTATCATTATATTAATTTAAATAAATAAAATCAAGTTAAATTAATTATTATTAAAAAGTTTAATTATTTTCTAACATTTCTTGATTATATTTTTATAATAATAATTAATCTATAGAACTTGAATTAAGATAAAAAACTATGGTCTAAATAATTTAAAAAATAAAAAAAATTAATTATTTTAAATTGACAAAAATTATATTTGATATTATTTTATTATTGCAACGCTAACTACATTTGTAAGGCCCGGGGCCTTGATGAACAAAAAGCATGGAGGCCCAAAACTGGCACTAAGTGAGAATTGTATTGGATTGGTTTTTTTGACAACAATTGGGAGTCATCAAGAGCCCAAACCCTATACAACTTCGACTTTAGAAGTAATCCACTGTTTGTACCTTGGACTTCAAACGAAACAGGCCGATTCACGTTATCGTGACTCGTGAATGTTCATAGAGCGATGGATGGAATAGACCAAAATAAATAATAAATAAATGATTAAATAATATTGAAAAGAAAGGCAGGAACAGATGTAGACGAACCTGGAAGCTTCCACGAGGTTTTCGGTGACAACCAAATTTAGGGCTTTGCATCGCAGGATTTACCTGTATAATCAAAATTCTTCTGCCTTCCCCGATCGATTGTCATTCCCTCTATCGAATCGTAAGTTTCTCTCTCAGAATGCTATTTGGTTATCATAATTTTCTACGTTGATATTCTGAGACGAGATCCCTATCTGTTTTGTTTTATATTCATATTATTTAATTGCGTTTTGTTTTGTTTTCTCGTTCTACTAATTGCTACTTTAAATCGCTAGATTTATCCGTCGTTTATTTGGTTGAATAATTGAGGATCTTAGTGTAATTCGTTAAGTTCTATTTTCATGTGACCTTGTTAGTCACGATGATACGGTGAAGCCTATGATGTTTTTATGTTTTGCCCCTTTCTAGGTGATATTGTAGGGTTTGACATTGTAGTTGATTTTGTTTGGTGCATTTGAAGATCTGAGGGGTTAGACAAATGGCGAGTGGTTTTGGGGAATCAACGAGAGCGTCCTCTGCGAGCCCATCTTGCTCGGGGAACAGTTCAAACGATGCTGGTGATTTCGAATGCAACATATGCTTCGATTTGGCACAGGACCCAGTGATCACTCTGTGTGGTCATTTATTCTGTTGGCCGTGCCTCTATAGGTGGCTCCATCATCACTCTCATTCTCAAGAGTGCCCTGTTTGCAAGGCCCTTGTGCAGGAGGAGAAATTGGTGCCCCTTTATGGAAGGGGCAAAACTCAGACTGATCCCAGGACCAAATCATATCCTGGAATGGAGATCCCTCACCGTCCTTCGGGGCAGCGGCCACAAACGGCGCCGCCTCCGCCTCCTCCCGAGGCCAACCCATTTGGGAATTATGGGTTTGGACTCATGGGGGGATTCATTCCCATGGCAACTGCCAGATTTGGAAACTTCACGCTTTCCACGGCCTTTGGTGGTTTTATCCCATCCCTGCTTAACATCCAGTTCCATGGCTTTCAGGATGCCACTGTCTATGGGACAACTTCTGGTTATCCCTTTGGGTTTAATGCCTTCCATGGAGGAAATTCGCGAGGTTTTTCGCAGGCAACTGGTCAAGTGCAGCGGCAGGAGGACAATGTTCTAAAGAATCTGCTTTTGTTGATTGGATTTCTTGTGCTTCTTACGGTTATTTTTGTGTGGTAATGTCATTTTGCATTGAGCCCTCAAAATGCTTCTTAAGTAGTTGTCACGTGTGTAAATATTTTAGCCGACTTCAAGAGGGAATTGTATACTTTGACAATGCTGCCCGTTTGGCTCTTTATCACTTGCTTGCTTTTTTTACTGTCTTCTAATAACATCTGTCTGTCTTCCAATATTTGGTCTTAAAATCTTTGGTTGCCAGCTTAGTCTCTGAAAATAGCTCATTTTTCAAGTGTCTGAATCAATAGTTACTGCAGTGTGCTGCTTAGTAGCACAGATTTTGATATGACAATTTGTATCTCATTATAGGAGAGTTATTCAGTGATAGCTGAATTTTATCGACGTTATTTGCCTCCCTTTTTAGGGGCAACCTGAGGTGTTTTCAGGAGAAGTAGAAGCTCTAGGATGTTGAAGAGGTTCTGCGTGGAGGAATGTCACTAAGTTTATATATTTTTTCTATAGGTGTAATCGGATTTGCACTGGGGACATACTAAAATAAAATCATCCAGTTTTATGTGTAGGCAGGTAACTAGCTTTGCCAGACTAATTCCATCACCCTATGTTTAGACGAGACATTTAGATGAGTCATTTTAAGGGATAAAGATATTTTTGAGAGAATTTAAAGTTTTAAGTATTAAAATATTTTGTTTGAATTTTTTTTTAAGAAATTTTAAGTTTTATAAATTTTAAGAAAGTATTTTAATAAATTAAAATGAGAGAATCTAAAATTTATATAAATGGGTGAAATTTAAAATTTTTCAAGCTTTCTCTAACTCATTTCTCAAACTAACATTTCTAGATATATTGATGATATTTTTTCTTTGATTGCTCTCTTATTTTTTAACCTGTCTTATCTTTCTTTTTTATTTAACCTGTCTTATCTTTCTTTTTTATTTTCAGATATGATATTTTAATAATAAGATAGTATAATTGTATTTAGTTGTTTTTTATTATGTATATTTGCAGGATTATTATTTTAATTGAATATGTTGTGTTGATAAAATTATTTGTATATCTAAAATTTTTGATAAATAAAAAAATAAGAATAAAATTAAGGATATATAAATATTTAAAAAGAAAATTTTGTATATTATAAAATTAAATTACTTAATTTAAATAAGAAATTAAAATTTAATAAATAAATTTAAAATGTACCATTCAAACAAAAAGTTTTAAATATAAAAAATTTAAAATTTTAATTAAAATAAAATATTTTAAAATGAAAATATTTAAATTTTTAGTATTTTAAATATTTTAAATGTTGAAGTGTTGATGCTGAACTTGATACTTTATCTCTTTAGCCTACGTGGGAATAATATTCTCCATTTTGGATTTTAGGTTATCACCACAAAATCCTGATTTTTATTGGTTTATTTGTTAAAGCTTTTTTGCTCTTAGAACCTGAAAGATATATAAGGATTATTGTGCTATTATGGTATGGGTGTTGAGGCGAATATTGCCTGTTTCACACGTAATAGTAGTTAAAGGTTTATTAAATATAATTAGAAGCTAATAAATTACAAGTTGGTCTAAATGACATGGACGTACTGCTGTGTAGCAGGACATTATTCCCTATTACACTTCAATTTGAAGATTGAAACCAAGAAATCACATAGGTGTAACTAAGACATTATAGAATTGAAACTAAGCATGACTATGCAGACGAAACTTTGCGCAAACCTTAACGTTTATATTTCTGTATCATTAGAGCATAGAAATAGAGGAAAATATAAAAATCTTAAATTGTGGAGCAGATGTTACATATTCATATCATTACACTTCAATTCAAAGATGGTTGAACATCAATTATATATCGTAGGTAGGCGCGAAAATAAATGAGACTGCTTATTAAGTGCTTACCGTCCAGTCAATTCTTTTCGGAAAGTCACGATTCTAATAATCTAAAAAGTTTTTTAATTTTAACAAACTGGTTAATTTAAATAATAATAATAATTATTAATAATATTATTTGACATTTATATGTTTTATTTAAAGGTTAAAGTATATTGATTTATATATAAATTTTGGTTTATTAGTTTATTTAAGAGTAAATTTTTTATCTATTTAAAATATTTTAATAGATATAATAAACGATGTGATATGATTAAAAATAAAAAGTATTAAATTTGTATAATAGTTTTGTCTTTCCAAAAGCTCTATTGAGTCAATTTAAGTGTGTTTACAAATGGAATTAAAAAGAATAAAGTGTGCATGCCAGCGAACTACTTAAAATAATTATTCCCGTCCGTTGCCGTGTGAAATCAGTGGTGTATTGGCAGTACGGTATTATTGCGTTTTTAAAATGAAACTATAACTTTAATATAGATTATATAATTTTTCATCAGTTTGTGACTTCTAGTTAGCTAATGTCTTCTTCTTCTTTTTTTCATTATATGAGTATTTTAAATTTAAAACAATATTTACAAAAATAAACAAAAATCCTGTTAAAGTTAAAAATGTTATCGTTGTGAAACAAGGATTAAATTGCCTATCTAATAAAAACATAAAAAAAAAAAAATTACTCTTGAATTTCATTATCACCGTTATACGAAAAGAGAAAAAATCTATGCCTTTTTATTTAATAAGGTATGTTAAAATTTAAAACTGAAATTAGAATTAACGTAGTATGTGTTAAACAATAAATTTTACTAGTTGAAAGTTGAAATTGTTAGTTAAAAAATTTATTAAAATATTTTAAATTTTATTGGATAAAATAACTTTTTTAAATACTAGCATCTTTTGGATGATTAATAATTTAATATCGTTTTTAAAGGTATTTGAATATTTTTTATTTATTGTAAATGTTATATTATTTATTTTATAAAATATTTGATTTTTATTTATACAAAAATATTATAATTTAAAAAAAATTATTTTACATTTTATTTACATAGAATTTAATATTTTATTTTTATTGAATTAAATTTATCAAATCTATTTAATTAAATTTTAATATAATTTTATTTGAAAAGAAAAAATGAATTACAATTATTAAATTCTAATCAATATTTAATTATTTTTTATCTATTATTTTATATTTATAAATTTTTCCAGCAACTAATTTTATCAAATAATTTTTATTTAATTTTTAGTTTATCTACTTTTATCTTTTAATTATTGTCTTAAAGTTTTTAGTTATTTTTTCAATTTTAACTAACTCATATATAAAATTTTTAAATACATCTTAAATCTAAGATTTTCAACGCACATGATGTTAAGATTCAAATTTTAATTGAGAGTGTTAAATTTAAGCAATAATATTTATGAGGAATGAAAACATATGTAAATGAAAAACTCAAATACAAGAAAATTTATGTGATTTGATAAAAAGTATAATACATGCATAGATTTTGCCAAAAGAATAAGAAGAAGAGAGAATAAGGTAAATATAATTTATGTTAAAAATGAAATTTTTATCAAAAACAACAAATTTATGTTAATTTTTGAAACATCAGAAGTGATATAATATATCAATTATTATTGAAGAAAACCAATAATTTTTTCTCTTGAGATTACTACTATTTTTATCTAAGTATTTTAGACTAATTTTTTAAAAAATATTTAATATAACTGTATATCCATAATTCAAACTTAAAATAACTAACTGTAAAAAAATAAATTAAAATCACTAATTAAAATAGAATCACGTGCTTGATGGTTGATCCGCATGTGAACCAATGAATTTATTGAAGCAAAATTGAAAAGATCAAAACAATAAAAAAATTAAATAGACCTAACCAGTTTATTAATTTATGCATTGTGTGGATCATATCCAAGAGTCCAAACGCAGGAATCTAGCTTATAAGGTTGACTATTCTTTGGTGGGGAGTGGAGGGGAGGAACTGTCCGGAATTTGGATTCAGGGGAAATGCGAAATTCTTGAATATAAAAATATTTAATCTCAAAAATCTAAAATTGGATCTCTTAGCCAATCTCAAACACCATGTTGCCTAAATCGAAAAGGTTGGCATATATAACTTATTTTGTACAACTAGGCAACACTTTTTCCTATTGACTAATTGTTTCTTGAAAATTTTTGCTTAACCTAATTTAATTTAAAAAACAAAAAGTTATTAAATAGTTTGTGGAAATTTGTTTTGTGAGATATTTCAATTTTTCTATTAAAAAGTTCATTCAAGTTTAAGAAATTATCTATGAGATCCATTGATTATTGATATATAAGATTTAATCTTTTATCTTTTAAAATGATTTTTTAAAATCTTATTATAAAATTTAAACTAAAACAAAATGTTAAAATAATGCAGTACTTCTTACCCTCCCTTTTTTTTTTACCGATGATGACTCAAAATTTTAATCTTAATGTGTTTCTTTTTTAATTATTGTCTTCCTTTAAATATAAAAACATGCAAGCACCATGTACATAAATATAACAATATTATGGAATACAAATCTAAATGGATATGTTAGATACGACAAAAAATTTAAAAAATTATTTTACAAAAATCACAAGTGTCATATAAACTAGTTAATAGATCTTGTAAGTTATTCTATTAAAGTTAAAATAAATATATTAAAGAAGGGACTAGTATATCTCGTAGAAAAAACATTTTAAGAATTTTTATTTTTTAGAAATTAAATTATTTCCAACAAAATTTTAGAAGAAACAATTTGAATTTTTGTACTTTCCTATTTAACAATATTGCTACATAAAGAGGAAAATCCCTGTGTATCATATTACACACAATTCGGTGACTGACCAATTTTTCAATTTATGCATTGTTTTGGACCTGAATTTCAGTTTAGGTCTAAACATAGGAACCAGCATACAGGGTTGGTCGTTTCAGATTGAGATGCATACGCTCTTATAACACACATTACATTATATTTTTTATTCAAATTTTCTCTACCAATATTATCTCAGACTCTATCATTTTTTCTTATCTCTTATTAAAAAAATTGTACAAAACTATTGTAAAATATAATTTATTGTTCAGATTCTCAGATTTGAGTGAAATGCAGAGTTCTCCGCTATAGAAGTCACTGATATCGAAATCGATGACTTGGACCTCGAATCCAATTCTAAACATCACGTTACCTATACCACAAAACTTGGTGCATATAGCTTATTTTGGAAAACTAGGCAACAAAATCTCCCTTCTTTGCTGTTATCACAACCACATATGAAACTCATCAAGTCGTGGCATGCATTAAATCAAACACAGTCCTTGAGGGAAATTCTTGAGGCTTTCAAAGTGCTATTAACAGAATTTACAAAAATAAATAATAAATAAACAAAATAATTACAGATGTCCTTCAAAAAAAAGGACAAAACCCAGTCCATAAGGCAGTGTCTCTTGCATGAATTATATTACACGCCATAGCCACAACCTAACAAGTCCAATATAGCGGCTCAGCTTACTCTCTAAATTATGTGCAACTAAGCAGCTATCTTAATTTTTTTTTAGAAAAAAAAATATAAGTTTATAAAAAAAATATGTTTATATATTATTTTATTATAATTTTATAATTTATTTTAATATAATAATTAATTTTAATTAAGCTTTAAATTATTTAATTTTTTTAATATTGATATATAACTTTTAAATCTGTTTTTGATATTATTGTATTGTAAATTTTTAAATAAATTTGTAGATTCATATACCAAACTAAGCTTAAAATGTTAAATCGGGTTTATCTATTCTTATTCTACTTCCAATGCCCGTCCCAAACTTTGCTTAGGAGAAAGCATATATAACTAGTTTAAAGTAGTTAATTTTACACTTCGACTTTGAATTTGAATAACGTTTAACATAAATGGTTATTGTCTTATTGATACAAGTAGAGCTTTCTCTTTCTCATCAGAGCTGACTTTTCCGGCCCTTTTTGACGGCCAGACTCACCCCACCAGCACCTAGCCAGCCATTTGTGTCGGAGATATATATATTCAATAATGTTGTTATAAGATATATTTTTAAAACAATTCAAAGCACCATGATTGATGCACATGCTTCTTTTTATCTGAACTACATATATAAAAGTAGATACAAGAGTAAACACGTGCATTTTTTTTAAAAAAATTATCATTTCTTTCGTATCAACATAGCTTATTACATGCATTATATAGAGAGATATGGTCCTTCTATAAAATTTTACAATTCAAAAATTTCTTTTTATTTCATTTTATCATGTCATTAATTTACGATTTTTTTCTTCTTTTTCTATTTTTATTTATAAAAAATTGTAAAAATTATTTGTAGGAACGTAAGGAAGCATATATATAATATTCCGGAACTCTATTCTTATATATTTAACTCAATTTAAGTCGTTCATATGTCGTTTTTGCAATAGTTTGTGATCTAGATTTCATTCTTTGCGAGAACACATTGCGATAAACAAATAAAATCGAACCTTTTGAAACAAATATATAACGAGAATGATTGCCAGACTTTACAAGAATAACAACAACATTTTCTGTTTGTTTTAAAGAGATGATAGTTCTTTTTATTTGTGGCTGAAAAGTTTAAAATTAAGTGACTAATGACAAGAGGTTGGCCTTCTTCGATAAAATTTCTTTTTAATAAGAGAATATTGATAAAATGCACTAAACGTAGAGTATAATAGTCAGAAGAAAAAAAAACCTTATCATTCGAGTATGAAGCAAATATGAACCTCAAATCCAAAACCTACCTAATAATTGGGAAAACTTCGTGCCATGTGTAGCACATGCTGCCCCCTTCGTTATAAGGTTGCATCCATCAATTCAAAAGGAGAAATGTTCTCTGTACAATTAGAGTAGGATATCTTTTATTTTATAATTTTAAGTTTGAAAGAATATTTTATATATATACAAGAATCAACTTATTTTAAAAGTAAATTTGACTTATTTTATTCAATATTTTTTAAATTATTAAATTTTATCATTTTAATCATTAATATAATATATTTTATTGTATAAATCATGTTTACAAAAATTTATAAAATTAATTTTTTTAATATTTTATTAAATAAGTTTATATTAACGTATATTAAAATAAAATATTAATTTTCTTTTAAATTTTATGAAATTTTGTAAATATAATTTAAAATTTGATATATACATATATAAGTGACAGATAAAAATGTTAGTAAATTTTATTGAAAAAGTAAGTAATATTAGGTTTTAAAAATTAAATTTAAACATTCTCAAATAACAAATAAAAAATTCTTAAACAATGCTGATAAAAAGACTAACGAAACTGTTATAAAAATATTAAAATTATTGTTTTTAATAATCATTATATCTTCACGATAAAACTTATGAAGTGGGTGCATTAAAAACAAAGAAAATGATGAACGACATGTGAGCTTCACATGCTACGGAATGATACATTTAATTTGGATTTGTGTCGTACCGTAAGGCTATTAAATGTGATCCAGGAATTAGCATTCAAGAAAATATGTGATCCAGAAACTTAGCCTCTAGGGCATCCCTCGTTAAAAATCTCCACGTTAAATGAGAATAATTAAATGTCATTAAAAATAAATAAATGAAATACACTGATTTATATTATTTTTAATCATCAGTTATTATATTATTAAAAGTTCTTAATTTATATAATAAATATTGTAAAAATTATATCTATTTATTTTTAATTAATAGTATAAATTTTTATACTGACAAAATATTAAAATTAAAATCACTAAAAAAACAAAACTTAAATACAATACGATAATTAACGATATTGTTAATCAGTATCATAAAGATACAAGTAAAGGAACCAATAATATATTTTTAATAGAAGTTATGGTATAATAGCATTGATAATACTTCTTAATTTTTTAACTAGTATTCTAAAAATATCGGTTAAGCATTTGCCTATAATTATTATTGTTGTTATTTTTCATTTAAACTAGAACTTTATCTGAATAAATATTAGGTTTGACTAAATTTTTACTTTATTTAGTTTCATTTATGTGTAATTTTGTCTTCTATTTTAAAAATATTTTTAGAAGGATTTGTAATGATATTAAAATACAATTTAAAAATTTAAAATAATAAATTTGTTTGAAATTTGATACAATTTGAAATATTTCATAATATCTGAGATAAAGGTTTAGAGAAAAAAATTATTTTTTTGTTTTTTTTGAATGAATTTTAATATTTTTGGTTAATAAATTTGAATAAAATATAATTTAATTTTTATATATTTTAAATAGAAAATGAGGATTACAAAATTTTACAAAAAAAAATTAGGAAACTAAATTTGTTAACTTTTAAATGTAAATGAACTAAAATTATTTTTAAAAAAGTATATATAAATCAAACTAAAATGATAAAAATATAAATAATCTTAAATATTATCAATTGAAGTTATTAAACAAAGGTAATAATTATTGAGATGAATGATAATTTTGATGTGTGACCAATGTTTATAATATTGTATAAGTTTTATATTGTGTTTGATTTTTTTCAATAAGCATTATTAATAATTATAAATTTTTTAATGTGAAACAAATTATTAAAATGAGGTATTTCTATTTATAGATAATTGGAATAAAAAATCTAACAAATAACCTTTGCCAGACATTTTGAGGAGCATAATTCTAAGCTTGATGGGTAAGAGAAGCTTGCTGAAGAAAAAAAAAAAAAAACTAGAAGGTGCATCAAAAAAGAAAAGAAGACTTGTGTAAGCTTAGAGTAAGAAAATTGAAGGATGGATTCTGAGTTGGATATTTATAAGAATTCTTAGGTATGTTTGGTAAATTTGTGAGTAAGTTAGTTGAAAGTTGAAAAATTAGTTTTGAGATAAAAGATTAAAATTAAAAATTAATAAATTAGATAAAAATTGAAAATTAATAAATTATTGATTAAATTAAAAGTATTTGATAAAATTATTTAATAAATATAAAAATGATAAATAAATATATGGTTAAATAATAAATTAAAACATAATGTGTTATATTTTTTAATAAAAATATATTAAAACTTAATGTTATAAAATTTTATTTTTTAAAAATGAAAATATTTGTTTTTAATTTTATATAATAAATTTTAAATAATTTTTTAAGTAAATATTTTTATAATTTTATTTTTTTATCAACTGTTTTAATATTTTTTAATAAAATAAATATAATAATTAAACTAAATAATATATTTAAATAATAATTTAAAATATAATATTTTATAATAATATAAAAATAAATCTATCAAAATTAATAATATTAATATGAAATAATTAAATAATATTAAAATTAATAAATAAATATTAGATTATAAAAATATATTAATAATAAAAATAAATAAAATATTTCAATTAAAAGTTGAAAACATAAAATTTATTCAAAATAACTTTTTAAAAAAAGTTAATAATTATTAAAATAATTTAATTTATTAAATAGAATTAAAAATTTTAACAACCATTTTAATTAATAATTTAAATTTTCAACCGGCTAAAATAGCTAACAAATACGTTGTTTAACTAAGACAAGTTAAAAGAACATGGCATATGAAATTAGGATGTTAGATAATGTACAGACGGCTCAAGTAATTTAGGGAGTAGCAGTTAACAAGAACGTCAGAGACAATTAAAAGAACATTGGAAAGATGAAAATTATGAGGTTAAACGATAAAATTAATTTTCTCTTAATTTTGTTTTTTCGAAAAGATTGACCTTCACAAATTCTTTCGAAAGATTATTATTTTAGGAGCATTTGCTGGCATGTATGAAGAAAAATACTAAATGTTGATAATAATGAATTTCATCAAATATTAGAAGAAAAAACTGAAGTGTAATTAATTCAATAAAAATTAAGTCATTAACCGGAAATAAGAGATAGTGAAATTAAATCCATAAAAAATTATTAACCAGAAATAAAAGGTATACCGGATAAAAAAAATATTGAAAAAACAATATATACTAAGTATCTTCCGGCGATAATATTAGATAGTAATATCAAAGCAAAATAATCACGATAATAATTATAATAATGATATTATTATTAGTATAATAATAATATCAATAATAATTAAACAACTAATAATAATAATGATAATAATAATTTTTATCTCCTTAATAAAGAAAGAAATGGAAATGATTAGTGTTTGTAACGTAAAATTAATTTTTTTTTAAATTAAATTCAAAACTTGTTAAACCTTCTTTTAATTAAACATATTTTGTTAAAAAACATATTTAAAAAATAAAAACTCACAGTTATCGAAATAAATCCTTAATTTATTGTAATTATAATTATAATTATATATATATATATGCAATTGATATATGGTCATTTTATTTAATTAATTAATATAATAAATTATGCAATTCTTCATTTAATTAGCAACTTGTGGAGTTTATTATTTCATTGTTAAAACATATAGAATTTATTATTATTTAATTGAAATATTTTGAATAAAAAACTACAGAAAAAGGCTGGAATTAAAATTACAAAATTAGAACATGTAAAAGCTAAATTAGTGACGTTAAAATTTTATTAAAATATTTTTCCTCTTTTTTTTTTCCTCCAAAGCAAATTGTATGTCCTTGTATTAAATAAAATTAGTGATATTTCTCGTGTATTACATGGACACGTATGTAAAAGAAAGAAGAATAGATGAAAAAGTTTACATTTTTTTGAAAATTTAATTTATAAATATAATTTTAATAAAACAAAAAATTATTTTTATTTGGATTTCTAAAAAAAAATTTGATAAATAAAAAAATATAGAAGATTGATGGTAAAAAAATTAAAAGACTAAATAGTGTTTGATAAAATTAATGTAAGCATTCAAATGAAAGAATTAGGATTGCTTATTCAAAGAAATATGATCATAGGATAGTTTGGGGTAGAAAAACCCATATATTAAACAATGCGACCAAATTCATATATATGTTTAGTTCAACTTAATTTTTGATAATTTTAAAATTTTCCTTTAAAAAATTTACAATAATTTAAAAAATAATTAAATAAGCACATGTTTGTTGATACTGTGACCGAAAGATGTCCTTGCCGCATATCCTTAAGGAAATCAACTGGTGCCACTTTCCAGTAAATCTGCACCTTCTCATAATATCAAACAGAATAGAGTTAATTAAATTAATCCATTATATAGTTTATATTTTGGGTTGGGGTACTTGGGCTGACCTTTTATGCATTAGCAGCCAGAAAACAAACTCGGGGCAACGTTTTGATGCATTGATTAAAAAATAAAAATGTTACTTTTAGATAAAATTAAGTAATTACGTTAATTAAAAAATCTAAATACATTACATGTAAGTTATTTGGCTTAGCAAAAGATAATTGTTAACAAAATATTACATGTAAAAACTATGCTTACATATATTTTATTCTGTTTGACAGAAACCAGCTGATGATTATTGGTTATTTGAAGAGTAATGTTACTTAAATCATGTCGCTCGTCTTTAATTGGAGTCATGACTGCCTGATACTTTAATTTTCTGAAAGATTTTCATTGACCCTTTTATAAAGTAATGGGCGTGTAAGAAGAAAGCATAGATTGGGGGGAAATGTATGAAAATTACGTCAAGTCATGGACTTGGTGAGATGGGTGTAGAGGCACGAAAGGATTAGTATAGGTCACAATTAAGAAAAAGAGAACCTGTCACTGTGGAGTCATTGCTCTACTATATCTCTCTAGCTTCGATGTCCCTTTCCCTTCAAAATTAACCAACACCAGAACACCTTTTATTTCACTTTTTTTTTATCTCAAAAAAAAAATTAGATGACTCATTTCATGTATAAGTGTTCACCTAAACAAACTTTGGGGTCCCTCCTTCACAGTTCACGCAACGTGGCTGGTCTTTGAAACTATTTGCTACCGGCCAATTAATTAAAGAAGGTGTGCCCTGGCTAAGTTTTTAATCACAAATTTTGAGTAATGAATGGCTCCTTTGTGTACCCTAACTCCTCAATCACGGGGATTCTCTTCTTTTCACTCCTAAATTGTCTCTCTAATGTAAGATATTTGTCATCCTATATAGTTTTTGGATCGTTTAAATTAATTATTATTTTAAAAATGTTGTTTTTTTTTTACTTTATTGATCTTTAATAATTACTTTCTCTAATAAACTTACAACAGATGTTAATAAAATAGAAAGGTAATATAATCAAAGAAATTTATATTCATTTAAAATGAAGAATGTTTATTAACATTTATTTATTATTCTGCAAATATATGATTGATAATTATTTTAAATTAGAAAGAGTAAACATTTAATTAATTAATTAATTAAATCATGCTAGTATGCTACTCTTGTACCTACAGTTTTGGAAAAAGATATAAATGCACAAAGTAACTCCGAGATCTTGGTTAATTTTATTAACGACGGGTGGGAAATAGTTATGAAGGTAATTGAATGGGTTGATCTGTGATCAAAGTTGAAATTCGTGATTATATATTGCAGCAAGTCGTAAAACTGATTTTCTAAGTTAAGTTGAGATGCAAGTTATATTTGTAGACACTTGGCTGGAGCTTTCCGCAGACGTGGATGGCTCAACTAAGAGAAGAGGAAGGAAAGGGGCGAAATGACCAAAGAGGGAATAATATTCGTATTAATGACGTTATATTAATAAAATATACAAGCGTTACAATTTTGTTACTCTATTGGCTGAGAACCTTCGATTGACATTATTATCCTCATAATACGTATTACTAAAAATTGCGAGTGTAATTCTCGCTTTCGACTTGTTGGGAGCGAAGAAACAAAAGAAAGGAAGTGGTTTCTTTTCCATTATGAATATGTTTACCGTGCATGAATGTACATTCCAATTTAAGGTGTTTTTTAATTTCCGGTGGTACGGTGCCTAATAAGGGGAATCAGGGAGTTTAGGGTAAATATATCAAAATTAGCAAGGAAATGGTGGTTTCTAATCTGTATTTCATAATTTTATGAAACGCAATGAGGAAAAATAAGTTGATAAAATGCGTGATTGATTGTGTTTTATTAATATTTTGAAAAATAATGAATTATTTCAAGTTGTTGAATGAAGTGTAAAAGAATAATTATTTTTGTAAAATGATTTATATTAGAGAAGCTGTAAAATTAGATTATTAGCATTAGGAAAAGTTGAAAGATGAGGTGGCAGAATATAAATATTTAATAGTAGGTAGCGCATCGAGAAAAAAAGACGTATACATAACCGCGTGAAGAATGTGAAGAAATGAGAAACAGGAAGGTGATTGACTGAGCATAAAGGCAGCTATTTTTGAACCAAACTTGGGTTGAAAAACAGAGGGAGAGAGAGATCGTAGAAGCAATCTCAATTCTCACACATCATCACCGGTGATTTAGATCAAACATTAGATCCAAGTCGTAGGAGTATTTAATTATCACACACATCAAAACCTCTCTTTTCCCAAACCGCAGAGAGGTGAGGCCATGGCCACTACTGCACCCAACTATTTCTTAACAATCTTCTTCTTCCATGTGTGTCTCATCCTCATTATGGTTACCACTCACAGTGAGGCCACCACTCAACGTTTCAAACAGGCACCGAAATTCTACAACTCCCCCAACTGTCCCACCCTTGGGCTCCAACCCACCGACACGTGTTCCGACGATGCAGTCCACGTGGCTATGACACTTGACATCACCTACCTTCGAGGCTCCATGGCCGCCATCCTTTCCGTTCTCCAACACTCTTCCTGTCCCGAAAACATTATTTTCCATTTCGTCACCGCAGCTTCCAAAGCCTCCTCCACCGCTCTCCTCAACCGCACGCTGTCCAATTCCTTCCCCTATTTGAAATTCCAAATGTACCCATTCGATGACAACACCGTTGCGGGACTCATCTCTACCTCCATCCGTTCCGCATTGGATTGCCCTCTCAACTACGCTCGCAACTACATGGCTCTAACCTTCTCCTCATGTGTGCGTCGGATCGTTTACCTCGATTCCGACCTTGTGCTCGTCGACGACATTGCCAAACTCGCCGCCACGCCTCTCGGCGAGACCTCCGTTCTCGCCGCCCCTGAATACTGCAACGCTAACTTCAGCTCCTACTTTACTCCTTCGTTTTGGTCGAACCCCTCTTTGTCGCTCACCTTTGTGGGCCGGAGACCCTGTTACTTCAACACCGGTGTGATGGTTATTGATCTAGAACGGTGGCGGGCCGGGGACTACACTACCAAGATCCAGGAATGGATGGAGCTCCAGAAGAGAATGCGGATCTATGAGCTCGGGTCGTTGCCGCCGTTTTTGCTGGTTTTTGCCGGGAATATAGGCCCGGTGGATCACAGATGGAACCAGCATGGGCTCGGTGGTGATAACTTCCGCGGGCTTTGCAGGGACTTGCATCCGGGCCCGGTGAGCCTGCTGCATTGGAGTGGGAAGGGGAAACCGTGGGCCAGGCTCGACGCTAACCGCCCTTGTCCCTTGGATGCGTTATGGGCTCCCTACGATCTTCTGGAGACACCTTTCGCTCTCGAAGCCTAACCAGCGTCATAATTAGCAATTTTTATTTTTTTTACGGAAATAAAGTCAATTATCTCCTTTTGCTTTTTCTTTCTTTTCTTTTTGATTGGCGGAGTTAGTTTTGGTTTAGCGCTGGTGGAGTTGGCGCTGGAGTCGCTCCTTGCCTGCAATGGCCGGTTCGATCTTATGTTGTACAGCCAGGTACATATATTGTGGTACTTTTTGATTTTTTAGCCCTTTCTTTTCAGCCAGTAAAACACAGTTATGGCTTTTCAGTAGTAACTTGTAACTACTAACAATGAATCCAATAGTAAAACTTTTACTATCTTCTCTTCAATGGATTTTATGGTTTCTGAATGATATTTTCCCCCCCTTTGTTTTGTCATACTCATCCTGTCAGGTTGCTATTTTTGTACAAAGTATGCATTTTCTCCATATACATTAGCCTAGCTTATTACCCCTATCTGTTTAATTTTTTTAATCTTCATGATTAATAAATAAATAGATTTATGTCTATAAATTTTTTTTAAAAAATTAAACAAATTAGATTTAAGTTTATTATAATTTATCTTAATATATAAAATACATAAAAGATAAAAAATAAAATATATAATATATAAGATATAAAGTAACAATATTCCTATATGTCAAAAAAGATTTACATAATGTCACGACTTAATATTTTAAAAAAATAAAAATTTAATAATTACATTCGAATGTAATAAAGTGGTTCTATCTTTTGTATATGAAAAAAATCTTTTGTAAAAAGATGTAATATAATATAAATGTATATAATATATAATTTATATATTACATTATAAATATAAATATAAATATATATTATATTTATTTTAATATATTAATTTTTTTTAATTATTTATATATAAAAATTTAAAATTTAAATTTTTTTATTAATTTTTATATTATAAATTTAAATAAATTAAATTTTGATAATAAAAATTTATGAAAATAACACGTCCGCACTCTGGTCCAAAAAAATAATATTCAAAACTTATTATGATGGCGCTAGTTTCACCCTTGAGAAAGTATATGGGAAATAGATAATTAGAAAATTATATATATTTGACGCATTCTTACGTGTGAGATCGGAGCAAAGTGGAATAATGGCTACCTGTATGAAAAAAAACAAAGGACGGTTTTTTTAAATGTATGTTTAAGAATACGTAATAAAAAATTTATATAATGTTTTTAATTAAAATTTAAAATTTAAAATTTAAAATTTAAAATTTAATATATTAATAACGTTAAATATTATTATTATTATTATTATTATTTATTAAAGAAATACCATTTATTTATTTTATTATGTGTTTTTAAAGTTATGTTAAAAGAAAAAGAAAGGAAGGGTGTGGTGTGTCGGTGACGCTGGGTTTTTCACAGCTATGGATCTGAAAAGGATATCGGATGGAGATGTAATAAGAGTATTGGGATCATTTTCTTGTCCAAGTGAATCACTCGGTTTCTCTATATTGATGCTTCTTGTTGTCTAGCGAAAGCCAAACATTGCTTTTGAATGCTTTGACTACATTGATAATGATTGTTGTATCTTCTTTTCCGTAATCCTAAATTTTGAAGTTGGAATCATTTTCTATACTTGGTAATTTTAATAGGAGTCAATTGCTGTTGGAAACAAGTAAACACCGTGGTACGCATTGACTGTTCAATTAATTATAATTAAAACGCACTCATGTTTAATAATCAATAAATAAGAACATCTCCCTTTAGTCCAACTAATGAAAAAAAATATGAATGAATCTACTTTTGGGTAAAAAATTTTAGACATTTTTTTAATGCAAAAAAAGAAGATAAAACATGTAATATGATGATAAAAAATAAAAAAAATTATAAAAATATATTGTATATCTCGTTATTTAAACTATATACTTGACAAATATTATAATTTTTTTTTTGCTTTGTTTTCCGTCCTGTAACCCCCAACTCAAAAAAAGAAAAAAATGAAACTATATACTTTTAAAAAAGAAAGAAAGAAAAGGCTTCACCGCTAACATGATTTAAATCGCTTACCTTATCTCTTCTAGCTTATTTTTTCAAACGATCTGATGTTCTTGCCCTTTTAATATTTTGCCTACCTTTTTTTTTCCTACAAATATCTTCGACATAAAATATTTTTTATTTTATTCAAATAAAATATAAGTAAAATATAACAATAACATTATTTATTGTACAGTTAATTATTAATTATTATATGATTAAAATGGTTATTTTTTATAATAACTATTTAAAAATATATTTAAAATAATTTATAATCAATTTACAATATAAAAATGCTTACTTAACAATATATCTAAATGAATATGATATCTTACATTGCATTTGGATCATAGTATAATTA
Organism: Canavalia ensiformis; assembly: GCA_026541065.1. Lineage (NCBI taxonomy): Eukaryota > Viridiplantae > Streptophyta > Magnoliopsida > Fabales > Fabaceae > Canavalia > Canavalia ensiformis. The sequence continues at coordinate 711,174 of JAMKYM010000454.1, forward strand.
TTTTTGGTAATTTTTTAGAAGTTATTTTTTATTGATTATAATTACAGATGATCATATCATTAATAACTGCTGACTTTTATAATACAGCGTAATGATCATAATATTGATATATATAAAAACTAAACTATTTTTCATTTTAATATTAATAAAAAAATTTATTAATATTTTTCTTAAAAATTGGCTATTTATTACGTAATTTTTAAAAAAGTTAATTTAAAGTATAAACAAAGTCATTTTGATTGCATACTTAAAGAGTTAGGGCACGAAGCTTTATATGAAAATGTAATTTAATCAATTGTTTTTTATTTACTATAATATGATATGAAAAATTGTATGTTTTTGAATTTGAAAATGAGAGAATAACTAAATTTAAAATTACATCTAAAAAATTAAACTATAAGATTATGTCTAAATTAAGATTTTGATTTCTCTATTAAATAAATATAAATTTCTATTGATAGGTACCTTACAGCTCTCATAATTACTTGAGGTATGCGTACAGAAAGTTATGTAAATATCATGATAAAACTAAAAACAAACATAAGAAAAGGGTATGTATTAGTTAGTCCTCTAAACTTGTTTCTACCTACCCAATGTTCAATATTTATACAGAGAACCATGGTATTTAATAGTTATGTATCCTCCTTTCAGTTCAATTCTAGAATAAGTAATTGCCTATTGCTAAATCGTACATAGGTGTGTGAACACAAAGAAGCAAAAGTCAAGCTTTCTTACTGAATTAAAAAAAGACACAAAAGTACTATTTTGAAATTTGAATGCATATATCTGAGGGAATCAATGTCAGAATGTACGTAAACATTAATTCGAATTAAAAGGACTCTCAGCGTTCAATCTCAATTCATCAAGTCTTTATTTTACCGCAGTTGTTTAACGTGATGCAGCGTAAAAAAACTAAGCTACCTAAAGGTAAAAAAATTTTGATAACAAATGTTTTAAATGACTTTGAATTGACGATAACACAATGCATTGTAGCTTTGTTCTACACATGTTAAGTGGTTATTCACCGCCAATCCAAAAAAATAATTAGAAAAATCAATCTTTACCCAAATTTAACTTTTTTTTTATTTAAATTTACGTTTAAATCAAAATACAATAAATTATAAGTTTTACATTAAATTAATAAATTTAAACTGAATTTACTATAAATTTATTTTTTAAATAAATCAAGCATAAACACTTGTACAAACAGACGCTGATCTGCCAAGTTAGTAAATCAAGTGGCCAGTGGTGCTGCCTGTATGTGTGTATATTCTTCCATTCTGCCAGGGAATTAATGCCACCGAATGATGCTATTAACGCTATCAAAAGTTCAAAACTCATTTATAAATTACGTGCATTCATTGAACACGCAGGCAGAGAAACCACATCTTGCAGAAAATTTACGGTCCGGATAATAAGTGCCTTAAGAATATTAAAAACATAATAAATACATTACATTAAATATTTTATTATTTTAAAAACAAGTATTTAAATGATTATTATATTTTTTAGACAATAAATATTTTTGTTCCTAATATTTTTTTATTTTTAAAAACAATTAATTGAAAAATGGTCTATTGGATGTTTATTGATAGATCATGTGAAAACATTAAATATTAAATATTTTAACATAGAAAATACTTTTTAATATATAAATTTTTAATTGGAGTTTATAAATATAAAATAAATAAGGTTTTTCTTTTTCCCAACATATGTATGTTTAACACCTATAATATATTAATAAATGAAGGATAAATACTATTCAGCCTAATGAACTGTGTTGCTCCTCATAAAAAAATCAACGGAGATAGAAGGAGGAGAAAGAGGTTAAATCATTCACACTTTATAAGTGTCAAGCATACATTGAAAGAACATCAATGCCCTCTGAAATGTTGGAACACCGAAGAAAAAACCAATAAAAATCCCTTCTTAGTTAATGTCTTAAAAACAGCTGGTTAACATTTTTGTAAAACTAGATATAGTAAAAAAAAATTCATGAAAAATTGCATAAAGTATTCAAAAATCATCTCAGATTCGTTGGATTGTTTTAAATTATTATTTAACGAAATGAGTATGCGCAGGTTGTTTAAAACTTGAAAGATGACCATTTGTTATATTATAAGTTTTCTTTAAGTCAATCACACAATCCCTGATTCATATAATTTAGTTTAGCATATGACTTTGAAAAGGAATTCCAAGGCACCCAAAGGAATTAGAAGTTTTTGGTATTTTCTTTGTGCTAGATCCTAGATGAATTCCCATAAGTAACATGTCAATTTCAGCGACCGGACAATGTAAAAGACTAGATGTTAAAAAACTTGAAACTTAATACATTAAAAAATGTCATGGAGTGTACAACTGTTAGGCCTTCTTTATTTTAAGTCAACTTATACTTGTATCTATATTTCTAGGCAATATAAACAGGATCATAGAACATGGGTATGCATATTACCATGGTTTTGTAAATTAAATTAAATATAAAGAATGGTATCATAACGGTTTATATTATATGGTCAAATTGTCCGTTTTGCATGAAAGAGTGTTGGATAGGGCGAATAAGATGTATGGTGATGGAGGGAGGAAGCAGCACATGGCGTGAAGGGGAAACGAGGGGGAGGGATACGCGGAACATGATGAGTATTAGACAGAAAAGAAAGAAAAAGCCATGTACCCAGAGAAATCAACAAACTTCCTAAAATCTCGGTTAGAACTTAATGACCCATACAAACTAAAGACAAATATTAATTGAATTTTTCGGCAGCCATATATATTTTTTTTTATAGTATTTTTTTTAAAACTTAATCTATGCTGCTATTCGTTTCTACTCTCTCTTTTTCTAAAAAAATTTCGGTGGGGGCCCATTTCTCCTCTTTTTTTTCAACTAAAGCAACAGCGACGGGTGTTAGTGTGTTACCATCTATTTTGGTTCGTGTTTGTTTCTTTCAGTACTGAACATTTGAGTTCTAAGCGACTTCAACCTGGAAGCTGAAAATTCAATCAAGGATGAAGATTATTACATAACAATACGCAAACATTACCTAACACCAAAGGAGCGAATTGTAAGGTTCAAACTTTCAATTATGAAATCCAAAATAGAAACTTCGATGTGTTGGTATCTATGGTGATTGCCGTCATTATTCTAAGTAAAAGCCAACAACAGTTCGTTCCTTCTCATGTGATTGCCAGTATTGCTATATTTGGGGTAAATTTTTTTGTTTTTGTTTTTTGTGTCCAATTTTATTTTATTTTTGTTGTTTTGGGGGTCGAAAGCTGATAACCAAACGTCTTCAACTTTGCTTGTGATTCGGACAACGCCTAAAAGCTTCACACGTGGACCCGCAGGTAGCCTAATAAGCTTTCATAGTCTTTATTTTTATATCAATTTAGAAGTGGGCTTTAGCTCTTGATGGACAACTTGTTTTTTTTATGCTTCCCGGCCCTAGAAATTTATTGGGTTTAGAAACTAACACAGACTACGAGCCCAGAAAAAAAAAGCACAATTGTCTAAACAAAATAGTAACTTCCAACCATATAATTCGTTTCTATAAACAACTGGGGCATATTCAAGTGTAAATTTGGAATAAATAAGGATAAAAAATTAAAAATTTAATCGTAATGTTAGTCCTATTGAATTTGGATAAATTCTAGGAAAATTTATAGTTTACTTTCAAAAATATTTATGAATTAAATCTATTTATGTATATACTTTTAAAATAAATAAATATTAAATATATTTTAATTTAAATCTTATATAAAATAAACATTAAAAATTAAAACAAATGAAATTTTAATTAATAAAATTAAATTTTTAACTAAATATAAAGGCTCAACATTATTATTTAATTAGTAATATAATTATTAAAACATATTCAAGAGAAATTAGATATCTATATCCCGAATCTGGTCATCCTACATCCACAATTTAAGTTCAGTTTTAAAGATCAGTTTGGAAGAATATATTCAAATAATCAGATCACCTCCAAATTTAGGTATATTAATTAAATTAATCGCAATAAGCTTTGCTAGAGGAGTATACGGGGGCATCTGTGGTAAGAAAAATAATGGCTTAATTATGCTTAGTTTCTAAAATAAATTACAATGATTATATATATATATATATTGTTTGAATGTTTCATAATATATTTTTTTTATAATAAATGGTTCCCTATTGATTTATGTTTTTTATTTAGTTATTTTAAATATCACAATTTTTTTATTTGATCTATACAACATTATAAATTTTTTTATTTAATTTTTAAAAATGAAAGACTAAATAAAAAAATGTATGATATTTAAAGAAATTAAATAAAAATAAAGTATGAAATGAAAAAAAAAATATATGAATGAATTTCTGGGTGACTAAACCTTACTTAAATAGAATAATTGTGTAAGAATCACTTTTCAATCTCTATTTTGTTCATTTTAGTTTCATCTAAGTAAACTAGAATGTTTTGGAACTCAGAAATTGGTGATCACCATTCTTCTTGGAATCTGGATCTATCTTCATTTCCAGTTGCACATCATTACCTTTTGATGGCATCGTTAGTGTCCAGGTTTAGATTTCTGTCCAAAGTCACAAATTGGATGACAATGGGACTTAATTGAAACATTATCGATTAATTAAATTATGATTAAAATCGCATTTAGCCACTTTAAGTCTAATCATGTGGCCCCGGCTAAGTTCTACCACCCAATGTATATACATGCGCGGTTATTACAAAATCGTCAATCACATCTTCGTTGCCTGCTGACAGCGACACAAAGAGGAACATTTTCATCTTCTCATTATGTTAAAATTAGCAATCATTCGGTTTGAAGAATCGTTAATGAACGGTTCATAATCCACAACTTGGATACAAGTCATCAATACCATCTATGTTAACTGTTGATAACCACACAAAGAGCGGATGATTTTCCTTTTGATTTGGTAGAAAAGTGACCGGCTGTTTTATTTTTATTTTTTTTTATAAAGATGCAAACAAATTTTGTATATAGATATATTATATAAATAAAGATGTAAATAAATTTTGTATATAGATATATTATATAAATAAAGATATAAATAAATTTTGTATATAGGTATATTATAAAACAATTTATATGTTTGGATATGTAACTAATGATTGTTACGTATCTCTAAAATACATCACAAGATGTGATTATCTTTCAAAGTGTATTGTATGTCTCTTTTTCAAAATACAATCACATTTTAATTTGTGATGTACTCTCATACATCACTACAAAATGTTGTATCTTCTTTTCAATACTACATCTTTGTATGGGATCACGGTAAATTTACCATTTCATAAATGTAAAAATGGAGATGTAAAAGTGAATGCGAAGAGATTTAAAAGCTGAGATAAAAGAACGTGACAGAAAATTTAAAGGTTAGTGTATATTTAATTTTGTTAAAGTATTTTATATGAAATAATTTATATTTATAATAAATTAAATATGTGTTAATTTAGATTAACTAGTGTGTATAATGTAAATGAATAAATTTTTAATAATATTTATTAATAGTACTTGAATTAATTATAAAATTTATAAGATTAAATTAATAATTAAATTTTAGCATAGTTTATTTATATTTAAATTTAAAAATAATAATAAATTTTTAAAAAATATATGATATTATTACATTATAACGTTAAAATGAATGTTAACGTTTAATAATTTTTTAATATAACATTAAATTTATAATGTAAAAATAAATGATAATGTTAAATAGATTTTATTATAATTTAATAAAATTAAATATATTTAAAATTAGACAATATATATATATTATGCTAAAATATTATTATTTTTATTTAAATTATATTTAATTGGTTAAATATTAAAGTTTTGTTAAAAATATATAATAATACTTAATAGATTGTCACAAAAATGGTCATGTTTCATTTATTTTTACTTTTTCTATTTTCGAAGAAGCATGGCAGTGTTCCATTTATTTTTACTTTTCCGTTTTAAAATCACTGTAGTTACTTCAAATCACCGCAACTACGTTTCACGTCATTTTATGAAAGTAAACAGTACATTGGAAATGATAACTTTATATTAGCACACTTCTGTCTATTTACATGCATTCAACTAATAGTATATGATTTTTTTTATATAAAAAAATAGAATTTAAAAAATATAAAAATTATAATTATTAAATGTAAAATATATTCAAATGTAAATTATTATATATTGATGTACAATTATATATATTTTTTATCTATTGATATTAAAAACCAAAAATAAAATTATTGTGTAAAATGTTCAAATTTAACTTGTAATTTATTATAGATATTTTATATTAGTTTTTTTTAGGTTTAGAATCTTAAAAAATTAAATATGCAGTGATAAATATATGCCCTTGAGTTGGAGAAAGACTGGTTTTTTTCTATTTTCGGATGGTAGAAGGCACGGCCTTATACGTGCCTACTTAAAATTATAGATGAATGACAATAGTTTATTATAACAAAAATAATAACGAGATAATAAAATTATATATGAATGATAAGATTATAAATTAATATCTGGTTATATGATTAATTTAAAATATAATTTATGTTTTTTTAAATTTTATTTATTTAAATAGTATTTAATGAATTAGTTAAATAATAAAAAATTGAAGATTAAAATTATTTTATAAAATATTCAAAATTCAAATCTCATTATTTTTTATATTATAAAAAATATAATAATTTATATAATTTATTTTTTTATTGCTTACTATAATAAAATATTATAACATAATACGTTTTATATATATATATATATATCAGGATAAAATTTAATCTTAAATTTAATAACATAATATTTAAATAAATTTTATCAATATAATTATTAAATTTAAAAATCTCATATAATATTAAATGAGTTCTTATTTGTTAATGAATTTTTTTTAATTACGGGCATTTGCAAAATTATGTGATTTATCATAATGATTAAATATTTAAATTTTTATTTATAATTTTTTTCTTAAATATTAATATAATTTAAATTTTGAATATTAATAAGTTATAATACATTTTAAAATATTTTTTATTTTTTAGGTAAAGTAATATTAATAAATTAATTTTAAGTTAAAAGTTAGATTGTTATTATATTTACTCAAAATATATTTGGTTATTATAATTATAATAATAATAATATAGTTTAAAAATTATAATGATAGTATTTAATTAATTATAGATGTTTATGAATTAATGATTAACTTATAATTTTTGTATAATTTATAGGAGAAAATTCTAATGACATCTTCGTCTGATCTAGGTGTGATATTGATAGACTGGAAATTTGAATAATCCATCACTCCTAAAATTGCAAAACGTTCATATATCTTAGCAAATTTGAAATGGAGCGCTAGATCGAGAGTTAAAAATTCGAAGGACAAAATTATTTCATGAAAGGGATAATATCCATGCATTCTACCATAGATTATTGAGCATCTAAGGAGAGCTGACTTTTTAGGAATTGCTCAAATTCAATTCTTCCAAACTGATCCTCCTTTGATTGAAGCTTTGATTAAAAGGTGGAGACATGAAACACACACCTTTCATATGCCACCAAGAGAATGTACGATTACTATTCAAGATGTTGCGATTAACTTAGGTCTACCTATAAATGGTGTTCCGATTTGAAATACTTCTACCATGTGTGAGAGCATATTGTGATGGAACTTTTGGGAAATTTTTCCACCAAAAATGAAATGCATAGAGCTTAATAAAGATGACTTGGTTGAATCAACATTTTCAAATATCGAGAACCATTTGGATAATGAGGATTCAGGTTACAGATATGTTCGTGCTTATATTCTTCGTTTGATTGGTGCAAAAGAGTTGTCCGTGATCATTCGACCAGTGAAATCTTGGATTTAGGTACATTCCATTATTGGCTGATTTCACATCAATGTGGGTAAATAGTCGGGGTCAGCTACGACATATTTGTATCATGAGTTGTGAATCATTTGACTAATTATGATAAGAAATATACTTGATTTACATTGTTGCTACAATTATGGGATGTGATAGATTTCTTTGTATTGTTCCGATAGATCCTACCATATCAGACTTACATTTTTATAGAGCTAAAGATGCTAATTGTCAAGGTTTTTATCAATTTAATACTTAAAATTATTGTCATTTTATATTTATTTTTATAGGTGGAGAGCGTTCTTAAGGCGTTAGGCAGATTTTTAATTCTATAGACACAATTTTGAAACCATGAAACAAAAAGATGTAAGGAATTTATTTGTATGATGTTTAAAAATTATATGATAAAAGTTATAAATTTATATACTTCCTTTTGAATTGTTTTAATGTGCAGATAAAATATCAACCATATGCAAATGTAATTCACCTATTGCCTGAAACATGTAGAGACAGACATGATTGTATTATGCGACAGTTCGGAATGCGTCAACATATTCCCCAACCCCCAAGCCAATCAGAAAATATTCATGGGTTGACACTAAAAGGGAAGACAGATGATAACTGGGTTTGAATTTATGCTTCATTTCTAGATTTATGGAATAATAAGCAACAATTTGTTTGCTTAGGAATGCCTGATGATGGTGTGATGAGTGTTAATTCAAAATATATGAAATGGTACACACATCATACAAGGAGATGGATCACAAGGGAATATGCAATCAAAGGCCGATCAGTAAGTCTAGGAAGATATTTTTAAACTCCACAATTATATATATATGATTTAGTAATTTATTTTTCTTTTCTTTGTAGGTCAATCAAGCAAAGTTAATATATTACATTACAATAGACATGACTCATTCGGGAAGAGAGACCTTGCTAGTCTTATGGACTCTCATCACAACATGCTGAAAAATATACTAATGATGTTTTGAAGAAGAGGACCGTGTTACAGCTTCATTCGAATGGTTGCACCGGTTACTACGAGGATCCACCTCGACAATAGGTTCAGCGTGGACATGCCGAGATAATAGAGTTGGAGCGGCAAGACCTTCAACGTTGTCGTGAGGCATTTGGGAGCATAAAACTCATACCATTCCTTCCTTCCAACTCGAAGTGCTAAAAAGGACGATTTTTGCCATCACCATTGCCAACATATGCATTTCCATCCAACTGTTTAGTGATGATACAGTTTCATTTGAGCACTTCGGAGATGGTCCATCTGTTGCACCTAGTTGTTATGGACAAACATCATGCGATTATATTGCTTAAAGTGAATAGACTACCACTCATTTCAATTAGAGGTCATTCGTTTCAGGGTGGAAGAGAATCTTCAGCATTTGCTCGCTTCACAACACGATATTCCCATCTCATGGGCGTTATGGTGTTTTCATCTCATCACCTCGAGATCTTGATGTTGATAAGTATTTATGCCCATCTCCTCGGTTTAATCCCACGATGATCACACCACCTCTCCCAGCACACATTTAGCTGTGCCTAGTCCAGAATATATTTCAAGATTTTAGAGGTCAAGGAATTGACTTAAATGCGCACTTATTAAGTCGACGTTCCATGATGTTACTCGAATTGATGATCTCGGTTGATGTCACACAACATCGCTAAGTGAATCCAAGAAGATCATGAGGATGAGATGTTGATGATAACCAGTTTATCTTTGGTTTGTGTGTTGTTTATGGACTCTTTAATTTTTATGTCTTGATTACTTCATGTTTAGACTATTATGATGAACTTTTTATTTGGTTAGTTAATTGGTTCATTTAGATTATTATGTTTGACTTTATCGATAAATATGTTATTGTTATTGAATGATTTATTGTTTAGAAGAAATTGTTATGTCACAATATAAGGAACAACGGCAAGGACTAAACTTATTAAAATGTTAATCTTGGTGTTGATCAACCATGATTAAAATGCGAAACATTCATTATGTCTTACATCATCATTAACTATCGTTTATCCTTGTCTCACGTGGACATTGGGATTGATTATGACTAATTTTTTTACAAGACTGACATTGTTGTCTTGGTTGTGGACTCATTCTCGAATCATTTTATTTCTTACAAGCAGACTTCGCCATCTTTTCCGTGTTGTCTCGTTTGGCACTAGTATCCATGGATGAACAAGAGAAGTGACACCTTCATTTCCAATTGGCCACCATTCAATGGAATATGCATTAACAATGTTTACCAACCGTGTAAAATTTAATCCTGTGGTAAAAGTTCATACTAACAACAAAACATGTGAGCCGATAACATGGAGCACATGGACAATTGAAATTTATCACATTGACAACATCCTTGTGACAAACTTTAGGACGCCTATTTGTTACCTGCGTTGTGTGACAGATTGAATGCTTTTCAACCTCAAAATTAAAGATCACATATTACGTATCTTGAATTTTGTTGAAACATGTTTTCTTGATTTTTTAATGAGTCCATTAATTTCCAGTCTCGTTGATTTGAGTTAACTTCGCCTTTTAGCGACTCACTTTTTGCAAAATATTCAACCGTAATGATTATATAAAATTTGTTGACAAGAGTTGTAATTGAGATATTGAGCACCTTTCAAATTTTATTGATCGACTTTGACAAATTTGTAGTCATTTGCTCGTATTGTCTACCATGTTGATCATAAGCAGGACTCCATTTTCCTTTGAGATGCTATCACCCATCTGGCAATATCTCAGGCCTTTGTCTAAACTTTTCAACGTCAAATATATGTTTACATGGTGTGTAACCTACCAAGGTTTAACAACGTTACAACAATATCCAATGAGTGTTATTAATATGCAAGACATTGTAAACATAAAACATACCTAATTTAAGAATTTCGCTTGTGTAATCAGATTCATGAGATGGTGGATCTTCTAGAAATTTAAAAATAGAAATTTAATTGTATGTGGAGTCGCCACCAAATTTTATTTTTATGGAAAACATTTGGAAAATACTAACTTGAGGAAAGAAAATCTAGGTTCTGGGAGTGCATTTACGGTAAAGGTATTAGGCACCCTGCCCTAGCCCATTCCAGAATCAGTACCCTTCTTGAACCGTGTTTGATATTTTGAAAACTGCTGATCCCTTAAAATAGAATAGAAAATAAATAGGTTTTACAAAATAACGACGAGGACTTGATCTGCTCCTCACGTATTCCCCCTAGTGCAATGGGAATTCAAGGCTTTACGTAGTTCTGGCTTTGGAAATTACTTTGATGGAGTGTTTTGAAAAGGATGTTAAAGGAAAATTCCCAGTCCCACCCCTGATGCGTAGTCGAAGGCAAGTTTAGGGTTGCAGACGACTCATATGATTCTCCAAATAAAAAGACAGGGGCCATCATGCACTTTCAGCTTTGGAGTTCATCGCGTGAGATCTTGAATCATTTGGAACTTTGAAAAATTATATTTTTGGAGAAAAGGAGTAATTTTGAAAAAAAGATCAAAGGAAGATCCCTTAATCCACTTGCACGTAGCTCAGCGAAGGTTTAATTTACCCTATGATTCTCAAACATCAAAAGACAAATTTATCTTTAACGCTTTTCAACTTTGGAGTTCATTCAAAGAAAGATCTTGAATCATTTGGTTTTGAAATTGTTGTTTAGAAAAGGAGCAATTTTGAAAGATATGAAGAGGAAGATTCTTAATCCACTTTGCAATGCGTGAGTAGAAACAAGCGAAGGTTGTTGCATCGAGCTAATTAAGTGATTCTCCAAACATCAAAAGACAGGTATCATGCACTTTCAACTTTGGAGTTCATTGCGTGGAGATCTTGAATCATTTGGAACTTTGAAAATTGTTGTTTAGAAAAGGAGTAATTTTGAAAAGATATGAAGAGGAAGATTCCTAATCCCATTTGCAGTCGAAGGCAAGCGAAGGTTGACGACGACTCATAATATGATTCTCCAAACATAAAAAGATAGGGTATGCTGCACTTAACTTTGGAGTTCATTACAGTGAGATCTTGAATCGCTTGGGAACTTTGAAAAATTGTTGTTTAGAAAAGGAGTAATTTTGAAAGATATGAAGAGTGAAGATTCTTAATCACTTGCACAGAAATGGCAGCGAGGTTTAATTGACCATCTGCTAGCATGATTCTCCAAACATCAAGATGGGTATGCCGCACTTTCAACTTTGGAGTTTAAAACGTGGAGATCTGAATCATTTGAACTTTGGAAAAATTATTGCAAAACTTTAGAAATTTACGAAGAGAACTTAGTTATAGGACTTTGAATTTTTTGGATACTACTAGTTGGTGGAACTATATGGGTGAGCTTTTAATTGGACGCTTAAGTTTATTTTAGGGATACTAATTTAGATTTTTTGTAAAATCAAGGAATTTAATATTAATGGTGTTCTCCTAAGTCTCAGTGTTTCCATTTACGGATGAGAGCGACTAGGTATATTAGACATATTTCAATTTTTTGGAGAACTAGGATGTCATATATTCCTATTCTAGTTGTTATTAGCCCTTAAATAGGCTCTTGACCCATTGTGATTATCCGGGTTGAGACTTACCATTTTGGGAAACTCAGGAGACATAAATCTTACAACCTACTTCCTGGCATCAAACTCTTCCAAAATGAGTTCGATTCTTAATCTCTAATTCTGCATTTGCACCATGTGAGAATGCTGAGAGCATATTGGTGGACATAATCTTGTAACTCCAATGCCTCAAACTTTTTAGTAAAGGACCCAGCTCCTACCCCAGCTAGCAGAGTACTCATAACCAAAGGGGAGGATATATTAGGAGACCACTAATCATTCTTAAAAATGTGTTGTATTTGCTAATAATATCTGCAGATTTTACTTGCAGTACTAAGGCTCACCTAATATAATTGGAGCTGTTTCCAGATGCTCTCTTAATTTTTAATTTGACTGTGCCTATTGAACTAAACAAACTTGCAGTTCTTAACATTGCGTTTACGGGTTAGCTTAGATCTAATCAGCCCATCTTGGGGCTCTTTTTTATTCCCCTTTTCTAAGTTAACCTCTTATCCATTTGGCTAATAAGCGAGAATGAGGTGCAGAACTCACTTGTGGTGTCCATCTTAGGCATAGGAGCTAGGTGCTATGACGGTTTTGAGAAGGCTATGGTCCACAACACCTATTTGATCAATAAAGTCCGTTTAGTTTCTTTAAGTGAAGTTTACCTTAATTTGGTCCCATACCTTTAGCCATTGACCACTTTGATCTCGCACATTTGAGTGGGCATTCAAGCCATTAGCAAAGCCTCATCACCCGGATCTCCCCTTTATATCGGTTCTGTTTTCTCGGATTCTATATCGATATTGCCTAAATTAGACAAGTGAGTCGCACTGCCTATTATGTGTTTAAAGTAGATACAAACATGTGCAACACACCTAAGGCCCAACAAAAGTTAAAACATGGTTTACTCCCCACCGACTTCTCTGCGATCGGGGTCGAAACCAGCTTAGGATTTTGAAATCGGATGAGCACGACCTCGGGCTTATATGCCAACTCAATGCTTGATTTTTGTTCCTAAAGTCAAGCCATAGGGTGTGGGAGTCTTTATTGGACCAGATGGAGGATGCGTTTTCATCTTATGGTTGAACACGGATAAGAAGCTGGGTGACCAAACTCAACTGTCTGCACAACAAAACCTAGAATTTGATTGCTAAATTGGATAAGGTCAATTTTGTTGCAGATTTGACCCTACACCTTAGATTGAGGTTGCCTCAAATTTTAGAATAAGATGGACTACGAACAAAGACATAGACTCGTGATCTCTAAGGGATACTTACCGTTTGTAAATTTTAGCACCTAAACCCAAAACTGGTTGTCAATCCTATTTATCGAGACATTAGATGATATGGAGGCTCCTGAGGTGTACTGACCATAGAAGCGATCTCTAGTGTATCTATGACGAGAAGTTGTGTTTCTCATAGGATACCAAGAAATTAGGATACGCTTATCAAGTAAGAGATAGGAAGCAGAGCCATTGAAAGATTTCTTTAAATCCCTATCATTGAGCAATCATCGGATATCTGACGAGGATTACTATCTATTTGGTTAACTAGAAACTCCTTGGTCACGGACATGTTTTGATTCACTCATATATAGTCCTTAATTGATGAATTGGTCTGGTTAAGTAAGGATTAAGATCTGGGATTTGGAGGTTCTAGGAAGCGATATTTAAGTCCAGTTACATAGCATCTGATCAACAATCATTTTTCTTTTTTCAATTTCCTTTTTTAGCTTACAAGCAAGATATCCTAGAGTCTACATATGATTATTCAACCAAGAAAATACTAGCAATAAATGCATCATGCATTCCTGATTCCACCGTATTAGGGAATTTTATTGTAAATAAACAACCAGCCAGTTGCAAACACACAAGCATATGGTCTCTACACTATAATGATAGAGATAAGGTGTGGAGGCTGTCATTTATACTGATTTATTTCATCTGTGATTACCACAACAAACAACATAAGGATCGAGAGAATTGAATAGAGCAAATACACATGGACCGAAGTAATGAATCAGTGTATTATTACCAAGTAATTCAAACAAAAATTGTCTGTGCGGCAAGGTTAATTGCTAATTAGAAATGTGATGAAGCATTTACGGTGAACGATTTTCTAGCATGTCTTTTTAAGAATTGAGTCTTTCAAGTGAAGAGAGGAAATACAATAGGTAAATGTGACAAATAGTTTTATCGTTACCTCTTCAGAATCCTACATGAATTTTAACGCAATTCGACTCAAAGCAGAAGCTAGGAATTGCAATTTCTTAGAGTTTCGTTATTGATTGAGTTCCTCCCTAGCCTAAACTATTCTTGCAAAGCAAAGACAAAGGATATTATACGACCTCAGGAAATTCGATTGATCATTAGGAGAATAGCAAGAATCAAGAACCAAACGATAGCGTAAGGCGGAAAGGATGAACGAGTCGAAACAAGAGCAAACGATTTCTCCTACACGAATACCTCAAAGTTCGGCCAAACAGAGCACAATTTCTAGAGTACTTGCTGAAGGAAATCCAAGGGCAGAGAACAGAGAAGAATTTAAGGAGAATTCTTCAAGAATCCAACATAATCGAACGAGAGAAGCGAAGGAGCACTTGAGAGAAATTCTTCGAGAACTCGGCCAAAGGAACCGGAGTAGAATGCGGAATCCGGAAATCCAAGGAACCGAAACCAGAGAAGAATTTATGGAGAATTCTTGAGAATCCAAAGAAACGAGAGAAGCGAAGGAGTGTGAGAGAAACTCTTCCTAGAACTCTCCCGGGAGCGAGTAGAGAACGAGAATCCGAAATCAAGGAGCCGAAACGAGAGAAGAATTTATGGAGAATTCTTCAAGAATCCGACAAACGAACGAGAAGCGAAGGTGCTTGAGAGAAACTCTTCCGAAACTCTCCAGAACCGAGAGTAGAAGCGAGAATTTTAGAAGATTTCTTTTGTCATCCTCCGATCTCTCCCCAAAATCCCTTTATACCCTCTTTAACTAGAGTAATACCTAAGCGCCTTAGTTTCTTCCCTAGCTTAATCAAATACCCATCCTAACTAACTTCTAACTACTAACTAATTCTTAACTAACCCTAGTCTATTAGGATGGGGACCAAATCCTTTCTATTTTTGTTTTCCCCTTTTTATTTATTATGGTTATTATTATTATTATTATTATTATTATTATTAATTTAGCATTGGTGATTTAATTAAAACTTCGGTAAAATTGGTGTTCACGGTTGCCTCTTTGCTCGGTTCTTACCAAATAATACGAAGATATTAGAAGTATTATCGAATAAAGTGAGTAAAAACGTGAACCAATTTCGTCAAAGAAATTTAGATGCGAAGTGCGTTGGTACCTTATTGTGTGTCCCGAGAATTGGCGCTGTAGAGCCTCGGGTGATATCTTGAAATACGAAAAATTAGCATGCGAGCCCTCGTGTGACGGGTGAAATGTAGAAATTTAAACATCTGCGAGCCTCGTGTGATAGGCTGAAATCGAAGGAATTTAAACATGCAGAGCCTCGGGTGATAGGCTGAAATGCGAAAAATTAAGCATGCGAGCCTCGTGTGATGGTGAAATGCGAGAAATATTAAACATCACGAGCCTCGTGTGATAAGTGAAATACGAAATTTTAAACATGCGAGCCTCGTGTGATAGGCTTGAAATCACGAGAAATTTAAACATGGGAGACCTCGTGTGATAAGGTGAAATGACGAGAGAATTTAAACATGCAGAGCTCGGGTGATAGGTGAAATACGAAAAATTAAGCATGCGAGCCTCGTGTGATAGGCTAAAATGCGAAATATTAAACATGCGAGCCTCGTGTGATAGGCTGAAATGCGAAATTTTAAACATGCGAGCCTCGTGTGATAGGCTGAAATCAGAAATTTAAACATGCGAACCTCGTGTGATATTTGAAATGCGAGAGAATTTAAACATGCGAGCCTCGGGTGATAAGGTGAAATGCAGAAAAATTAACATGCACGAGCCTCGTGTGATAGGGGGAAATTGCGAAATATTAAACATACGAGCCTCGTGTGATAGGTGAAATGCGAAATTTTAAAACATGCGAGCCTCGTGTGATAAGTTTGGGGGTGCGAAAATATTAAACATACGCGAGCCTCGTGTGATGAAATTTGAAATGCAAAAATATTAAACATACGAGAACCTCGTGTGATAGGTTGAAATGTGGGAAATTTTAAACATGCGAGCCTCGTGTGATAAATTTGATCGAAAAATATTAAACATGCGAGCCTCGTGTGATAGGCTGAAATGCGAAATTTTAAACATGCGAGCCTCGTGTGATAAGTGGAGTGCGAAAATTTTAAACATAAGAGCCTCGTGTGATAGGTGAAATGCGGAAAAATTAAACATGCGAGCCTCGTGTGAGAGTGAAATGCAGAAATATTAAACATGCAAAGCCTCGTGTGATAGTGAAATGCGAAATATTGAACATGCAAAGCCTCGTATGATAGGCTAAAATGCACAAGGATAAACATGAAAACTTGATTAGAATGATTTTGATTTTTATTTGTTGAGTCTTTAAACCCACGGCTTCCAGCCTATGCACACCTCTTAAGACTTTTGAATGAGTTAGAGCCTCCGATAGGCCTTAGTTTTGATCTTGTTGGCAAACTTTGTGTATCGCGATGCCTATGATGTAGAGAAGAGATCATTCATGTTATTAGATGACCATTACTTTAGAAATTTCGATCTAATGTGATTTAAATAGTCTTAGCATTTGATAATTGTGATATACTTAAACATGTACATATGCTTGATTAACAAAATACAATTGAATCAATATAATGGCAAAATTTCAAAAGTAAACAGAGCGAGGAATTAGAGGAGTATGCATTTGGGGATGGAATTTTGGATGGTCTTGTGCCTTCGAGACGACCCTGCTAGTATTGTATTTCCATAGCCTTTCTGCCTTATTACCCACGCTTATTAAGAAACAAAATTTGACATCGATGTCCTACTCAAAATTTTTCAGTATTAGCCCGATCTTACTCGATAAACAAATGACTTGATATTGACCTATTTCACTTTTATCAATACGTTCAGATTGTTGCCCAATCTTTACTATCTGACCACTTTTGAATCGATCACTTTTATCCTTTGCCCATATCAACTTTCTTGTTCCCACCTCTTCTTTGAGGTCATCTTGTAATTACAAAATTTTCCTCATATGTTTGTCTAGGTTAGCCGCTTGTGGGTTTTCAACAAATAGCGTGTCTTTGAGGCCCTAAATTTGCCTAGATCGCCGCTTGTCTGTTTTCGACCTAGCGGGCTTTTGGATCTTTAACTTTTTGCTAGATCGCCCTTGCGGTTTCGATGCTAGCGGGCTTTGGAACACCTTTTGCCTAGATCTGCGGTTTTCGACCTAGCGGGCTTTTGGATGCCCTAGCTTTGCCTAGATCGCCCTTGCGGGTTTCGACCTAGCGGGCTTTTGGATTTAACTTTTTCCTAGATCGCCATGTTTGTGGTTTTCGACTGCGGGCTTTTGGATGCCTTAATTTTTGCCTAGATGCCCTTGCCGGGTTTTCGACCTAGCGGGCTTTTGGATTCTAACTTTTGCCTAGATCGCCACGCGGGTTGTTTTTCGATCTAGCGGGTTTTTGGATGCCTAACTTTTGCCTAGATCGCCCTTCGAGTTTTCGACCTAGCGGGCTTTTTGGATGCCCTAATTTTTGCCTAGATCGCCACTTGCCGGGTTTTCACCTAGCGGGCTTTTTGGATGCCTAACTTTTGCCTAGATCGCCCTTGCGGTTTTTCGATCTAGCGGGCTTTGGATGCCTTAACTTTTGCCTAGATCGCCCTTGAAGTTTCGACCTAGCGAGGCTTTTGGATGCCCTAACTTTTTGCCCTAGATCGCCCTGCCGGGTTTTCGACCTAGCGCTTTTGGATGCCCTAATTTTTTGCCTAGATTGCCGGCGTGGGTTTCGATCTAGCGGGCTGGATGCCTAACTTTGCCTAGATCGCCTTTACTTGCGGTTTTCGACCTAGCGGGCTTTTTATTATGATTACATAATATTTCTTTTCACAACATCGGCGTTGGTTGGGTTCACCGGGTCATTCCCATCCATATCGGTTAAAATTAATGCCCTCGAGAAAGCCTTCTTGACTACATAGGGCCCATGATATTTGGGGCCACAGCTTTCCTTGTAGTGTCTTTTGCATAGGTAACAACTTTTTGAGAACCAAATCTCCTTTGAAATATTCGAGGACGACTTTCTTTTCGAACGCTTTTTTCATCCTTTTGATATGATATAATGGCCGTGACATAATGCCACCAATCTCTTTTCATCAACCAAGTTCAACTGATCAACCGGGTTTGTACCCTTTATTCTGCCTCCTCCAACTTTGCATCCATTAATACTCTTAACGAAGGAATTTACCTCAATAGGAAGGACGACCTCCATCCATAAACAAGAAGAATGGAGTTGATCCGGTAGAGGTCGAGCGAAATGCGATATGCGTGGAGGGCATAGGAGAGCATCTCTATGCCAATCTTTATATGTGAGTACCATCTTTTAACGATTTTCTTGATGTTTTTGTTGGCTGCCTCACGACTCCATTCATCTTTGGCTGTATGGGAGGAATTATGATGTTGGATCTTGAATTGGTCACAATTCTTTCATCATTTGTTATTAAGATTGGTACCATTATCGTAATAATGATTTTGTTAGGCAACCCATGCCGCAAATTAAATCCCTCTTTCTTAACTTTACCACCACATTTGGTCCACTTAATGACGTAGGAGGCGACTTCGACCCATTTGGTGAAATAATCGATAGCAACCAATATGAAACGATGCATTGGATGCTTTAGGCCGAAATTGGTCCAATGACATCCATTCCCCACATAGCAAATGGCCATGGTGAAGATAATACATTCAAGGATGTAGGCGGCACATGGATGTTATCGCGTATACTGGCATTTATGACAAGTCTTAACATCTTTATAGCGATCAGTCTCCATGGTTAACAGGTTAATATCCTTTCGGAGAATCTTCCTTGCCATCGCGTGTCCGTTAGCATGCGCCAAAAGACCCTAATGAACCTCTTTCCACGATTTACTAGCCTCGCTCGCATCTACACACCCGAGGGACCATGTCATGATTCCTTTTATATAAAAACTCTCCATCGAGAAAGAAGCGGCGACTAATCTCCAAAGTTCTTTTGTCATTTTCGAGGCATGATCGGGATACTCCTTATCTCAAAAAAACGCCGGATATCATGATACCGGGGTTGCCCATCTGTTCCTCTTCCACCGGCGCGAGAAGGCTTGTTGATCTCGATCGTTGAATCTGGATAAGTGGGCATATCCTCTCTTTACCTATTTTAAACATGGATGAGAGGGTGGCTAAGGCGTCGACCAATTGATTATCATCTCGGGTATATGTGCGAAAGTGGACATCCTCAAAGTGTCAACAATTCCTTAATATAAGCTTGGTATGGGATTAACTTTTGCATCTGAAGTTTCCCATTCTTTAACGATGGATAACGAGAAGAGTCACCATAAACCTCAAATTCTTAACCTTTCCGATGGTAGCTTGTATTCCTATAATGCAAGCTTCGTATTCACCTACATTATTAGTACAATCAAAACCTAACTGGCTGTAATAGGTACATCTTGTCCATGCAGGGAGATTAATATGGCTCCATGCCATGACCACGTCATGTTGGGATTTTGAAATCAAACAACATCGTCCACTTTTTTTTTTCTTTTGCACTTCTGTTAGTCTCTCATTAAACACTCGCCATTAGATCCTCATCCAGGAAACCCTTGCCTCATCGGTGATAATCACTTAAATTTTGTTGAGCCAAGTAATCACCAACGCACTACCTTTAATGGCTTTTTGTGTAACATACATGATATCATGTACATGATAGCAAAACTTGCCATCCGGCGTCCGTCACAAAGCGGGCTTTTCGAAGATGTACTTAATCGGATCCATCTAGAGATCAACCAAGTAGTATGGCTCAACATGTCTTGTCTTAAACGATGAGCGGCCCATGCCAATGCGCAACAGGAGTTTGTTCTAACAGGGAATATTTTGCCTCATAATCGGTAAATTTTTTGCTCAAATAGTAAATGGCATGTTCTTCTTTAGGTTACATCTTGTTGACCAGAGCATACATCCCATGGCATTACCCGTCAATGCCCAGTATAGAATTAATGGTCTCCCTGTAATTGGGGGAACTAGAACCTGGAGGGTTCTTGTAAGTAGAGCTTAATCTTTTCAAAGGCTTCTTGGCAATCCTCATTCCATTTGATGGGTTGATTTTGCGCAGAGTTTGAAAATCGGTTCACGTAGCTGTGTTTGGAAAATAAACCAAGCGATGTAGTTTAGCCTTCCAAGAAACCTTCGCACTTCCTTCTGTTTTTTAGAGTGGCATTTCCAAGATTGCACGGACCTTATCGGAATTGTCAACCTCAATTCCTTTCAGTGGACAATGAAGCCTAGCAGCTTTCGACTTCATAGAAAGTGCATTTAGGAGGTTCATTCTCAACTTGAACCTTCAAGAACGGTCGAATAGTTTTTGCAGGTTATCGAGGTGATCTCTCGGTTCTCGACTTGGCGATCATATCATCCACATATACTTGATCTCCTTGTGGATCATGTCATGAAATAATGTCACCATAGCTCTCGATATGTTGCCCCGGCGTTCTTCAACCCAAACGGCATGACTTTGTAACAACAAGGTTCCCAATGCGTAATAAAGGTGGTTTTTCCATATCTTCTTCAGCCATCTTGATCTGATTATATCCGGAGAAGCCGTCCATGAGCTTAAAAAAGTAAGAAGCGGCGAGTATTTCAAACCAATATGTCGATGTGAGGCAAAGGAAAGTCATCCTTTGGACTGGCCCTATTTAGGTCCCTGAAATCTACACACATTCGTACCTTTCCATCTTTCTTGGGGACTGGTACTATGTTTGCGACCCATTAGGATATTTTTGCTATTCTGACGGGGAAGCCTTGTCAATTGCTTTCTTACTTTTCCGGATTTTTAGGGACATCTCAGCCATTCTTCTTTCCTGCTTCCCTTTGGTGGGCGATCGGTTTTAAAGGCAACTTATGTTCCACAATCGATGTGTCTAATCCGCATATCTTGATATGACCAGGCAAAAATGTCGCTATATTCATTTAATAATGACACTAATCCAGAGCGGTTTTCAACAGCCGCCTATCTTCACCTCTTTTTATCTTCTCGGTCCCAGATTTATTTTCGACGATCTCTTGGTGGGGTTGTATCAATCTAGATTCCCATTACTACTAGCCTTAATAATTCTCGAAGAAACTCAAATTCAAATCTGTTTCTAAATCAGCTTGATTAACAAGGCAGTCAAAATTATTCAATACAATACTAGCGTGATCGTCGTCAGGCAAGTTGTTTTCGGATCTGCAAATATGAAAAAGGATAAGGTATGGGTGTATTGAAAGGGGAAGAAAATATTGCTGAAAGAATTTATTATATTCATTGATCAAACATATGTACAAAATGTCGTTTTTTACAAAATTTCAGCAATTACAAATTACATGTAAACTGAATTTAAAATCACGGGAAGCTCGATGATTTCCCGATTTTTAGCTCTGTCCGGTGGGCAGACCATCACCAAGTCATCTATCTTTGGCCATTCTTCTTTATCAACAATCTTTATCATATCGGAGTCTCGAACCCGTGACTCAGCTTCTCTGAAAATATGGCCTTGAGAGGGACCCTTTTAACAGGGGTTTCCTTTTCCAAATCTAGCCTCCCTTTTCTCTTCCTCAGTGAGTTTGTATCCCAGCCCGTACGTGCTTATTCTTAATCAAGCGCAAAGGTGGACTAACCCTGTTGTTTTGTTGATTTATCTCAGGGATGAAATCCACTTTTCAACATGGTTTTGGCCATCATCAATAAAGCTTTTGGGGGTCGATATTGGTTCACCCTCTCCTTAACTAACCGTAGTAACATTAGCAATCTCTAAAGCTTGGAAATGAGTTTCCAAGGCTTCTTGGCGAGCCTCGATATAAGGAGTACTAGATGGTTTCTTCGACGAGAGAAAGTCTTCTTACTGGAGACGATAACCAGCTCATTGTGTCTATAATGAATTTCAACTTTTGATGCGCGTGGAGGGCACGGCTCGGGCCGAATGAATCCATGGTCTGCAGAAAGCGGAAGCCCCTATATGCGACCTGACATCCATCACTTGAAAAGTTATATTAAACGGTGGACCAATTTGAAGCGGATCAATTTCTCCCAATACCTCTCTCCTAGACCCATCAAAAGCCCTCACCACCATAGAGCTTGGTCTCATATGAGCTTCTTCATGTGGTAGTTTAGCTAAAGTGATTTTAGGCATCACATTTAGTGAGGAACCATTATCTATTAACACCGGGCTAGGATATGATCCTATGCTTCACGGATATATGCAAAGCTTTATTGTGCCCTACTCCATTGCTCGGGGATCTCTTGTCTGCGAATGTAAGGAAATTGTTGGCCGTAAGGTTATTAGCGATACCTTCAAAATTCTCTACCGCAAATTGTGCACCACATGGGCCTCATTCAAAATTTTCAATAATACTCTTCTATGGGGCTCGGAATTCATCATCAATGCTAGTAATGATATTTTGGTGGGATGCGGTTTAAGCTGTTCAACAAACCGTATTCCTACTGATTGATCATTTTAGGAATTCACAAGCCTCCTCATCAAGGTGGTTTTTAAGTTCCCTTCTTTCCTCCTTTTTTGCTAACCGGGCTCGTGACACACGCGAGAATGGCTTCTCCAAAGGTCTTTCTCTTTTATCCTCCATAGGCGTATAGATACGACCAGCTCTGGTCATTCCCAATTCCCGCAATGTTTACGCTTCATATGTAGGTTCTTTAGAATTCTCGGATTTATCTTCTTCTGTTTTTCCCAAGAATTTCAGCATTATACTTCCAGGCACTTCCTTGTTGCTTTCTTGTATGGGAATGGTCCAAGGGTTTATTGTGACAGTTTTTAGACCATCGGGTATTGGACAGCCGTGTTATACGTATAGCGGATAATCGGAGGCTTTGGACATCCGAGAATGCTTCATTGATCATATCAACCTCTTCTTCTATACAATTCACCGTTGGTCTTCATGACTTGGCAGCGGATTATTCCTATATTAGGAGTATCTTTTTCAAAATTTAGCCACTTCGGCATTTATCAAATTCTGCACTTTGTATTTGAATCCTTGGCAATTCTCAATTGAATGTCCGGTATGACATGATACTCACATTTGTGACGGATCATACCATTTCGGGTATGGTGGTTCTACGAGGTTTCATGGGACATGGGGCTATCAAAGAACTTTGAATCAAACGGGGGAAAAAGCTTCGGTGTAGCTCATGGGTATTGGTCAAAGTTATCTTGGTTTTCTTTCATTGTTATTTGGCCTTCTTTGGTGGGGAGTTAGTGTTTGGGCCAGGGTTTTGGCTCCAGGATTTTTGTGGAGGTTGGGGTATGGTTGGTTGTGTTTGTGTCATGGATGAGGTTGTTTGTTGGAAAAGCGTAGGGGGTGTGTGTATGGTGGTTGGTAGTTAGGTTGGGAGGCGGCCCATATGCAGGGGTATGGTGCGTGCGAGGCGGTAAGGTGTTTGGTAACTAAGTGGTGTAGGTATGGAGGCGATTTGGATCAAACGTGACATGGTGGGCTTCTCCTTCCTTCTTTTTCCACAATTATTGGTTGGTTTCTTCATATTTACATTACATTTGTATTATACATGATCAGTCCTCGGCTTGGCTTAGTTTTCAATCCTTTCTCAGATAAGTACCATATCGAGAAAAATTCTTGACACCTTTCTTAGACCATCTTATCATAAAATGGTCTTGGTAGAGTATCCATGAACATCCCAATCATTTCCCTTTCAAATAGAGGGCTGAACCTGAGCTGACCAACTCTCTCCATCGTTGGGCATACTCCTTGAAAGTTTCCTCCTCACTTTTGGCCATATTTTGTAATTGGGATCTATCGAGTGCCATCTCTATGTTATATTTATCTTTACTTGGGATGAAAGCGTCGGCCGGATCTTTCCATGAGCGAATGTGAGTCCGCTCTAATTGAGTATACGAGGTAGTTGCGGCCACATGTAAAATCTTGAAAACAATGAATCAAAACTTGTCGTCATATGCATGAGGCATGCATCTTTCGACAATACATTTGTTAGGTGACTTCTTGCGGTAGATCCATATATTTTCAAATTCGGCATCTTGAATTTGTGAGGAATGATCACGTCGGGCACTAAACACAAGTGGGTGCTTCTATTGCGCCTGCTTCTGCCTTCTATAGCCGGGACCACTTTCCTAAATCTTTGCCACCTTCCACTTTATTTGAGCCTCACCATGGATAGGATTATGTGATTGCATTCCAAGCGCTGATTATTTGTGAGGCATCCAGTATGGACCATGATGCCTTAGTATGTGAGTGGAGGAATTGGTAGATGAGGTGGTTGATAAGGGTTGGATGGGTGTGTGCCTTGTATGTTAGAGCGATGGGTTTTCGGTGGCGGCAAAATTGGTGTAGTTTGGATTGGTATTTTGTGGTATGGATGAAGGGTTTGTTGGGTTGATAACGGCATGGGTGACGAGCGGGTTGGATAAGGGGGGGGGTACGTAGTTGGGTGGTAGCCCGTGGGGATGCCATTCGGGATCCACGACCTCTTGTAGAGGCATTGACACATACATTTGTGCCTTTGATTTTCTACCCAGTCTCTGTATTTCTTTTTTCCAACAACTTCATCATCGAGCCATTTGTTCCTTTAAGCCCGAGCCACTTCGTTGCGAAGCTCTTCATTACATTGCCTCAACTCATTCATGATCACGACTTTAGAGCGTGTGCTTTATAAGGATGATGTGGAACTCGTGAATCGCAATCTTGTTTTACGTGACAAAAATATATTTAGTTAATTATAAGTATTCTTTATAAATTTAAGTATATGCTAGATGTGTGCCTATGATGGAGGACCCGTTATCTTGGCGAGTATTTTAATCGCGAGCGTGCTTTGGGTGAGTGTGAAATGGAAATTAATGCGGTATCGGACACGAAGATATGTAAGAAAAACGAATTCATCATTCATATCATAGAATTTTTCAAAGTCTATTGGCTCCCCTTTCAGCTAGAGCGATGTATTTGTTCATTTCTCAAGATCAATTCTTTACAAAAGTGAAGAAATTCTTCAACTTCGGGTGGAGTGTGCAGCGGATGTAATGATGCTTCGACTCTCTTAAGCAACGGCGGGATTTCTTCAATAGCGTGTGACTAAACTAGCCAATCTCCCAAAGCACTTGGTCGGTGATCAGCCGTATCTTTGTACCATTGCATCGTCTTGTAAGTCACTAATACCCCTTTGTTGCATTACGATTACTTCAATAACCTTCCATTTTTCTTCGTCGACTTCTTTCCCCATTCTACGCTAATAAATTCTGAATTTGTTGATTTAGTCTTCTATGTGTCTTTGTGGCACCTCTTTTCATCTAATAGAATGACTTGTTTCTGCTTGTGCCCTTATTCTTTTCATTCGTGGCTTGGTCTTTCGCTTGAGCTTATGAACATGATCCCTCGGTTGCTCCTTTGTATCTCTCATCCTGCGACTCCCTTCACGGAGGTTTGTATCTCTTTCCTGCGCCCTGAGTCCCAATTCTTTATTAAATTTGCACAGAGACTCATATGAACTTTGGTACGTATTCTCGTTCCGATTTCGTATGTTGCTCTCTAGAGACTTTCCATGGCGGTTTCTTTTTCTTGGTTTTCTCTTCGTAGTCTGCGTTTTTCTTGTTGGGTCTTAACATCCTTTCCTCTAGTTTGCTATTTTTTATGGTCATGCTTTCTAGTTTTGCCCTTAACTCTTTAACGAGTTTCATCCTCAATGACTACGGATTCTTTTTGACTACCAGTGGACCCTCGGTTTGAAAGGCAACTTAATTCGTACTCTTTCTCGTTCAGCATTGTTTATATTAAAACTTTGGCGCCATGACTTCTAACTGACTCCTTTCCCTTTAATGTAGTCACTCTCCAAAGCTTCTCTAACTCTTGAAGTGTTTCAATAAAATCACCTTCATAGTTCGGGATGAATGGGGTTAATAGCCTAAATCTACTTGGAGGTTCCTTAATGGGGTGATTGTCTTTGCCCCAGTATAGGGTTATAATTGATGCAGCCTCGAATCCCATGAGTGGAACATTTGGGAACCCATACAGTGGTAAATGAGAGACGTCTCTGCGCCAAGTTGGGCCATCTAATCGATCTTACGGTAAGTTGGCGAGGTGGGCGGCCCATTCATGACTATTCATCTCTTTTAGTGGATAACACAACAAATACGATATAGGACATCGTACTTTAGTATTTCTTTTGAATACGTGGTGTTGACAAACATACGACATAGGAGACAACACCACGAGCTTCTTTCCTTTTTTCTCATGGCGAAATCCAACGTACCATACACGTCGGCTAAGAGAGCAACAACGGGATTTTCCATCTAGTTTTCCTGGCTAGAAATATGTCGATAGGCTTGTGATCTGAAGCCTTCTATGCTAGGAAAGGCACGGACCATAGATGGTGAGAGCTAATACATCCCCCGAGAAGACATCCCACTTTGGTTACCGTCGGCCAAATATCGCGAGATAGTCTTTGAAATTCCACTGGAAAGTCCTTTATTCGGTTAGCACTTTTTCTGATAATCTTACAAGATCACTATCACAATCCCAAAGCTTGTCTTTGTCACTCGGAACGAGGCATGGTGTTAAATGGTTATATGGCTTACTTCCTTCTAATGTCAAATCCGAATCTGCTCGTATTCCTCCAAGGTAGGTGCCATTTTGGAAGTCCAAGGAAAGTGAAGCATACGAGGGGGAATCGTAATCTTGTCTTTATCGTGATGATTGCTCTGGCCTTCTGTACACACGACCTTTAACAAACCCAATATATTTCCATATTTTCTTCGTCAAAGACATTTGTTGTATGTTGGTCAATTTATTTCATATACTCTTCTAAAGCCGATGACTCTATCGACTGGCGTTAATACGTCTCTTTTCTTCCCCTGTCTTGTTTTCATTAATTTCCATTCACACTCAATTCTTTTATACTCTTGAGAATACGGGTCCTCGAAAAGAAAGAAAACAAAATAAATGCCTGAAGTCGGGTATTTATAAAGCATATGAATGCATGGTAAGGTAGAACTTATGAAGATAAAATGCTTTTATTTCGATGCATGTTATGGTTGATGTACATGCATACGAGATGTTATGTGAATTTAAAACATGCATGCGATATGCATAAACGGGACTCTTGTTAATCTGCCCCTCTTTTCTTTCTCTCTCTCTTTTTTTGTGTTTTTTCTTTTTCTTTCTTTTTTTTTGTTGTTTTTTCTTTTTCTTTTTTCCTTTCTTCTTTTTTAAGTCACACTATGTAAGAGACTTGATTTATTTATCATCTGATAAATAAATAGAAAGAAGCATGTGCCACTCGGTATCTAGCGGGTATCGTCTAGGGAGCTAGGCTTCTCTCTAATGCATGAACCTCCATAGGGTAGTTTGTATTCTTAAGGTAACAAGGTCACTAGAGCCGAGTTCAGTTTCACTGATCTTGCTCACAGCCGGTGGGGAATACTACCGGTTACGGGGCATTGTAAATAGGACGCACTCAGTTTGGGGTTTCGTGATTGTGAAGCCAGGACGTGCATCAGTGACACCACTAGACCTCATCTGACCGCTCAGACCGGGTATAGGGCCATTCGTGAGATGAAATGCACTAATGTAATGTGGGGGGACACGATTATTTGGGATACTGCAAGTGGGGAAATTTTTGAGGATATATATAGCAATTTATTGTTCGTTTACCACTAAGGTTTACTGATGAATAAACAAACAACAATAGATAGATAAGCAAATGAATAAAAGCGTCGCGATAAATAAATCATGCAAATAAACAAGGGAAGGGATCAACACAATGCACGCTCAATTGTGCGGGCTTGACTCTCATTTCCCCCGAGCGGAGTAAGCCATGTCTTAACCCGTAATTAAACGAGATGACGGACTGTTAGAAATTTAAAAATAGAAATTTAATTGTATGTGGAGGCGCCACCCAATTTTATTTTAAGGAAAACATTTGGAAAAACCTACTTGAGGAAGAAAATCTAGGTTGGGGTACATTCGAGTAAGGAAGGTATTAGGCACCCTACTCGCCCATTCCAAAGAAACGGTACCCTTAAACTGAGTGTGTGATATTTTGAAAACTGTTTGATCTTAAAATAGAATAGAAAATAAATAGGTTTATAGAAAATAACTTGCCGAGGACTTGATCTGCTCCCTACGTATTCCCGGTGCAATGGGAAATTCAGGCTTACGTAGTTGGTTTTGAAAATTACCGATGGAGTGTTTTGAAAGGATGTTAAAGGAAAATTCTTTGATCCACCTGCCGCGAGTCGAGAGAAGCGAGCGAAGGTTGCACGACGACCGTATGATTCTCCGACATCAAAAGACGGGGTATCTTTACCACTTTTGACTTTGGAGTTCATCGCGTGAATCTTGAATCATTTGGAACTTTGAAAATTATATTTTGGAGAAAAGGGAGTAATTTTGAAAAGATATTAAGGAAGATCCTTAATCCACTTGCAGTCGAAGAAGCGAAGGTTGCACGACGACCTATGATTCTCAAACATCAAAAACGGTATCTTCACTTTCAACTTTGGAGTTCATTGCGTAGATCTTGAATCATTTGGAACTTTGAAAATTGTTTAGAAAAGGAGCAATTTTGAAAAGATATGAAGGAAGATTCTTAATCACTTGCCTGAGTCGAAGGCAAGCGAAGGTTGACGACTAATATGATTCTCCAAACATCAAAAGACAGGACATTATCCGCACTTTCAACTTTGGAGTTCATTGCGTGAGATCTTGAATCATTTGGAACTTTGAAAATTGTTGTTTAGAAAGGATAATTTTGAAAAGATATGAAGAGGAAGATTCTTAATCCACTTGCCAGAGTCGAAGGCAAGCGAAGGTTGCACGCGACTCATATGATTCTCCAAACATCGAATGGTGTATCTTTTCAACTTTGGAGTTCATTGCGTGAGATCTTGAATCGTTTGGAACTTTGGAAAATTGTTGTTTAGAAAAGGAGTAATTTTGAAAAGATATGAAGAGGAAGATTCTTAATCCACTTGCGAGTCGAAGGCAAGCGAAGGTTGCCACGGCGACTCATATGATTCTCCAAACATCAAAAGGCAGGGTATCCGCACTTTCAACTTTGGAGTTCATTGTTCGTGAGATCTTGAATCATTTGGAACTTTGAAAATTATACGAAAAACTTTAGAAATTTCCTGAAGAGAAATCTTAGTTATAGACTTTAACTTGATCAGGATCTACTAGTTATGGAACTATATGGGTGAGCTTTTAATTGGACGCTTAAGTTTATTTTAGGGATACTAATTTAGATTTTTAGTATGCAATCAGTGAGCCTAATATTAATGGTGTTCTCTAAGTCACAGTGTTTCCATTTGCCTTGGTAAAGGCGACTAGGTATATTAGACATATTTCAATTTTTGGAGAACTAGGATGTCATATACCTTTCCCTATTCTAGTTGTTATTAGCCATGAATAGGCTCTTTGAACCCATTGTGATTCTCGTGAATGAGACTTACCATTTTGGGAAACTAAGGAGACATAAATCTTACAACCTAACTTTGACCAAACTCTTCCAAAATGAGTTCGATTCTTAATCTCTAGTTACGGATTTGCACCATGTGAGAATGCAAGGCATATTGGTGGCCACAATCTTGTAACCCAATGCCTCAAACTTTTAGTAAAGGACCAACTCCTACCCTAGCTAAGCAAAAGTACTCATAACCAAGGGAGGATATATTGAGGAACCACACTAATCATTCTTGGTACATTTGTATTTGCTAATAATATCTATGATTTTGCGAGGTACTAAGGCTCACCTAATATAATTGTTTGTTTTCGGATGCTCTCTTAATTTTCGAAATTTGACTGTTGCCTATTGAACTAAACAAACTTGCAGTTCCTGCCCTGCGTTTACGAGGTTAGCTTAGATCCTAATCAGCCCGTCTTGGGGCTCTTTTTTATTCCCTTTTCTAAGTTAACCTCTTATCCATTTGGCTAATAAGCGAATGAGGTGCGGTAACTGTTTGTGGTGTCCATCTTAGGCATAGGAGCTAGTGCTATGACGGTTTGAGAAGGCTATGGTCCTGACACCTATTTGATCATAGAAGTCTGTTTAGTTTCTTTAAGTGAAGCTTACTCAATTTGGTCTCTTGCACAGCCGTTGTCACTTTGATCTTGCACATTTGATCGAGGCATTCAAGCCATTATTGCAAGCCTCATCACCGGATCTCCCCTTTATGAGTTCTGTTTTCTCGGATTCTATATCGGATATTGCCTAAAATTAGACAAGTAGCCGCTCCCTGCCTTATTATGTGTTTTAGTAGATACAAACATGTGCAACACACCTAAGGCCCAACAAAAGTTAAAACATGGTTTACTCCCCCATGACTTCCCGATCGGGACCAAAACCCGGCTTAGGATTTGAAGGCACCAGCTTCGACCTCGAGCTTATATGCCAACTCAATGCTAACAGTTTTTGTTCCTAAAGTCAAGCTTCTATAGGCTGACCGAGTCTTTATTGGACCAGGATGGAGGATGCGTTTCATCTTATGGTTGAACCTGGATAAGAACTGGGTGACCAAACCTGAACCTGTACAACAAAACCTAGAATTTGATTGCTAAATTGGATAAGGTCAATTTTGTTGCAGTTGACCTCTGCCTTAGATTGAGGTTGCCTCAAATTTTAGAATAAGATGGACTCTGAACAGCACATAGACTCGTGATCTCTAAGGGATACTTACTGCTTGTAAATTTTAGCACCTAAACCCAAAACTGGTTTGTCAATCCTATTTATCAGACATTAGATGATATGGAGGCTCCACAAGAGGTGTACAGCCATAGGCAGTCTCTAGGTGTATCTGCAGCCAGAAGTTGTGTTTCTCATAGGATACCAAGAAATTAGGATACGTTTATCGGTAAAGAGATAGAGCGAGAGCCATTGAAGATTTTTTAAATCCCTCATCATTGAAGCAATCATGCGATATCGGACAGGATTACTATCCTATTTGGTTAACTAGAAACTCCTTGGTCACTGTGACATGTTTTGATTCACTCATATATAGTCCTTAATTGATGAATTGGTCTGGTTAAGTAAGGATTAAGATGCGGGATTTGGAGGTTCTAGGAAGAGGCGATATTTAAGTCCGATTCATAGATACGATAACAATCATTTTTCTTACTTTTCAATTTCCTTTTTAGCTTACAAAACAAGATATCCTAGAGTCTCATAATGATTATTCAACCAAGAAAATACTAGCAATAAATGCATCATGCATTCCACAGTTTCCACCCATATTCGGGAATTTCTTTGTAAATAAACAACCACCAGTTGCAAACACACCAAGCATATAGTCCTCTACACTATAACGAGAAATAAGGTGTGGAGGCGTCATTTATCTTGATTTATTTCATACAATGATTACCACAACAAACAACATAAGGATCGAGATTGAATAGAGCAAATACACATGGACAGAGTAATGAATCGGTGTAGATATTACCAAGTAATTCAAACAAAAAAATTGTGCAGCGCGGCAAGGTTAATTGCTAATTAAAATGAGCAAAGATTCTGACGGTGAACGATTTTCTAGCATGTCTTTTAAGAATTCCAGTCTTTAGTGAAGAGAAATACAATAGGTAAATGTGACAAATAGTTTTATCGTTACCTCTTCTAGAATCCTACATGAATTTTAACCGAATTCGACTCAAAGGCTGAAGCTAGGAATTGCAATTTCTTAGAGTTTCGTTCCCCAGTTCGAGTTCCTCCCTAGCCTAAACTATTCTTGCAAAGCAAAGACAAAAAGGATATTATCTGACCTCCCAGGAAATTCGATTGATCATTAGGAGAATAAACAGAATCAGAACCTAACGATAGCGTAAGGCGGAAAGGATGAACGAGTACGGAAAGCGAGCAAACTGATTTCTCCTACACGAATACCTCAAAAGTTCGAACGAGCCATGATTTCTAGAGTCTTGCTTTGGAAGGAAATCCAAAGGCAAGAGCAGAGAAGAATTTAAGGAGAATTCTTCAAGAATCCAACAATCGAACAGAGGCGGAAAGGAGCACTTGAGAGAAATTCTTCCGAAATTTCGAGCCAGGAACCGAGTAGAAGCGAGAATCCGAAATCAAGGGCCGAAACGAGGAAAGATTTATGGAGAATTCTTCAAGAATCCACAAACGAACGAGAGAGCGGAAGGGTGAGGAAAGCTTCTTCCAGAACTCTCCCGAGGACGCAAAGTAGAAGCGAGAATCCGGGAAATCCAAGGGCAGAAACGAGAGAAAATTTATGGAGAATTCTTCAAGAATCCGACAAACGAACGAGAGCGAAGGAGTGCTTGAGAGAAACTCTTCGAGAACTTCACGAGGGCAAGAGTAGAAAGCGAAATTTTTAGAAGATTTCTTTTGTCATCCTCCGATCTCTCCCAAAATCCCCTTTATACCCCTCTTTAACTAAGAGTAATACCTAAGCGCGTAGTTTCTTCCTAACCCAATCAAATACCCATCCTAACTAACTTCTAACTACACAACTAATTCTTAGCCCAACCCTAGTCTATTAGGATGGGGACCAAATCCCCTTTCTATTTTTGTTTCCCCCTTTTTTATTTATTATGGTTATTATTATTATTATTATTATTATTATTATTATTAATTTAGCATTGGTGATTTAATTAAAACTTCCGGACTGAAATTGGTGTTCTTTGCTTCAATTTTTGATTCTTGAAGCGATGATTAAAATTACGCAATGTGTTGAATACGTACATGTGATAAACATGTGGAAGTTGACATCTAAGTCTTGATTGTTGCAAACAAATTTGATGCTGGTCTGCCGTCTGAGGAAATAAGA
The DNA here is from genome assembly GCA_026541065.1 of Canavalia ensiformis. NCBI lineage: Eukaryota > Viridiplantae > Streptophyta > Magnoliopsida > Fabales > Fabaceae > Canavalia > Canavalia ensiformis. Next base: position 744,557 of record JAMKYM010000454.1, read on the forward strand.
CAAATCTCATCCCTTTGTGTCACGTCACGTGCTCACGTAACAAGGCTAGAAACCAGCTCCATGCCTCTAAAGTCTCACCCTTTACAATAGCAAATGCAATTAGTAACACAAAATTATTACTGTCTTGAGTTGTTGCTATTAATAATGTACCTCTATATTTTCCATATAGGAAAGTCCCATCAATTTGAATCAATGGCTTGCAGTATTTGAAAGTTTCACAACATTGCTTAAATGTCCAAAAAACTCGAAAAAAAATTCGATACTGTTTGTCAATTTGTTGACCAATAACAACTTCAATCGTTTCAACTTTATATACCGATCCTGGGAAAAAATTAATCATGTAATGTAACCACCTTGGTAATATTGCATAGGACTCATTTCAATCACCAAAAACACGGACAATCGCTTTCTGTTTGGCAATCCCTCCTTCTCTATATGAAATTTTATACCTATATTGACTTTGTATTCTTTCTTGTATCAAAGATATAGATACAACGGATTCTTGATTTACCATGCCTAAAGAAAAACAATTAAAACATTAGTTTAACATATTCTATTTTATAATAAATATATATTTGATTATATTTCATACCTACAATGCATGAACATATGAAATCTGAGTCAAGTTTGTTATGATCTTACGAAAGTGATGCATTGACGCATGTCCGCCCTATTTTGTAACAAGCCATTTATCTCTTCTTTTTTTATTTGATTGCTCGCATTCGCCATGGACAACCATGCACGTGGTTGGGACATTTCACATGTAAAAAACTCGATTTTAATTCAATAACAATAAAAGTATGATGTACCTTCATTGAATAATGTTTAACTGTCATCTTTACCTCATCTTTTGTCTCAAGTTGTAGCCCAGCATATAACTCTTCTCCTATACACCAATTGGAAGATGCATTAAATCCAAATAAATTGATATCTTCCTCACCATGTTCCATACAAATATTTGTATAATAGGAAGAACTATTCCAAAAAGGTTCACATCCTGCATAAATTATTTAAACATGTTAATATAAACAATTAATTTACAACATATGTAATATGTTACATGTTTACCATTACTTGATTGTGTTACTTCTTCAGATCCAAATAAAGATAAACCAATTGAAGAACATATTGGACTAGCTCTCATTAGACTAGGAGTAGGATTAGCGCTCATTATTAAATTTGGTTATTCTCCTTCATCTGAATTAGTTAGATTATCTCAGTCAATATCTTCATTAATATCATCATTATCCTGACTACTTGACCATGTTGGTGGAAAATTATAATTTGGATCATCACAATCATCATCTGATAAATTCACACCTTCATTACAAGTTGCTTACAAAAATAACTTCTTAATTAGTAGTTTTAAACTAATTTCACAAAAATATTGTTAATATTTATGTAAACATACATTCATTAACTTACCAATTATTGGAGGATAATCTTCTACAACTTCAGTATTAAAACTACCATATTGTATCAACATTGTTGAACTGCCAATCACATCAATCTCAGCATAAATCTCTGATGCTGACATTAACGACTGTTGCTCAAAAGCATTAACCATATATTTAATATCATCATCTTCACATATTTGGAAACCATTATACTCCATTTTATAAGTTGAAATCAAGAACTTTCCTATTAAAGAAGAAATCACTTGATTTGATGAAAGCTTTAATTTTTTTATAATTTTTTGTTGAAGTTCACTGAGATTTATATCTCTTCTAACATGAATGACTTTTTTACTTCCTTCAAAATTAAGTCCATTTTCTCCTTGATAAATTCTACCATTTAAATATATGATAATAATAATTTTACTCATATTAATTTAAATTTTTTAAACTACATACATAACACAGTTAATTTTTCAAACTTTTTTTCTAAAAATTAAAACAAATTAGTTAATATTCAAAACAAAAATGAAACAACAAATTATAGCAGAAAATAAATTCAAACTTGCACAAAAAAAATAATATACTTTTGTAAATATAATTTAAACTAAATCTAAATCACAATATCTAGAACACCACTAAATCAAGAATGGTTTAATAATTTTTTTTGAAATACTCTAAATCACTAGATACAAAGAACATAAACTCAATAATATTTGAGAGAAATTTTCGTTCATCCAACAACAACAATGATTCATTTTATACAAGAAAAATTTTAATGTGACTCCTCTCCAAATGTTTCCACACGTTGTGGTTCCTCTCCGAATGCTCTCACACAAGACTGTACCTTTTTTTCGAATCCTCCCACACAAGGCTGTGGCTCCTTTCCATCTGCCCCCACACCATGTGACGTGTTTTCTGATCCAATAGGTTGTGACTTCTCTCCAAATGCTCCCACACAACCTATGATTCTTCTTCAAATGCTCCCACACAAAACTGTGCCTCCTCTTCAACTGCTCCCACACCACAAGTAGGGTTCATAAATGACGTCCTTCCAACTACTTGCCTATAAAATTGTGGCGCCTTTTGATAATGTTCCATGTGTAGAAAGTATCTTTATTTTGGTCCACAAATATGGTTTATAACCAATACCCATAAAATGTATTAAAACAACCCATTGTAATAATTAATTTAAAAAATAACACCATTTTAATTAAATTCACAGGAATCACCAATGGTTCTTAATTCATAAACTTGATAAGTTAATATATAACTTTGATAGCTTTATGTCATATAGCTAATTTTAGCACATGAATTGAGGAGTTTCCTAATTGGTCGCCAGACCCAAACACTAATAGCTGAATGTCATAGTGTAATATTGGTTCAATTTGGGGAAGGTTAACATGGATCAGTTACAACCCCACAAATCAAGACACAACAATTTTTCTGCCTTCTTTGTAATCTCCATCATCACTTTCTGCTCTCCTCCTAAGGTATTTATAGTCGGTGTACTGCAAGATTATCTGTCATTATTAAGGTTTAACAACTTTATAGCCGTAACAACATATATGTTTAATAGTGAAAACTCTAGACAGAGAGAGAAAGAGAGAGTAGTGCAGCCAAAATAAGAGTAAATTAAAAATTTGCATCGGTAAAATGCATATACAGGATACGAATAGGTCCAATGCCACGCAAACTATGGCATCCAACAACCATGGCATATTGGCTCTGATGCTTTCCCATTCGGTAGTTCGTACAAGAATACTGCACACACAACACAAGAGTTAGATTGTCTAATTTTATTTTATTAAAAATAGGATTAATATATATATGCAAAGGAAGGGAATTGTAACCTCCCCACGTAAGTGGCATTAGCTATCAGTGCAAAGATGAACATGAGAGGATTTAAGCCCTGATGATAAAGAGAGAAGCCATCAATGATTAAGTGGAAATACGAATTAATTTGTAAAGTTGTGATTTATAATGCGAAATCAATAAATGACTAAATTAACAATATATTACCTCCACACTCCCTCTTTTAATCTGACCAAGGATTAGTAAACCACAATTTATCAGTAATCAAGGGACAAATTAGTACAAGACAAGTTTAAAAAAAATGAAGAATATTATTAGGAAATAAAATAAAAAGGTTGACACATACATTCAACCATATTTGAGGGAGCCGGCCACCCGTGTAGATAGCAGTCATGAGCCATCCTAACCATTGACCCAAAGCACTACGCGTTTGGTGTTCCTGTGATGAGTTCTGGTAATTAAGTGGCAGCATGCGAATGTACTTATGCAAACAACCATAATCTTTAGAAATGATTATACGAGTGTATGAAGTTACTTAATTAACCGGTACCATTGGCTAGTTGTACCTGCAGGAGTAGCTTTCTTCCATTCAATCTTCTGTACCCCTCCTTCAAAGCATTACTCTGCCGAGGCAAGTTCATAGATACTGCTAGAAAAGTTCCATAGCTTGCCTGAAACATTGTACATTCAATAAAAAAGATAGTAAATATATTAGGAGTCATAAATGCAAAGGATCAATCAAAAAGTTATTCTATCAGTTCATTCTAAGTGAATTAATGACATCAACACATTATATTAGAAATTATAATACTTTTTTTTTTCTTTAAAATAAAGTTATTTAACTTAACTATGATATCCTTGCATTGCAGATATAGAGGTTACATTATAAAATAATTAGTAAGTAAAGAAAAGCAGACTCACAGGGACAGAACGGGGGATGGGTCTAGGCTGTGATGCAGGCTTTCTAAGAGAAACTGGAAGTGCCTCATCATCGGAAGATGAATCATTGTTCAATTCCATGGCTGAAGGAACACTTTTAGCAGCTCTCATGTAGGCACTGAATGGTGGAGTATTATTACCAGCCAAAGATCTTGCTGACCTGTTTAATTAACTCAAAATTAAAAAAAAAAAAATACTTAGATCGTTTATTAGTCAAACCAATAATTAATTAAGGTTGCAAAAATAATGCCACGAAGGCACGAAGTAGTAATTGATATGAGTAGTAAGCCTTGCAAGTAACAATATGAATACGCACCTAAAGTAGTACTCGGATCGAGGTGTTGCTTTGGCTTCACCATTTTGTATTGCATTTCCTGACTTGGAGCTTGGTTTCGGTCTCAGAGGTTTTTTCACTTCATGTGCCTATTAATATAATAAAATAATATCACGTCCTAATCCCATTTAATTCCCGTTATTAGCAAAAAAAAAATGTAATGAAAAAAATCTACTCTTTCGACAAGGAATGGAAGAGTATTATTTTCTTGGGGGAAACTTGTAATTTGATAAAAATAAAATGTCTATGTGAATATCAATTTTGATTAGCAAAGCGGGACATAAGAAATTGGAAATTACAATAGTACCTCTTCCGTGTTGATCTTCCCATGACGCTCGCACCATTTATACATGTAGTCATAATAGAAACTTTGCAGTACTAATACGATCGTAGTGATTGTGTAAAGCTGGAAATCACAATAACAAGAGCCATTTATTCAAATTAACGTCGTAATCTTAAGGTTTGTTATAACAATATTAAATCGAGAATTCGATAACAAAAGTTGCTTTACTTTTAATTAACTATTGACTTAATCCCGTTAAATTTTTAAGAAAAAAATATTAGTTAATAAAATACCTATATATAATTGAGATGAAAAAAATATTTTAAAGATGCATAAATTTTAAGCTTTTGTTACAAAATCAAGTCAATTTAAAAAAAAAAATACAACTCAGAAGCATATATAAGAGACGCGTATTAGAAATTAGTTGCAAAATAGGAATAGATTAATCAGAGAACATTCCCCCTAATTTTTTGATGATCCATTTCACTTGAGTTTATCTCCGGAAATAATACAAGACCACGTGTTAATCAGAGAAAACCGGAATATGATTGCACAACATACAAACGGTGTCCACATCCATGTATTTTTCAAAAACTAAGGTGTTAATTAATTGACAGATTATTATAATTAATTATTTAATTATATAATTAAGTTAACTATTATTTTATATTAAGATAAATATAATATTTTTTAATTGATTATATGTTTTTTAATTAATTATCAATTACTATTTGTAAATTTAACAATAATCGATTATAAAAAATATATAATTAATTAAAAATTATAATTCTATATAAAATATGATTAACTTAATTATATATTTTTATTAATTAATTAATAAAAATAAATTTTAAAATGTAAATAAATGTGTTTACTAAATTTTAAAGAATATTTCCCTTAATTTTTTGTGATCCATTTCCCTTGAGTTTATCTCCGGAAATAATACAAGAACACGTGTCCAATGGGTTGGCCTTGAGTCTAAGGAAACGACGTACCCTAGTTTTATTGTAACAATTGAGCCTTCTATCTACTTTGTTTTGTTAATGGGCCTTAGTTTTAAAGTTGAAGTTTGTTTGGCGGAGCGTTTATCCTTTCCAATTGTGGGCCAGTTACTTTTTGCACCACCAAATTTTATTGATTATACCATTATTAATTTTTTGTATTTTTATTATAAAATAAAACTATTCTTTTTTAAAAAAATCTTAAATTTTTTTAAACTATTATTTTATATTACATCATTATTCTTTCGCATCATTTCTTTTGTAAATAAAATTCTAATAAATCTGATCGATTGTATTTTTTCTGCTATTTTTATTTAAATAAAAAATTTATTAATTTTTTTATTTTAAATTATATTATTTTTTCATTTAATCTATTTTATCAATTGCATTATGATTACTTACATTATTATTATCGAAGATAGAAATGGACAAGATCGTTCAACAGAAATAAAGTTTAGATTTTACTTATTTAAAATTTAGTCTGACTCAACTTATTTAATAAATAGATAAATTTTAATTTGTTAAAAAATATTTTTAAATAAATAAATTAGACTTGAGCTTAAAAAAATTTATTTAAAGATTTATTTATCTTTATATATTATATATTTATATTTATTTTAATATATTTTATTTACATAATATATATATATATATATACATATTTTAAGTTCATTTAATAATATTTTTATCTTGTATGTTTTAAGTTTGAAAGATTTTCTAATCCATCGTTTATGTAGATTTTAAACCTAATTATTAACATTTTTGAAATATAGATTTTTAACGATTTCATATATTTTGTAAACTTTAAATTAGATGAGACATTGAAAAAAAATTATTTATCAGATAACAAACTCAGGTTTATGTTTTAAAATTTTTAAACAAATCAAACTTAAAATCTAGTACAGTTTTACCTATTTTCATCCATAATTATTGATATTTTTATTCCTTCATAATTATGAAATTCAAATTATATACTTTTAAAAATAAATAAATAAAACCACTATATTTTAAAGGATAAAATTATAACTCCAGCATAATAAGTTTTTCAACATGCTTTAGAAGGATTTTTACGAAATTATAGTTTTATAATAAATATTGAGTTTTTATTTCTAGAATATATTTTTAAAAAGTCATAATCATTTGGTAAGGTGTTAAATTGGCCCTTGGCCCACGTGACTCTAAGTTTTGGCCAGAGGTTATATAACCCACTTAAAAGTAAGATTTTTTTAAGCCCTAACCCACGTAACCCTTAATTTAAGGGGGCTTAGTGTGGGCTAGCCCATAGGCTAACTATATAACTTTATTTTCTTCTATTTTAAAATTATTTAAAAGTAAAATTTTTAAATTCTGACTCACGTAACTCTCAAATTAAATGAAATGAATGTAAGTTAACTCATTTAACTCTGTCTTACCTTCTTTGTTTGTAACTCGTTTAAAAATAATTTTTTATATACCTTAATTTATATAATCCTTAAATTAAGTGAAATAAACATAAGCTAATTCATCTTATAACATTCTATTTTGTAACTAATTTATAAGTAAGATTTTTAAGTCCTAACCTACGTAAGCTTCAAATTAAGTGGAATGAGTATGGACTAACTCATCTATTTTTGTAGCTCGTCAAAAAATAATATTTTTGAATTTTAACTTCACGTAGAATTTCAAATTAAGTAGCACACGCCAGAATTAACTTTTTAGCGATACTATCTTATATTTAGCTATTTTTTTCTAAAATTTCTTCCTTTTTTAATTTTTTTTCTCTCTTAAAATTTTATCTTTAATATTTTTATTGTACTAAAATATTATTTAATTTATTTATATTTTTTATCTTTCTCTAAATATTTTTTTCATTTATCTCTAGAATTTTCTTTACATTCTAAATTTTTTTCTTCATCTCAAATTTTTATATTTTTATCTTTTTCTTTATTTTTTATGATATATTTTTCTATCTCTAAAATTATATTTTCTTTCCATGTTTTCATCTTTTCTCTGCATCAGAAAGTAGGATGATATAGTTAAGTTTTGAGTGGCAGATTTGGGTTTGTTTAAAAATTTTAGGTTTGATCTTTGCCTACTTACAAGACCTATGAACATGTTTACAAGCCTACATTCCAAACAAGACTAATAGATAGGCTTAAAACTTATATAAATAATTGATTAAAAAGCCTATAAGCTTAAAAAACCTATAAGTCAAGTCAATTAGACAATTAATATATATATATATATATATATATGTATATATATATATATATTCTTATATTAAAATAAATAAACTTTATAAAATATATAATATAATAGTTTAATATTTAATATAATAAATATAAATATATATAATGTATAAAGATGAATAGGATTTCCGACAACTTATCAGTTGAAGCACAACATCACTATTTATTAAAACAAGTGCAACCAGAACCTAGACTTTAGTTATGATTTAAATATTTATTCATTTTCTTTAATCATTAAGTATTTCTTATAGCACTAATTGAAGAAAATAGAGGAAGAGCAATTATAAAAAGAATTGAAATTAAAGATAAAATTTGAATAAAAAATTAAAGCCATGGATTGACCTAATCATAGGGTTTAACAAACTTTGATCTATTGACTTTATAAATGGGCTTTTTGTGGGATTGTATATCGTTTTGACCTTGATCATGCTCAGGACTATGGATTTGGATTCGGAGTTAGATGGGTAAAAAATTAGACACCACTACGTAGGTGAGTTTTTGTTGTAATTATTTTAGAGATATAATTTAAGATAAAAATAAAATTTATAAGAAAAAGAGATAAGTATATATGATAAAAAATAAATTATGAAAAATCCTTCCCTGACAATATATTATTGTTTCTGATCTCTGTTTTAAAAATAACAGATATTTAAATCATTTTTAATTCTTATTGTAAATTGCCTAACATTCGTAAATTATAAATTTACCTAAATAAGCTTTATGTTAATTAATATATTATATTTAAAATATTTATTATAGTATTTTAAGTCTATCTCTATTTTGAAATCATTTTATATTATAATTACATATGTGAAAATTAAAATTAAGATCGTGAAAAATAATACTAAGAAAAAAATAATTTAGAAAGCTGTAATAAATTAATATTAAAGCTTATCAATTTTAAAAAATTATAATAGGATGAGAAATAGTGTTTTTGACATTAAATATGCTTGATTATAGATAAATTAAATTGCTTAAAAATTTATTAATCAATTCTTAAAAAATATTAATTGAAAATATTAGATATCTAAATTGTTTATTTAATACTTATAATTATTTTAAAATGTTAAATAAAATTTGTATAATATGTCAAATATTTTTATAATTTTCTCTGTTAAAGGAACTGGCGCTTTCCGATTATTAAGTGGGCCAATCGTCAAGTAATCATCAAATTTATTACGAACAGCAACAAATCTGGCAATAAATTTGGCTATTAATGTTGTACATATTTTTATAATTATCTTCGTAATTATTACTTATAATAGGATATATTATTCCTACTTTTTATAAATATATTTTAACTGATTTTCAGATATATATTGATGGACATTTGTTTTAAATATTTATGGATGTTTTAAGAAAGTTGATAACTCAAATTCTTATTTTAAATAAATCATTAAAACCAATTTATTATTCTTGAGATATTGGAAGATTTACTATTAGAATCGTGCCTTGCATAATATTTGATTTAAATTTTCTTATATTTTTTATTTTATAAACTAGAAATTACTCGTATATAGATAAAAGAGATTATATATATAAATATTTTCGTACATATTTTAGATCTAATATTTTTATGATTTTAAAGCCCTAAAATATAGTTTAAAATTCCATCAATATCTTTATAAAATCTGTCAACATTTTTCAAAAGCAGAAAAAAATATACAATAATTACAGGTGAAAATTACAAAAATAATTACAAGGATATGTATAAAATGATTAGCTAAATTTGTTGCCAGATTTATTATTCCTACACTGATTAACTGTGAATGCAAATAAGTATGAATCGTTAAATCAAGGAATAAATTAATATATTCAAAACTTATGAATGATAATAATAACGAACTTATATTGAGTGTATTTTAAAGATCAACGATAAATTATCTAGAATACGAAACAAAGAAAAGAAATAATATATACATAGAAAATTATAGATAAATATATTTGCATTTTAATTACCAGAACTGCTATAATAGGTGAGCAGCTCATTTTACTTAAAGCCATCAACAGAAAGAAAAACAAAAATACAGGCAGAACGGACAATTCATATTTTAATTATATTAGAAGGCCTTCAAAGATGAAAAGACGATTATATAATATAAGCATGAAGAATACAGAGAATTTTTAATGCAATCTTGTGATAGTGTCTAGATAAGAGCTGACTATAGGACAAACAAATAGAATAAACTGCATAGCAAATTTTTATCTTCTTTAAATTTAAGACTTTTAATAATAAAACTATTTTATAATAAAATCTTTTTATATAAATTTTAAAACAAATATTTAATGTAAATTATTAGAATTGATATAATAATAAAAGATTTAAAATTAAAATAATTTAATATTAAAATTTGAATTAACACTACACTTTCATAATAAAATTTTAAACAAACATTTAATATTATATGATTAAACTCATGTATGCTAGTTTAAATAAACTAATGAGTTGAATATCACTGCATCAATTTTAAAAATGGCGATTAAACTAATTATTTCGAAATTGAACTTAACGACTTCCTAAATGAAGAATAAAGGAGAAGCAGGACATTTTGAAGAATATAAATCATTAATAAAAAAAGTATATTAAACGGTAATAGCTTAAATTGAAAAGAAAGCGAAACTCACATGAGCTGGACTTGTATGAATTGATACAAATTATCTGAAGAATTTCTGCTACTCCCAATATGGTAGACTAATCCTTTATTCGAAAGGAGATGTCATCATTCAGATTGCAGAGACAATTCACCAGTGACTATCTACCCCAAACCCCATGTTTTACTCTGCTTCTGCAGTGTGTTGGCAGTGTCTCTCATTCTTTCGTTTTAGTATGAAAGTGGGGTTAAAGCTGGTTTTAAAATTCAGTCGTGATTCACAAACAGATATAAGTATTCAAATTGCAAAAAATTTTATATGATTAATTCATCTTAATATTTCTATTCTGGGTTTTTAATTCTTTTAATCAATAGAACAAAAATTAAATTTGATTTGATTAGCTGATGTGGCATCATTCTCTTTATGAATGCTGATGAATATAATAGTCACATATCAGCTAAGTCATAATTACTCACTACAGTTCAAACTTGTCTAATATTATCTGCACTCTCCATATTACCATATTAACCATTTTCAGTCATTTCCATTTCATAAACGTGTTATTATTACTTACATGAAAGCTTTCAAAGATACACACAATGTGAACTCTGCGAGTTTAACATTTGCATAAATATAGAAAATTCTGCGGCGTCAATTTGCTTCCATTTTTAAATATAAATAATCATTTGTTCTTTTCTCATATGAGCCTGTTTTTGTACCAAAGCATTTTCCACTATATGGAATATCCGGTATCATTATCAAGTCTTTCAACTTTAGTCGGATGTTTTTGTAATTGATAATTGAAAAATTGTATCAATGAAGTATAAAAGAATATATGATTACTTATTGCTGAACGTTAATTCAAAATTAAACTATAGTCATATACGCATGTAATTGATTGTTCATAATAATTAACTAAATAAAATATTAACAACTAATAATTATGATTAATTATTATCGTAAGGGCGATTTATTAATTCAAAAATTATTAATTATTATAAATGGCAACTCGAAATCATTAACGTCAATTTTTGTGGGATCAACAAATTCAAATGGACAGGGGATGTCAACAAAAAGTGTTGACATTACATTATTAAGCCTAAGCTCTCATATTTATCAGCGCTATTTTGTTTATCGTGTTCAAAAGATTTACTCAAACTCAAAGTAGGCCCCGAACTTACAAAATAATATTCATAACGAACTTCAGAGCACTATACAGAAATTAAAGTGGAAAAATAAATTCTTAAACATAAATAAATCATTGAATGGGATGCAGGATATATTACCGTCAGAAGCGAAAATAAATTTTTAAATTTCAAATAAGCATTCTCTTATATACCAGAGACATAAAATTTATGTTTGAATTATCAACATTGTATTTGATTTAATCAACTTCAATTTATAGATATGTTTCTGATAAAAAAATAGATTTAAGTGAATAGTTTTTTTCTGTCATTTTATAAATATTATTAAAATTACTTTATTAATAAATATATTTTATTTTATTATATTAGTAAAATTAATTTTTTGACATATAATCATTAAAAAACTATTTACTTTTTCATTAATAATAAATAATAATATATAAATTCAAAGTTTAAAATATTTTATTAACATAACATAACACGTAATCTAATATAAAAAGCGACAGTTTGCATCCAAGTCAGTTACAGATAAATGTTTTATTTTTGAAACAAAACTAAATAAAATTGACAATGAGTATAAGAAATACTCTTTATTATAAAAATATATAAAACTTATTAGAAAGGGCTTCAATGAAAGTACCTGTACGACAATATATTGATTTACCTTTAGGTATAAACTATGAAGCTTGAACCAATGAACAAGTGTTGTGTGAAATGACAGATGAATTATTTATAAACTATTGATAATATTTGCAACGTATTCATTAGGATGTCGTGTCTGAGGAAGGTCATTTTCTGAAAGGCTCGCCTTTAATGATCAACAATGCGTTCTCATTTGAACTGATTTTCAAATTGTACTTTAACTATGAGCTTCCATGTCGAGGCGAATTAATATATTTAGGAATAATATCTTAATAATGAAGTTTAAATAAAATATGACCTCTAAAATGTAATGCACCTGTTTGAATCATAAATCATAAATATTTTTTAACTAATGCCGATCTCCATTATCGTTTAATTCGAAAAATCTGATAATATATCTGAGAGTTTTCATTGGTTTTTTTCACGTAAGTGTCTTAGAATCACACTTTTCGAGTGGCCTTTTGTATTAAATTATAAACTTTCACATGGGTTGAAAAAACGAGTGCGAAAATAACTTTTTCACGTGGAGTTGTTGTGTAAAGTGAAAGTCTTTCGTAATTTTTGGCGAATCATAAAAGAAATCGGATTTACCTCAAGGCTTTCTCAGTAATAGTTGAAAGCAGCGATCGACCAGAAAATTACTTTCCATTGAACCGTTGCAGGCGGTGGCAGTGAGATACCAAGAAGCCTTTCTCTGCAAGTGATTTGCTGCCGGCCGGTGCGGAAAATCACTCGTCGGATTTGAAGCTTAGCGGGTGTGAAATCATCATTCCACCTTCATAAGTACCGGCGCAGTGGTGGGCGACGTCATTTTCAAAACCTGGTTTTATAAGATTTGACGTTCTCTGCATTTTCGTTTGGAAATTCTTGTGGTTAAAACCATCTTTATTGTTAAAGTGGTTTCATTACTGATCTTTAATTCTGTAATTGGATTAAGTAATTGGTTGAACGATTTGATTCGTTCAAGTGATTAATACTGTGCCTTACCTCGTCGGTCAGTAATGCTTTGTTATTAATTATATGCATCCTCATTCTAATGTTAATATTAAATTTGAAATATCTGTTTAGTTTGGTTGTAATTCTTCGAATTTTTCAACTATTATTTGTTTATCTGCAGTGTTTGGTAATAAGTGATTCAATATGATTTGTGCCTCCATTTAGTTCTTTGGTTTATTATTAGCTAATATTTTATTATTATTATGAAGTGTGACTCACCACTTACACCTCTCCCTTTGTATTCAAATTAATGAAAGTTTATTGGTTCAAAGCCAATATTTATAAGTCTTGATTTTAGTTTGAACCTGTTGGTTTGTTTCAGTTCAAAATGACCACCATGAGATTTCGGATTTAAGGTTGGAATGTCAATAGTATATTACTAAACCAGTAATCATTATTAATATAATCTTGAATTATCTGATTGAATAGTTTGGGCTAAAGTTTTTTTATTAGATGGGTAACAATTCTTATAAGTCTTGTAAATTGTCATGATTAAATTTTATGGTTTTAATTCTAATTTCGATATCTCTACAGGTACGTAAGCAAATATATAAAGTAGCATCAAAGCTATTAATATGGAATTTAATATCTTTCAAGAAGTGATAAATCTTTCGTAAAATTCTGAAATATGATATTAAAATTTTGAAATGTATTAATGATGAATATTTTTCTGAATGGGATGAGATCTTACCAATAGTGAGGATAACAAAATTGCTCTGCCAGTGACGTGACAAAGGTTAATCAAATGTTTATTAATTGATCATTTCTTGTATGGTGTGATTCGTGATTGATTAATGTCACACAAGCATTGAAGCGTGATCTGTGAGAATATTAGTGAAAAAGTTTTATAGATTTTAAGCGACGATACTGAAGAGAGCCATTGGACGGAGAAATTTCTTGTCAAAGTATGTTGTCAAATTATCTGCAATAGAGGCGGTTATTGTGTTGGTCAATTAAGAGAGCATATTCTTTTGTGATGGATTATAAATTCTAAAATAGACGTAACTGTAGTGATTCTAAGTATATGATGGCATCTTTATTAATTGGATTGATATAAATATTAAGATTAGGTGAAGGATATGATTAGTGATGAGGCGTAAATGTTTAAGCGGAAAAACAAATATGTAATAGTAACTTATCCTCTTGATTGAAACCTTTGTATCAGAATCTACCACTCTTTTTACTTCTGATTTCTTGGCGTGTTGAGATGTATTCATCTGAAAGGCAAGAATGGGTGGAAGGTAGTAAAAGTTCTGGAATACTTAAATTATTAGTAAATTAAAATTAGGAAGATGTATTACAAAAGAAAGCGATATGAAGTAGGCGGTGTTGTATAGTTTGAATTGAATTATCGATATAAAATATTACTTAGTGTTACACTTTACTTTATCTGAGAAATGATTTTGGAAAGGTTATGGTCCCTTACTGTGTGTAGAAATTTCATTATAAAGCTTGAAAAGATGATGATTCTATTAATGTGGCCTAATGACTATGAATAAGATATTTATGGTAATATTTGATAATTCAAGGGATTAATAAATTATTGTTTGTAATAAAGTGAAGCGAAAGAACTGAGATGGCATCATAGATGAAAAACCGGATTGATGGAAAACAAATTACCCTTTGGTGATGGGTTTGCTGTTGGAAGATGGTTGGTCTTATCATCAGGTTTACTTTGAGATAAGTAAATCTTAAGAGCTGGACTTACCGTAATGTATTGAGATGGAATGAATCCCCTCTGATGAAATTAGTAGTAAACATAGTTTATTGAAAACATCTTTTAATGATTACAACCTTTGCTCAGATTATACTTAAACAGTAAATCACAATCATCATTTATTAAATGATGATTTTCAGGTCAAACAACACAAATAACATAAGAGCGATTTATATGCTCCTTTAATTGGAGCTGCAAGATCTATGGGAAGAAAGATGTAGGAAGTGTTTGATCATATGGTAATGAACACAAAGATGAGAGGCAAATCTTTCTTATTAATGACTTTCGACATATGAAGTTATACAACCGGATCAATGACGTTAAGGAACCATAAACATAATCCCATATGTCAGAGGAAGGCACAGTTATATCAAGTAATCGTGGAAGGAGGCAGTGTATCTTGAATCATCGAGGTATGCTTGGGACTAATCACCGCATCTATCATGGAATTAGAAGCTTTTAATGGATTTGAAAATGATGAAACATCAAACGCCAATGATAACAAGTCTACAAACTGAAGGTTCCAAAATATCATGTATTTTGGAAAAGACTGAAAAAAGGTCAGGAACAAGGATACATGGAAGAAGAGGATCAAATATTTTTAGTCTTTGTATCTTAATTAAACTGATGTTGAACATTTATTATTGATCAGCAAATTGTGTATGGAAAAATGTCAATCTTGTTGGCATCATTTGGAACCTTTACTTAGTATAGGGGCAAGACTAAAGATGAATTAATTCATTGGTTGCCGTTCACATGGGTATAGACATGGATTAAACCATAGTTCTGTGGCGAGGAACTGTTTGCTTGGCGTAGCGATGATTGTGAAAATTTATCTTTTGTAGAACACTCTGACTAAAGTTAAGAGACACTATCAAAAGGTGTTCTTAACGAATTTTAAAAAACATTAGATAAAGAAAGATTTAAGTTGGTTGAGTTAAAATCTCATGATTAATATTATGTTAGATTACTAGCAATAACTATTTAGATTATTGGTATGACATTTTCTAAAAAAGTTAGATATTATATTATCAATGATTGTCTGTTTATTTTCAATAAAAATGTGTAATAAAGCCATTGACCTCTAAAATTGGATGGATTGGGAAAGTAAAACTCTTCTATCTTCATGTATAAATAGATGTGTTTTCCATCTAGTCATTTTTTGGCGTTTATGGTGCTTTGGGTTTGTTCATATAGTGAGGAAGATCGAGATGTAACAGGTCCGATTTATTTGAGTGGGATGTATCCAATAGAGCGCTGATACATGAAAATATTAAGACAACTGAATCCACAAATCCGAGCATGTCTATGGTTGAATATTGAAGAAGGCCATTAAAGGTTTATACAGAGTGTATTAATGAGGTGATTATGGGATTCTGAAAGTCAACAGGAGGAAAACCATGGAGAACAAAGATTACAATTAACTGCTGAAAAGCATGATTGATATAAGTTATTAAGCTTAACATTTGTATATTTTGGAATGTCGTTAAAAGTTCTTTATATCTACTTTCATTAAAGCTATGATAGGAAGATATTACGAATGAAGCGAGAAATGGTTGTTGAATGGCGACATAACGTTCTTAGCTGAGTTTGATGAACAGTTAAAGGAAAGGATGATGGTGCTGATGCATTGAAGTGGCTATAAATCATGAAACTTTGATCATCATATGTTGGGTGATCGATATTACAATGGAGAACACTTTCATTCACAAAGTCTCAAGATGATAAAAGTAACTAAATATTGATTATGGTGGCGGTAAAATCAGTCGTTTTATACAGTTCTAAAATCAAAAAAATCATAACAGAAAAAGCTACATATCGTATTACTTTGAAATTTGATTGAAAGATTTGAGGATTAATTACTAATTAAAATTTTTTGTTTTCAAATCAGAATCTGGGTTGTTGATGTGTTTAGCAGAATTAGTTAGTACCATTAGATGAATTGGGACTGTATTGGTTGTTGCTTAATTGCTTTACTGGATGACCTTTTCGTGCGCACTTAGCGGCAGAGTGTTTTTGTGTCAAGATTCTTGCTCGAAAAGATGGTGGGTTGTTAACTAGGAAAGACAACACAATGCGCTAGTGGTATTATAATGATCTTTCAATCTCTTGATATATCAAGCTCCAGCATCATCGAGGATATCACAAGTATGTTCAAAGGCTGAATATCAGATGATTATCTTTTATCTTCATTGAGATGGTGTCAATATGAAGGAATATGGGGAAAATGTTACTGTGTGGTGATTAGTTATTTATTTAATTGTTTCTGTTGTCATTTGCATGTCATTTTATTTTCGTAACTTATTTTAAATGTTTATTACGTTTTTTGTTGTCTTAGTAGAGTTTCCTAACATCTTTCTAACACTTTCAGATGCATTATTTGATTATTACATTTCTTTCCATTTTCGAATACTACTTGTTTTTGATGTAGTTTTAAGTTATTATTGTAAATTGGACTTTGTGTTAATAGGCTCATCGTGTATTAGTTTGAATATATGAATTATTAATGATTATGTCCAAATTACATCACGAGTGCTTCATCTGTTATTATCTTGCTTTGGATTAAGTGATGGCATAATAGGTATGTGAATAAATAACTGGTGGTATCTTTATAATAAATAAAACATTGAAAAAAACTTTCCTACTTTTTCAGGTTGCGACCGCGGAGATGTGAGTACACCTATCGGGGTTCGCTTTTGCTTGATGAATAAATTATTACTTTTCGTCAGATTCTGAAGCAAATGTAAAAATGTATTTCTATCCTCATCAGCGCTTAATAACATGCGAATAGCGGTAAAATAATATGCTCAGCGATATAAGATTTGCCTTCTGATGTGTTTAACTATAATTGGTGAATTACAACTGTATCAAAAATATCAGAAAAAATCATTATTTCTTTAGTAGTAACTGATAAAAACATCAAAAAGGCATATATATCTACGGTGTGTATTGTACACAGGTAATGTAGATTACAATTAAATCTTGTAAATGCCATTATATATTCTTAATTGTTTTACGATACTTGCCGAAAGACATGAGCGATAAAGCGGCTTATGAAAGCGCAGAGTCAGCCTGATGAAGTTGTAAAAACAAATTGGTGTTTGTAATTTCTGCGGATAAGTGGATAAAACTAATGAGTAAGCAGGACCTTACTGGTTGAATTGGATGTTTAACTGTTTTATTGGAACGGAAATATCCATCAAAGCAAAATTTTAATTGCATATGTTGGACTTCATGTGAGTGCTGACTTCCGCCGATCGATGTTAGAAATCTAATTTTCCTCTCTTATTTTATCTACCTACGTTTTATCTGCTTTTTAATAGGATTACATGTCAATATATAGTCTTGCTCTTAGTTTCACTCTTTGGCAGCCAAGTCTCAACTCTTTCTATCTCTGCTGCTCTCTGCACCTGATCACACCGATCAAATATTGCTTATGATGGTTGATTTTTCATTCTATTCTTTTTTTTTCCTTTCAAAGCCACTTTATCTCTCTCTTTTCTCCTTTCCATATCGCTTTACTTAAGGACCGCTCACATAAATAAAAGGATGATTCCAACTCTGTACTATTTTCTCTACATTTTTTCAACGATAACTATATTTACTTTGTTAAGGTTTGTAACCGGGTTTTTCAAGGTTAATTTTTTTATATTTTTTTGTCTTAGTGAGACATTTATATAAATATTAGAGATTGCTTGATATTTTTATTATTGAAATAAATCAGCAATTATTTGCTTTTGAAAAATCAGACTCTCATTAATTTTTTCATTTTTATGTAGCAATTTTTTATTATGCATTATGATAATATTTCTAATATTAGTGAGACATTAATTTATACTTATTTAGATTAATTCTCTATTTTTAAAAGCAAATATTTTTATAAACCAATACTCTGAAATTTTTATAATATTGTTTATGTCATATTTTTTAATTACAGAGTGAATATTTTAAGTTAAATGTTTTTGTGCCTTAATTTGTATGTTGTCTTTGTTTTAGAATTTCGAAGTAACTCCTTTTTTAGGCGTTAAAAGCTAGAAATGTCGTTGGATGTTTTGAGCTGAATTTATAAATTAAATCTATTGAAACCTTCATTTAATTTAGTAAATTTTTATCAATTAATTATCTTGATCAAGTTAAGAAAATATTTATATTTCTCTTACACTAATACATTACACCTTTACTCAAATTTTAATGTTTTCTTTCTACAAAGTATCTTAAACCTTCTTTTCGTAGTTCTTCTAAATGTCATCCCTTTGTTTGTAGATAAAATTTAAAAAGCGTTTCTGAGAAATTACTTTTGAAATACAAATATAATTAAGCATTTTGATTTACCATAAGAAGAAACAAAGCTATCTCACTAAAAAGATAAACTACATGAAAATGATTAAAATAAGATAAAATTAAGTTCAAATAAAAAATATTAAATATTCATCAAAGGTGAAAAATAAAAAACCAAGCGGTATGTAGAAGATGGAAGGCAAACAGATCTTGAAAGAGACATTTGTGAATAAAACCGATAATTAATTTTCATGACAATTTTTAAAATTAAAAGCTGGTATTGGAAGAGGCTAAGAATGAGGAATAAAAAGGTGGTGTTGAAAAATAATTAGGTAAAAGGCAGTAGAACTATTTTTTGAAAGAAAAAAGCAACAAAAATTAAAGTTTTGTGTTATCTTAGTTGGTTCTTGTCTTTGTAATTTGTAAGGATATAGCTAGTTGTATCATTTCATTTTTCTTTTTTTTTTTTTCTCTGTTACATTTTTTATTTTTAAAGAACTAACCTTTTTCACATTTATCATTACCATTCACTTATTTACCTTTAATGATATTTATTTAGCTAATTACGATTATTTTACTTCTTTTCTATATTTTTTGACTTTTTATCATTCTTTATAAATCTGTGTAGAATGGAAATGGAGTCAGAGGATGTTGGATTTAAAGCTAAACAAATAGGAATGAAGGAGAATCCCTCAGGATTATTCTGGCCCAGACATCCAATTTTAAGAGTTATTCTAATTTTTATGTGGCCCCAATATGAATGCATCTCTTTAATTCAATATATTGCAGGATTGAATAATTTAATATGCATATTGAATAGTTATAGAGAGGTGAAAGTATGTTTTCTTGTTTGTTTAATGTGTGATGAATGACTGATGTCAAATTATAAATAATTTAATATTATATTATTTAAAATTCAACAATATTTTTGCTTAATGCGATTATTAATTAATAATGCTGTAAAATTTAATATGTATGTATATTTAAAGTTAATATTTTGTTTGGTTTCTAGTATAATTCATTAACTTATTGATGTGAAAATTTAATATGTATCTGGTAGAATTAAATATTTTATACTTCTGATTTGTTTGTTCAAGTATAATTTTGTGTGGATATAGTTAAAACATATTATATAGATAATCTTGTCATTAGTTTTGTTGGATAAAATAAATTTGGAAGGACATATTATAATTGAAAAAGTAATGCAGATGCCACTTTAAATTATCACGAATAGTAAATTGAAGTCATCTTCAGTGGTGGAAGTCATCTGACCCTGAGCGTCGCTCTCAGCCCGATGAAGTTCATCCAATTGTAAGGGCTATTTCAAATATGTCACCATTTTATCAAGCAAAGAAGGACAGTTGTTGAAATCTTTATTAATAATAAAATTATCTAAAACTAACTCGATAATGGTATACAAGGAAGAAAATGTATTACTTACAAAATGAGTCTCACCTAAGATGGTCTTCTTGTATGGGATATTTCATAGGACTGCAAAAACTAAATACGCTTAAACCTTTAGCGACGCATGCAAATATAGCAAAAGTATTATTGTCATAGTAGAATCATGGAACATGTTATGAATCATATAAAATCATGTGGAGATTTACATGTAAGTTCGTCATGATCGATCAAGTGATTACTTCCTGCAGTAAAATAGGGAGATGGGTCTGATCTGTTTACCAACAAATTAGGGTGCAAACTTAGAAAGTATGTGAAGGGCTCTTGCAACATTTGTAACATTAGATGAGCGATAGCATTGGGGTGGAGGAGGATGGGGGATTTAAGCATCTTAAACGAGTTACAACGATTTACTACTCTTTCAAGGCACATAGTAGCCCCCAAGTTGTACTGACTGGCTTGTTGATGAAAATCAAATTAAAGGGTTTGTTTCACAGGGTAAACAATAATAGGATTGCTACCGCCTGTTGATTATTGGACATGAGCATGAAATCGTTAATAACCTACAGCAATTCCGTTTAAATAAATAATGATTGGTGTTATGAGAAAAGGATTATTTCTTTTCACATAGTTCCTATCACAAAGGTATTTAATAGGAGGAACATATTGAGACTTGAGAGTGGGGGATTAGGGAACATTTCCACACTCTGATAGATGTCGCTTTATCAATGTTGAGAAATTTGTGTTAAAAAGACACATTTGAAAAAGAGGTTGATGATTATCAGAAATTGAAGCTTTAGTCTTGGGTTGATGATTTCTTCATATGAGATGTTGTGCTCACGTATTCTTAATCTAGTTGTTAATAATGGCTTGAATAACATCAATAACTCTATTGCAAGCATTGAAGCTTCAATTAGATTTGGTGATCTATGCTGCTTGTAAGAAATTTAACAAGTTTAAGAATATTTGTGATAATACTGAGGTTTCTTATACGTAAATTAGTTTGTCTATATGTACCCTATTTCGTTGGAATTCCCTTTACATGATGTGCAGTGCCTGCAAAGTTTGAAGGTGCATTTGAGAAACTTGTGTTTAGAACCATTATTTGGACTAATAATGAATTTGTTAATTATCAAACTTCGTACGGATTAGATTATGCTGCTCGAGCATTGTTAATTTTCTAAGAAAATTTTATAAAACTACAAGAATTTTATATTCTACATGTGAGTATCATTCTTTTCATCAACTTGCTTTGATATGTTGTGAAGTGAAACAAATATTAAAATAGTTTTAGTAATTTTTAAGTAACATGGGAAAGAAAATTAGAAAAAATATGAAAGAATATTGGGGAAATATATTAGCTTGTCCAATCAATGTATTCTGATTTCATTCTTAATAAATTAAAAGTAGAATAATAATTGAATGGTCATTTGAGGATATGTACAATGATAATCAAACTTTTTCGAACTTTTACTAGTATTTAGGCAACCTTAGTGAAGATATTTTAACAGCGAGTGATAGAGGAAAACCTGATCAAACAAAAATAGGAGATGACCAAAATCTTATTATGTGGAAAAACAATCTGAATGACTTTGTTTCTTGTCTTACATCTAGCAGAATAGATGTCTTTAAGAATATTTAAAGTACAGAAATTCAATTAACAGAGATGAATTTTTATAGAGAGCAAACAATGTTGATGATGATGAAGTTTGATTTGCTTATTGAATTGGAGATAAAATTCTCTCGATTCCAAATATTATCGGTTATGGCCAAAAGGACCTTTGCTCACTCATCTTAGTTGTGAATCACAGCTATCGTTGGTATAGTTTGGACACATGTTTGAAGCTCTTTGTAAAATGTCGAAATGGCGAAACTCTGCTATTTGTGAGTCGAGAATTGGTTAAGACTATTCTTATGATCAAGAATAGATATATGAAGAATTAGAGGACCTTCGGATAGATTATATAATTATATAATTTATTAATTATGCTGTTATTATTTTAATCTTTTAAGATGTTTAAACATTTACTAGGTATTTTTTTTGTTTCAATATTAAGGATTTTCAAACTCTTTGATGAGTTCTAAATATCAAAAGAGCGAGGTCGTTGAAGAGAAGTAAAGGAGGGGTAGGGAGTAGGACTGTATCTTTTGATTAACATTTATCTCTGGGTCTTATTTTTTGGTATGCCTTTTAATTAGTAATTTCACTTGAACATTTATTTACGGAGTTATTTTTATAAGATTGATTTTGCATATATGTTGATCTTTATGAGTATGTTAGCTTGTGTCTTTCCGTTTTGATTGAGTGATAATTGAATATTGATAGCTTTAATATGTATTTTGATGTATCGACTATTTTATCGAAACACTTACTTACAAGTCTTACCATAAGTTTATCATACTTTTTATGTTTTAGGTTTGCAACCTTGCATATGTCAACTATTTTGTCGACTTACTTTACTTTGATCTTACACAAGTTGCTCATGCTTATGTTTTAGGTTTACGACCTTGTGAGTTCTACCATTTTTATCAATGATGGATGATAATTGTTAATGTAGTTGCCATTTGAATACCATTTAAGTTAAATTATTCAGTTTGAATAACTTAAGTTGTTATGTATTAGTTTTTGCACATTTAATATAATTTCTTCAAATTTTATGAACTATAAAAGATATAGACCTTATTAAAATAGTAATTATTAAAGTAAATAAGTAAATTAATGATTCGTTACCTCTCAGTTTGATATCGTATATTTTAACTCAAAATTTTATCATGATACATATGTAATATTTCATGTACACTTTATAGTTATTTTCTTTGAAAATATATTTTAGTTTTGGATTTATATTTACGATCAATTGATTCAAATATAAATATGGATTATCAGCGTTGAGTTATATTATATAAATCATTAATTGTTTAATTCATTATAAATCTATTATATTTTTAATTTAAATTTTTTAATTTATTTATATTTTGTATTTTAAATAGCTTGGTAGATGATTGAGTTGGTATTTATTTTTAAAGATCAATAAATAATGCATTTTATTATTATTTTAATATTTATATATCAATGTATATTATTTCTTTATTATGTAATTACATTTCTATCATCGGTAATAATATCTATATATGTATTTTTTAATCTATCTATTGTTTCTATAATTTGTATAGTGGTCGGGTATAATCATTCTTTACTTATTGATTCGATTTAATGTATAATTATTTAAAATTAATTATATTTTTCATTCAAATGATCTTATTTTGTAAAAAATAAATATTAAGAATAAATTTAAACTTAAGATTTCCATTAAAAATTAAAAAATTAAATTTACTATTATTAATTATTTTTTTAAATTTGTAACCATATAGCCAACAATTTATTACGCCGTTTTCAAAAAATTCACGTTAAACGAAAAATGAACTAAAAATCATTACAAGTAAAAATATTCATCAGACTTATATGATTTTTAAATCCATATTCAAAACAACATTCATTCGAATAAATCAAAAACCAAAATATTTAATTAATAGGCGATTTTAATTTCGAATAAATCAGAAAATAAAATATTAATTAAATTCTTGAACGAAAATATAATTGCAAATTATTGTCAAATTTAGTGATTTCTTATATTTACCCGCATCCAGCAAATCGACTACAATCAAGCCTTATTTCATAAACAGTGATAATGCTTTTAATGTTATTACTGGGTCAAGGAAAAACTTCAGGCATAATATTATTGCATGTGTATTGTTTCCATACTTTTTACGTCATCTATACTAATCTTTTCAATTGAAATATGGTTTTCTACAATTAAAATTGCCTTTAGGGTCAAAGTTCCGACAAGCGGTCTTAATGTTCTAGAACAATAGTATTATATTTTTGGTGTCTTTTATAATGTTGGATATATTCTTAACTTAAATTTTAATTTTACAACATTATTCGCCCATAAAAAAGGTTTTTACCACCATTTAAATTTAATAATGTGTTTGTTGTAACATGAAGCCAGATCTAATATCTGACGTGTTATGAGATTATTGTTATTGATATCAGAAAACTGAATTTTAAGGTAAATTTTCAAGTATTTATTGTCAAAATTAAGTTCTATACTCTTAACGACAATATAATTTATCATTTTAATAGACCTATTGTTTAAATTAACTATTAAAGAGTTATGTATTGTTATATATATTTTTTATTACAACACATATTTATTTTTCTTAATACTTCTCATTTAAATTAAAGAGGCAATGTAACTAACGGAGTTTTAGATTAAGAATATTGATATATACTTAAGTTTGGATTTTCATTAAACGCTAAATATTTGTTTTGGATTCAAGAGATTATTCTTCTGCGAAGATATTTGTAGTTTAAATATTAAAAAGTGGACATTAAATGAACTACATAAAATTACACCTTTTTGTTGCCTTTTAAAACATTCAATGGCGGCTTCTGTGCTGGTTTAATTGTGCAATATTAGGAATTCCCTAGGAAGTGAACCTTTTACTCCTCTTGAGGTGTATTTTTTATACACACGGTTTGATGATGAATCTGAGATCAGTCATATGTATATCTTGAAAGATTGGAGCCTCACTCTTGCCTCGAATCACTTTTTAATGGCATGGGCATATTTTTTAGTTGTATTGTCTTTCTTTCTCATTTAATCTCTTTGTCTCCGAGGGAATCAAATTGCGTAGAAGATCATTCAAACATTAACGAGTCAGTAATGATACAAGTGGAAAATTTTCAGATAGCGTTACCTTTGAATCATAAATGATCATATTAAACATCCAATAAACACTCGACAAATAAATTAATTCATTTATCAGTTTTGACTGTTTGAAAATTTGAACCATCGACAAAACGAAACATAACGTTCTTCAAGGTCGGTTTGGGAAATCAGATGAAGCGTCGCCTCTACAGATGTCCCAGTATAGTGACCAAGTTTGGAATGGGACTGAAGAGCAAATCCAGCAACAGACCACTTTATGAACCTTATGGCCTCCCAAACTCAATCAAGGGTTAACCGAAAAGACTGGCCTGCGTTGCTGGGCCCTTCCATGCTTCTTCTCTCGATCCGATTTAATTTCCTTTTATTGAAAGTTAAAACCATAGGTATGGGTTTTCTTTACTTATATTCCAACGATAATCACCTGAATAATAAAAGATAGGGGGCGTAGCTAAAAAAGGAGGAAAACGGTATGGAGCTTTGAAAATATAAATTTCATGCCGTGCAAAGAATAAAAAAATATTTAATGGATAATATGATGAAAATATATTATATATAAATTGTTGTGCTCTTATTTATATTTATATATAATATATGTTTATATCTTAAAAATTAATGTGTTTATTTTAAAAATATAAAATTAAATATTGTATATTAAATAATATGTAAAAAATTATTATAGTTAAATTATATATATATTATTATTATTATTAAAGTTTTAATATCAGTTAATCTAATATTAATAAAAATAAAATAAATTATATAAATTTAAATTTAATTTTTATTATTTTATATTATAAAAATATGCAAAGTAGTTTACTTAAATTAAGAATAAAGAAGGTAGGAAAAGATAAGTGGTTCCATGATAAAGTTGGGCATGATCATCATTACATTAAATTTAGGAACTAATCAAACTATTTAGACGTATTATTGGATGGAGTATACTTTTGGAGTTATTTAGGATGAAAGTTTATGGATTTAAACATAAATTGAATTAGTTGAGATATTTTTGAAAAATTTTAATTATCGAAACCTGAACTCAATCAAATATATCATCAATGTTCAGTGTTCCAAGTTGTGATATGGATGATAATCATCGATATTTATTGAAAATTGCTGATATTTTTATAATCATAACTTGTTTGAATGTTTAGTTTTATCTTACTGTTTTTTATATATTTTATACTTTATTTTTTTGTGTGTAACGATTTAGATTTTGTGTCTGTTTTTTTATTTGAAAGGTTTTGTTCTCCCTTAATGTCATATTTAAATATGTGGTTTTGTGCTTTATTTTTATCATCTAAATAGTCATGGATAAAGTTGTCTTTAATAGTATGTCAAACAGTCAGTTGCATGAAACTCACAAAAGGCAATAAATCCGTATAACCCACTATCGATGCAACCTAAATAGGTTACTTTTAATAAAAAACAATTGAAATTATTATAAGAAATTGGTAGATGATTCAACGTTTTGAACAAAATCGACTTATCAAAGCTTTTATAGTTTTCTCCGATTTGATATCTAAAGCGAAAAGAAAGATGATTATTTTGTTTGAATGGGATGATAAAGAAAGGAAAAAGAGAAAGAAAAGAATGAAAATATTGACATTATTTATTATATAAAGAAGATAAAAATAAAAATAATTTTATAAATTTATATAAAATTATTATTTTTATGAAAAAATAAATTTTTGTTGTATTAAATTGTTAAATTTTTTATATTTTTTTAAAAAGTAAATATAATAAAGAATAATTTATTTAAAATTAAATTTATGTAAATAAAATTATTACTAATACTTTCAACATATTTTGTAATTTTTATTAATTTAAGTTAATTTTCCTATTTTTCCAAACAGCTTATGTGAAACATATTCTAATCCGAAACGGATAGGAGGACGCCTAAATTGGATGACTTTATTTATTTTGGGTGAACGATGATTCCTTAATCTATTAGTCCCTTTAAAATCTTTGTCTTTTCATAACACACACACTACACCTCTTCTGAGAGTTCTAATTGGTGAATACGCCCATTCTATAATCTTGGTTTACTGGCGTTATTATTTATCTGTTTATTTTATTATTATTTTACTCTCATAGTGATAACTGCAATTACCCTATCAATGGCGTCTCTCTGTTTAGGTGATAAAATCTAAATAATACTATACCAATACAGTGAACAGACCTTCAATTTTCATCGCATAGAATACAAGGAATAATGACCTGGTGGAAGATTATTGAGTTTGATTACGATCTTATCGTTCCGTTGGTCGCGTGTTCTGGTTAGCGGATTCATTATACGTTATTACCCAACCTGGTAATCGCTACTAGTTGAAAAAAGAAATACTTATTCTCCCTTCTCGTTTTTTAATGCAAAACAGTTGTTTTTAAAAAATATGACATATTAATGATTTTTTATAAATTTTATTTATTATTTATTATTTATAAACATATTTTTATTTATTCGTTATAATTTTTTGTACATATAAAAATAATAAAAAATATTATAAACAATAAATGTAAAGGAAAAGAACAAGATAAATATATATGGAAATAATGACAATATTTTAAATTTTATAAAATAATATTAAAGCTTTGAAAAGATGTGATTTTTAATTGCCATGCATCTCTATATATATCTTTTATATTCAGTTGGAGGAAAGAAAAAAAAACATAATAAAAAAGGAAGAAAAAAAATTGTAAAAAAAGTCAGAAAAAAATATTTTCTATTTTAAAGCGGTTACTTTCTTCAGTTAAATAAATAATATATTTATTTTGAATTTTTAATTTTTTTATTTATATATTTAATAAAATATTAAAAATAAGTATTATTGTAATTTCATCAATAAATTTTATAAATGCATCTTTTCTTACAGGAAATCGAAATAGTTTACTAAATTTTCATTGATATCTATTATCATAGGAGTATGGATTATTTTATAATTTAAATTAAATTAATGATTAAAATAATCAAATTTACATTCTTTATTAATGAATGTATATATTAATAATAAAAAATAAAAAAAATAAAATTTTTGAAGATGGACAATAAAATTAAATTATGATACCAATAAACTTTTAACTCTTTTATATTAAAATTTTAAATTAATTTAATTAATATTAATTAAGATTATAATAATATTAAAGGTTTGATTTGTTTAAAAGAAATGATTTTAGGTATATTATATATCATATTGTTGGTACAGATTTAAATTTAAGTTAATACTTTAAAAAATAAAAGATTTTAAAAATTAAATATTTAATATCAAAATTAATTTAGTAAAAATAGACATAAGTACTCATAAAATTATTCTCATTCAGAAAAATACTCTAATTAAATATGCTAAAATAAGACCCCTTATTGGTTTTTATGAAGTCTGCATCAAATCAAATGTTGATTTACTTTAGTTAGTGATTTGTTTTAATGCTTTTTAAATTATTTTAAACGTAAATTCATTCAGTAAATATTAAATATAAAATATATTACAAAGGTAATTAATAAATAATTTTTTTTATTAATTCAATTAACCTTTATGTTTTAAAAGTTTAAATACATGTAATTATATAAATTGATTCATAATTTTATTATCAAGTAAAATAAATCTGTTCTAAACTTTATATATGTGTATATTGCATTTTGCATGTCTATTATATAGCAGGTAATGTATGCATAATATTTTCTCCTAAGTTTCTAACCTTAATGCAAAGTTGATTTTTCAGTCAGAAATTTAATGTTTTTATTTTCGCATAAAATAATAATATAATGGCACACCTTAATAGTATTTATAATCACACTCAACTTGTTTCTTATATTGATCGTATGAATTAATTAATAGAGATTGTTCTCATTCAAGAAAAATGAATTTAAAATTAAATATATAAGTATAGATTTTGTAGTATTGGTTTTTATAAAATTTACATCAAATCAAATAATTGATTTTTTATTTTTAATTTAGTGATTTTTAATAATACTTTTAAATTAATTTTAATTAATACTTCAAAATTGATTCAATCAATATTAAATATAAGAAAGTAGTAAATTCATTAATATCAAGATATATTTTGTTAATTTGAATTAACCTTTATGTTTTAGA
This sequence comes from Canavalia ensiformis, assembly GCA_026541065.1. NCBI lineage: Eukaryota > Viridiplantae > Streptophyta > Magnoliopsida > Fabales > Fabaceae > Canavalia > Canavalia ensiformis. The sequence goes on from JAMKYM010000454.1 coordinate 774,143, forward strand.
AGTTTAAATATATGTAATTGTATAAATTGATTCATAATTTTATTATCGGTAGACATAAATTATTCTCAACTTTATATATGTGTATGTTACATTTTACATACGTTGTTTATTATTTCATGTAGCAAGATGTTCTGGAGATATTTTTTCCCAAGCTTCTTAATGCTAGTGGCATTTTAGTCAGAAATTCAATGTTTTATTTTCATGTAAAATAATAATAGAAAATGGCATATCTTAATATTTATAATCATCTATGTTTCTGGTATTTGATCTACGTGGATTTTAATTAATAGAGATTCAAGTAGGTTTGACTTTTAGGTCTATATTAATTATGTTTAAATATTTAGAAGAAAATTTTGCATATTTTATAATAATTTATATTTAAATAAAAGAAGATTATCTTATTCATATTATTATCTCCGTTACTTAATATTAAACCTTCTGTTGTTTCTAAGATTGAGAAGCCCTGTTTAAAGCTGTTCGGTCTCCAAGGAGGAGGAAGGGGAAATCCAGATGTGTGAATCAAGAGAGGAATAGGCTCTTCTTCGTTTAAAGTAGTGTGAATGCGAGAATGCCAGGTGCAAACATCAGGAATATATAGGACAAAAATTGTTTGTTTCTTTTAGGATTTTTGAATGTAGTAATGAGATAAGTTTTTACCAGAAAAAGTGAGAAATATAAGTTTGTGTATAAGATGTTACAGTGCAATTATTTTCGTAGTATTCTGATGATGGAAATGTTTATTTTACCTGAAAAAACAAATCTGTTTTAGTCATAGTTTTATCTGAAGTATTACGTTTTCTATTTTTTTACTTGTCTAGATAAGAAAAATAAACATTAGTGTGAGAGCTTATGTTAATGTTTGATTAAAGTTTTAAAAAATTATTTATTTTTTTAATTTTTAGCGATTAAATATAAAGTTTATTTTTATCTTTATTTATTAAATTTAATAAAATACAAAATTACATATATAAATATGATAATTAATACTCTTGAAAATATAAATGAATAGATTATTAATTAAAAATACACAATTTCAATTCTTTCAGACAGAGAAAAAAATAAAGGAAGTGTGATTTTTTGTTGTAACGCATGTTAAACGAATAGTTTCATCTCTTCCTAACTATTTTTCTTTTTTGGATGGCTTACGTTTGCTAGTAATGAAAAAGCATTAGTACAGTTTTTGTTTTTGCATTTTTTTGTACATATTCCGTGATTGATCTATTTTTCAAAAGTTGTGAGCATTTATTTTATCAATTAAGCTATTTTTAAACAATTATTTTAATCATAGTAAAATAGTGTTTTGTTAATAGCTTCTCATTGTGGCATATCCTGCACTCCTCCTCATTATTGGGTTCGAATTGCATGAAGCCCAATTAGTTCCCCTGAAACTGGGAAGTTTGAGCGACCTTTAAATAGAGGGTTTCTGGTACTTTTATTGTTACGTGGGCGAGTGGAGAGTGATTAGACATGTTTGCGATCCGGTTAGATTTACGGTTTGCCCATATTGAAAGACTAATCTGAAAATAAATCTGCAACTACAAAATGTGCAGTGAGTTATGCCAATGGAAAAACTTATCTCAAACCACACGTACAAATCAATATTTTATAATGTTAATATCTTGTAAAGCAAATAAAATGTGTATTTGATACCTTTATAATATCTGCTTAAACAATATCTACAAACATTTTGCAGTAACAGAATATAGTTATTCCAACCAATTAAATTTCATTCATTTATTAATGAAAAGTAAAATAATATAAGCTCTTAAAAAAAATAAAAAATGAAAAAATTAATTCAATTCAAACAACAAAATACTGGATCCAGATAGGTGCAAATTCATATTGTTATTCTTAAACCAATTCAAGTTAAACTATATTTTTATGATTAGGTTGTATAATTGTTGAGCTCTAAATTAATCTAAATTAAATTATAAACATTCTTAAATTAATATTATAAAAACTCCAGTGATGAATGTAAATTTGGCTAAAGGTGCACATGTTAATGTACGTCATAATTGGCAAGATCGATAGAAGTTAATAGTTGAATTGGTGTATGATTGTAAATTTGTGAGAAGTGTATATTTAATTTTTTAAATACATAAATTAGTAGTATTTATAAAATCAAAAGAAATTTAAACTTACAAATAAAGTAGAAATATCATCAACGCTTAAATATCTATTTTAAACAAAAAAAATTTAAAATTTTGTTACAACATAAAATTAAAAATCCTAGATTTAAAATATAATTAAATGGGTAATAATTTCAACATTTTATCAAAATACATATTTAAAATTAAAAACATTATTAAAATAATATAGAATTTATATCCTAGAATATTTTAAAAAAAATTAATGACAAGTTTGGCTTTAAAATTAAATATCAGTTGGAGCTAAATAAATTATAAAATTAAAATTTAACAATTAAGGCGGAAGATTTGGGAGGGAGGTGAGCATGATTCAGATTTGTTAAAGAACCTTTTTAAATAAATAAATTAGGTTTAAACTTATAAAAAGAATCTATTTAACTTATGAGGCTTATTTATCATTTATATATTATATATTTATAAATTTATTTTAATATATTATATTTATACAACGTAACTCTATTTTTATATTTTATATTTTATTTATAATATTAATATGTATATATATATATGTTTTTTAAAATCGATTTAATGATCTTTTTATCTTTATAGATTTTAAGTTTGCAGATCTTTTAATTAGTGAATATTTAATAGATTTTAAAGTCTACTTTATGCAAATTTGCTTTGTTATCATTTTAGAATGAAACTTTACCATGATTTATATGTAAGTTTTTAAATTAAAATTAATTTTAACATAAAAAAAGCGCATTTTAACGAGCAAATAACAGGACAGAGTTGAGAAGCTTTTAAGCGAGTCGAACTTGGAAGATATTTAAAGCTATAATTTCAACTGCATTAATTCTAGATGAGATTAAAAATTTGAGATTATAAAAAATATATAAGATGTTTATTATTTTATCTCTCAATTATATTTTAAATTTTTATTTTTAAATATTAACATCAAATAATATTATTTTTAAATTTTTAAAAAGTTTACAAAAACCAAATTAATTATACATCAAATCTAATAAATCATTCGAATTAGCCAGAATCGAACCGAATATAAAAAATAATAATACTGCTCTTAACTATAGCATCCACGTTTATAAAAATAAGAAGGAAATAAAGGAAAAGTGTTCGTGAGAAATGGATTTAGAATTTTAAAATCCTTTCTTTCAAGTTAATTAATTAAACTACTAAAAAAAGTATTTAATAGTAAGTAATTATTGGATAACCTACCATAGAACTTTGAATAAAATTATTAAAATGATTTTTTTTAGCTATAAATTTAATTAAGATAGTTTTTATAAAATTTGTTAAAATTTATTTATTATTTAGCTAATTTTTTGAATAAGCTTAGGTTTAAATTTGTTTCTATTATGGAACCATTAGAAGGATTAATCTTTAGAGTTTCTAAAGAAATTGCCTACTTGCTAGCAATTCTCTAATTAGCGGCTATAATAAAGGTGCACTAAGAAAATCTTACCACGATCCCGTTTTAGCTATTGCTACTATTATGGATTGATCAACACATGCGACTTACCTTTTTCTTTATTATAAATCATATTAATAGATTGGTTATGTTTTGACGCATGAATGCATGTTGCATGTTGTTTAATTAATTAATTAAAATGTCAGGTTTGGTAATTAGACAATATATGCTATGCAAACATTATACGTATAAAAATGACATTGCAAATTATCTGTTTAATCTTAGGATTTTAGCATTATGTTTATGAAAATTTAATTTTATCTAAAAATATTGGTTAAATTTGAAGCCTTGTTTTAATTTGTATATTATTAATTTTAAACACATCATTATGTTTATTTTTTTGTTTTTAAATCAAATACAACATGACATATTAAAAACCAAAGTTTTTGGAAAGAAATTGAGTATATTTAATTCGAAGACTGTGAATTGTTAAATTATCTAAATTTCAAACACAATTTGAAATGATAATTCGTTCAAAGTTAAAAAAATCTATAGCTAATTTACACTTTATGTTTCTTAAAAGCACTTATTTTATTTGTTTAGTCGGGAATATAATCAACCTGTCAATGATCAAAGCATATTAGCAAATAGATGAACGTTAGTGGGCTCAATGGCACCACTGGTTCTTCATCCTCAGCCTGTGGATTATGTTACTGTGTTAAGCCGGTCTGTGGGGCCAAAGAAAGAGGTTTACATTGAGAAAAACTTGTTCACACACATATATATTATTATTGATGCTCATCCAATCCAATTACACAATCCTTGGGCGCACATATTGTTTAGCCAAGTAGCGTATTGACAAAAAATAACTTGTGTGGAACATTATATGAAAAATTTTAAATATAAATAATTTTTAAAATAAAAATAAATTTAAAATATTATTATATTAAACAATAATTAAAAATTAAAACTTTAAATTGAAGAATAGTTTATCAAAATAAGTCATATAATCATTATTGGCATGATACATTATAATTTACAATTTTAAAATTAAATTTAAATTCATTTGATGAATTTTAAAATTGTATAATTTATTTATTTTAAAATATATCTTTTATGTCATGTATCGTATTAATATTTAAATTTAAAAATAGTATTTAGATGTATCAAAATTTATCAATAAAAAATTAAATATTCAATATAGAAAAAATTATTTAAAAATAGTATTTAGAAGTAAAAAGGAAAGAGTTTTTAAAATAATTTACTTCTGTTACCTTTATTTTAAAATATCAGTTTAAATTTGAACTGATATTTTAATTAACTAAATTATGTTTTCTTTAAAATTTTCTATTGTTGAAGATGTAAAAAATTTAGTTAGCAGAAATTTGTATTCTCTTTATTTTTTGTTTGAAATTTTAAACTAATAAAGTAATTTTTTTTAAAAATTCACTATTTTTTTTATTTTTCTTCGATTAAATAATATCTTAAAATTATTATTTAAAAATATGAATTCAAATGATTGGATGATTAATTATTCATTTATTTTAAATTTAATTAGAATTTATTTTGATAAAGTTAACTTTAAATAATAAAACATAATGATTCTACCACATATAAATAATATTATTTATCTATTTATATTTTTTATTTAATAATTTATAAATTAAATAAAATCAATAATCTACACCATCCGAATATATATAAAAATAAATATATATATTACTATTTGTGTATGTAAAAATTTATTTCTAATTAAAATGTATAATTATATTAATTTTAACAATAAATCTTACATTAAAACATACGTTACAGTTACTTATAAATTAAATGGACATTTTTTTAATATCATATTTTTCTTATATCTCTGTTTTGAACAAATAAATAAATTTAATATAATAAGAATAGAAAAATATTCAACGGTATAACAAGAATGAAAAAACACATGTAGAGACGTTAGATGTAAGTTGTTTGAATTTGTTTGTTACTTTATTTTTTAAATAAAAATATATAGATAAATGACAATTATTTATATATAATAATACCAGGATTGTAACATGACGTAGCAATTTTCATGTTCACAAACTCTCACTACTCCTTGACATTCTCTTTCTTTCACTTTCATCAAATTCATGTTTTATAATATACATATATTTATATCATTTCATTTCAATTAATAAAAAATTTAAAAATTATTATCCTAAATTTTAAGACAACTAATTATTTAAAAATAATTAAATAAAAATAATTATTTAAGAATATAAATAATTATCAAAATTTAAATTATAAATAAATAAATGGTTTTTTATATTTTTTATATTTATCATTCAATTCAATAGTTAATTTTATTAAATTTTAATAACTTAATTTATTAATTTTAAATTTCAATTTTTATCAAATATTTTAAATTTAAATTAATTTATCTATTAATTTTATCATATATAATTTTATATTTTTTATTATTTAGTCATTAAAAATTTTATAATTTAAAAATAAAAATAAAAATTAATTAAATTAAAATTGAAATAGCTAACTTATTTAAAATTAAAACTTATTAAAAATTAGAAATGTTTAAGAATCGAACTGATCCAATATAAGTTGTTTAATCGAATAAACATAAAAACAATCAAACTTTTTAAAAGCTGTGAAATTTTTTATTTGATTTGGTTGAATTTTTTTACAAAATCGAAGTAAATTAAACTAATTATAAAATTTATATACCTTTTTAATATATTTTATTATTAGCTGTTATATTTTTTAATTTTTTTTAACTATAAGATTTAATGTTTATCTAAATTTTATGTTGAAAGATATTTAAATATAAATATTATTAATTTTTATATTTAATTTATGTTAATTTTAAAATTTAACAATTTATTATTTTAATTTTTTATTAACTTATTTTTATTTTTAGATATTTAAGATAAAGTAAAAAATATATTAAATCACCCAAAACAAAGCATAAAAGATTGTTTATTTTTCTAATTTTTTTCAATCTAAGTAAACCACATTACAATATTTTTTTATAATAAGTTCAAACAATTTATTTACTCTGTATTTCAAATATCGTACTCGTAGTTGAGATATTACATCATGTTAAATATTTCAATCCAAATTAAAAATATATATACTTATTTAGAGGGACAGTCTCGAAATTCTGAATAAAATTTATTGCACAAATTTAAAGTGGATTTAAAACTCAAGAAAAGGAAAATTATCACACTGAACTCTTCAAAGTTAAGGATTTGGACGATGTTAACTTACAGGTTTGGATGACAGTAACAGTAGAATATTTTAAATTTTAATTGAATGTAACCCATCCATTTTTCTTAGGAAACTACCAAGCACTTTCCTTCTTTACCAAAAAAGTCAAGTAATATTTTGTTGATATACTTCTTTGCCCCGAACAACAATTTCTTGCCAAGACCTTGAAAAAGCTTTAGTTTCCTTCCTCTGCTTACATAATACAACATATCACATCTCAATCCCTTTCATTCCCCTCTTTCTATTTGTATACTTAAACCCTCCTTCTAATCAAACAGTACATAATCTTTTCTTTTCCAAAATCAATTTTCCCATGGCATCCAACAGAATTCTAAAACCGCTCAAATGGTTCTCTAACAAAAATCTCAGCCTCAGTCTTAATCGCCGAAGATCAAGATCATCAAATTCTTCATTAAGCTCTCCTCGTTCTCCCATCTCATCATATTCTACCTTGAAAAGTATTAATAAAGAGGATGAGTTCAGAGAGGTTTTCCGTTGCTTCGATGGAGACGGAGATGGGAAAATCTCAGCCTTTGAACTTCGTTCATATTTCGGTTCAATTGGAGAATATTTGTCATATGAGGAAGCTCAAGGCTTGATCCTTGACCTCGATTCTGATGGAGACAATTTATTGGACTTCCAAGATTTCAAGAAGCTGATGAATAGTGAAGATCATAGGAATGGTGATGAAGATCTAAGAGAGGCTTTTGAAATGTTTGTGTGGGAAAAGGAGTCTGATTGTATTACCCCAAAAGGGTTGCAGCAAATGTTACGCAAACTTGGAGATGAGAAGTCCTATGATGAATGCGTGGCCATGATTGACGTCTTTGATATAGATCGCAATGGGGTGCTTGATTTCAACGAGTTTCACCAGATGATGGCCTAATTCATCTATTTGACCAATGTGGAGTGGATTTCAGATTAACATCATCCATGTCTGAGTGCATACTGCCCAACAACTTCTATGTAAATATGGAGGCAAACGAGTTGGTATAGACTATGTTAATTTGCGGGTAAAGCCGTTTGTTGAGTTTGTTTAAAACATATGTAGATTACTATGCTCAAATATTTTGCAGTTTTTCTCTAATATACTATGAATAATTTTTTGGTATGGTGCCTTATTATTTAGAATAAAAAAATTCTTTATTGTCAATTAATTAAATTTATTAATTTGAATATCTTGTAAAATAATTAAAATAAAAACTAATAATATAATGGATGATTATTAATAAAAATTATTCTTTTTTAAAAAAATAACTTTACATCATTGATTCTCCCTTATGGTTGAGTTGTATAAGAGCACACTATGTTAGAATTAGTTTGGATGGATAACACCCTGAAGCAAAGTGACATGAGATAAAGGGGAATGACTACTCCATAAAAGGATTTTAAGATAAAAATATATAATTCATTTAGCTTTTGAACATCTCGTATAAATTTCTAAATGAATCATTAATATATTTTCCAAATGCGTTACTAAGATTTTACTTTTTTTTTTAATTTTAAATTTTATAAAATGTTATTTATTATTTTTTGAAAATAATATTACAAAACAAAGAAAAATAGTTATTTTTTTAGTAAACTTTTATTTTCAGTCTTTTAACATTTGTGATTTTATATTATTTATATTTAAATTAATAAAAATTTATAAAAAATTTAATGTTTAAAAAAATTTATTATATTAGTACTTAGTTAAAGATTAATATTTTCTATTGCTTTCCACAATAAATAAGATAAAAATAAATTAAATCGAATTAAGTTTTGAATCTTTAAATTTAATCTATTTAAAAATTATAAGCTTTGAGTTTATATATGTTTCTTATCATAAATTTTTTTGTTATTAAAGTGTGACATGTTTTAAAGTTTATAAAGTTTACAATTATATTTAAAAATCTACAACACAAAAAATATTAATAAATAAATTTAAAACTTATATATATGGTTGATTAAAACAACTTAAATATAAAATCAAAAGATAAAACAATCGTAAACTTAATTATATAATTTTAATGTATGTATATTGAACACTTAATATATACAAATATAATAACAAATATAAACAAATATAACGTACACATATGCACATACATATATACAAATTTAGATGCACATAAAAATTAAAATAAAATATAAAATATTTATTTTAAATTTAAAATAATATACATAACTTCTATCATAAAAATTAGAAAAATTCATAAATATAGATTCCTTTTATTTGAAATTAAAAAATAAAAATTTAATTTTTAATAAATTATCATGAATAATAATATTATATAAATATATAATATAAAAAAATAAATAGGCTCTAAATAGATTAAATAGATTTTTTTAATAAGTTTAAGTGTTGTTTATTTATCTAACAAAAGGAATGGAAATAAACAAAATTAGACAAACTTAGGACTGACTTGTTTAATGAATAGATAAGTTTGGTTTTGTTAATTTTTTAAATAAACAAGTCATATTTAAATTTATAAAATATTTTTTATTTTAATTTATTCAAAAGGTCTATTTATCTTTTTTTTTATATTTATTATATTTATTTTAAATATATGATATTTATTTTAATATAATATATTTATATAATACTAATATATATATATATTTTATGTCTATTTAATAATTTTTTATCTTAAATTTTAAGTTTTACAAAATCTTTTTAATTAAATATTTATACATTTTAAACCTATTTATTTACTTTTTTTTTAAATATAAGTTTTTAAACAAATTCACAAACCTTCTACCCTTTCAATAAGGTAGATTTTGACAAAAGTAAAATCAAGCAACATAAACTTCAATATTTTTAAACACTTGACACTTAAAGTTTAATTTGATTCGACCTACTTTTATGTTTGCTAAAAATATTTTTTAACAACTACAAGTTATTATGTCTAATATTTTTTTTTATTTATTAAATAAACATAATCAAGTTAGATTTTAAATAAATTGAAGCTAAACATTTCTCAAATGACATATCAAATTTACATCTCTAACAATAAACAATTAAAAACTAATTTAATTAAAATTTTAAAAATATAAAAAACAATGTCATATTTTTTTTACAATAAAAAATAATTCCTATAAATTTAAATTTAAAACTTTATATAAATTATTTTAATTTCCAATTTTTTTACTACCAAAACAATCTTAATCAATTAAGATAATCATTTTTTTTATATATTTAACACTAATCATCAATTTTTATTATTTCAAAATCTAAATGGATATCACAAATGTTAGAAATTAAAACGAAAGTTTTTAAATTTTTTTTTGCAAACAGTAAAAACTAATGAAAATTTTCGAAGATTTTAAAAATTAAAATATCTTAACTTAAACCATATCGAAAAACAATTTAGAAATTTACTTTCCAGAACAACAACCAATATAAAATTGGTATCAATACCTGTCTTTAATTTGTTAACAACCTAATCCACAAGGTTAATGTAAAATAATAATTTGAAGAAAAAAAAAAATAGTGTTAAGGGAATGAGAGATGAATGGGTTACTGCTCTAGCAAAATACCAACGAAGCAACATAATTGAGGCAACTACTCTTCCTTCTTCCATTAAATTTCTTGGCTGTTTTGTATACGAATGCATGTGTGATATCTGTTTACTACAAATGCTTGACCAATAATAAGTTTGTTGTCACCATGGTACTTGATAGGAAGGAGTGAGGGTGCCAACCAAGAATTCTCATTCACCCACTTCGAGGAGGTGGACAGTTCCCACTCCTGCTGCAATTTCTAGGACTACCTTTACACCACAGGTCCACAAACTATACAATTCCTATAAATATTATTTATATATCCTTTCAAAATCAATAAGTTAAACCATTATGAAATTATTGGGCCTTTGTGCTGGATTGAACAAGCGTGATTCTCAAGCATACTGAATAGTACCTTCACTTGGTTATATTATATTTTTAATTGATTAATAATAATTATAAATCGATTAAATATTTTTATATAATTAATTATATAAATAATTGATTAATAATGTAAATAACTAATTATTATATTTTTATTAAATGATAAATAATTATATTTTTATATATCGTAATTATATTAAGTAGTTAAACATATTTTTTATACTATTAATTATATTTGTTCATATCAATTGATTATAAAGATGGTAATCAATTAAAAAAAATATTTAGCAATATGTAGAAAAATGGATTTACTATATATATAGGTTAATATTTTTAAATTAAAATATTAAAATTTATTTTAAAAAAATAAAAATAATGATAAATGTATATATATATAATGATAAATAATTGATTAATCATATAAATAATTAATTATTATATTTTTATTAAATAATTAAATAATTATATTTTCATTTACTGTATTTATATTAAGTAGTTACTTATATTTTTTATACAGTTAATCATATTTATTTTGGTTTAATTATATTTTTTATACCAGTTAATCATATTTGTTCATATCAATTGATTATAAAATGATAATCAATTAATAAAAAATATTTAACTAAATGTAGAAAAGTAGATTTATTATAAATGTGTAGGTTAATATATTTAGAATTGAAGTCATTAAAAATTTATTCTGAAACAATAAAAATAATGATAAACTTACATGCATACAATGATAAATATATATTTTATTTTTTTATATAATTTTCAAAAATATCATAACAAAATATATATTTTAAAGATTCTATTTCAATAATTTAATCATGTCTTATTGTTTAAACAATTGTTTTAAATATATTTCAATTTATACTTTATACTTTTATTTTAAATTATAAAATATCTGTATCATGAACATGAAAACTAGCGATTTATAAAATTTAAAAAATAAAATTAATTAAAATAAAAATAAAAGATTGAAACGAGATATATAAAGAAATGAAATTTCCCTAATTCTACACTATTGATCTGTTATATTTTTTTCGTCTTCTCGTTGTTTTTTAATTTTACATTCAAACTAATAATAATAAAGGTATTTTAATAAAATTTTCAAAAATATCATAACTATATTTTCTAATTATATTTTTATTATTAATTATATACAAATTTAATATTATCTATATTTAACTAATTATTCTATATATATTTTTTCATCCGTTTCTTGTCTTACTATCTATTCATTGTTCAACTTTTAACAGTGAAGACACGGTGGAGTACAATCGCCAAGTAAAAAACTGACCCAGTAATTTTTAATTAGTGTAGAAAAACTTTAGTTCTTTTAATTGAACAATTTTATACCCAGATTAACATGTAAATGCCTAAATGTTTATTAAAAATGACTTGATAGTTTTTTTTTCTTACAACAGAAATTGATACTGTTCAATACGTTATTGCGGAAATTATTCACATTTTCTATTAATTATATATCAACTGACGAATCTCACCTTTGCAAATGTGAAAATTACATAATCTTACACGTAAAGTAAACTATCTTCCTGATTTTAAACGATTTGAACTTAATTACATTATTCTTATAAAGAAAAAAAATTACCATTTCTTGCTTTTAAAAGATAAAATTGTTTATTTTAATTATTTTGTAAGATTTAAAATAAAGGATTGAAAATGATTAAAATAAATGATTTATCTTTTTAAAATAAAAAATAATATTTTTATCTTCATGTATTAATATGATGAATTTCAAGTTTTTTATAGCGATCCTTTTTTCTAGATTTTTTTGTGTGTTATGAGAGTACCACAATTAATGTAAATAAAATATTACACGTACACTATACAATCTTACATGACGTTAAATTAATTCAAATTATTACAAGAAATTTTCAATTAAATTTCAGTAGTTGAAAAATATTATTGTTAGAGCACATCAGAATTTCTATTTTCGCCTTCGTAGTTATTAAGTAAATTTAGATATTTGTTAAGGATTGAGGCCAGGATTTAAAATTAGCTAAATCTTCTTACTTATTTCTATTCATAGCTTCCCCCGGTAACGAGACATTCCATTAGCCATAGTTTTCCAAAACAACTGAAACTAACCTCAAAATCATTCTTATCTATAAAATCACTTTCTTATGCTATTATTCTCAAAATAAACTAGCTAAAGTTTTCTTTCCTACCTCTTTTGTCTATAACTCAGATTGAACACGAACTACTATTCTACAACATGGCCTCTCCATATATCAATTCCATCCTTTGGCGCTCTGTTGTGACTCTTGTGATTGTCATTCTTTTCACACCAAACCTTAGTTTTGCCAAGCAATCCAAGATAAATGGCTTGAAAATGAATGTGATTGATGGATGTTGGAGATCAAATCCTAAGTGGAGAAAGCATCGGTCTCAACTAGCCACATGTTCTGTGGGCTATGCTGGCAAGATGACAAACAACATTGGTATGGACCTCATACGTTATAAAGTTACTGATCCCAATGATGACCCTATCAATCCTAGACCTGGCACCTTGAGGTATGGAACTTCAGTAATTCAAGGTAAAGTGTGGATTACATTCCAAAAGGACATGCACATTAGACTTGAAGACCCCTTCTTATTAGTAGTTTCACCGCCATTGATGGTCGAGGCACTAACATCAACATTGCTCATAATGCGTGCTTAATGATCTTTAAGGTAATTAATAATTAAGTCTAATTAATTAATTAACAAGTTTGTTAACCTCAATTTTTAAGATTGATTTTAAGTATTTAAAAGCGACTATATATTTAAAATCAATTAAAAAAGGATTAAAATTTTTAATTAATTAAATTATCATAATGAATATTATTAAATTTGATTTTCAATGCATTACCACTTCCTATATAACTCAATTGCTTATTTGTTTTTTAGGCTACCGATGTAATCATCCATAGTATTCGAATTCATCACTGCAAACCTCAGGGTCCTGGGATGGTGATGGGACCTAATGGAAAGGTAATTTCTTTAGGACAAGTAGATGGGGATGCGATTAGATTGGTAACTGCTTCAAAAGTTTGGATTGATCATAATACTCTTTATAAGTGTCAAGATGGTCTTCTTGATGTCACGCGGGGTTCTACTGATGTGACTGTATCCAACAACTGGTTCAGAGATCAGGACAAAGTTATGCTTCTTGGACATGATGATGGGTATGTGAGAGACCAGAACATGAGAATTTCTGTTGTTTACAACCATTTTGGACCTAATTGCAACCAACGCATGCCAAGGTAATTACTTATTCAATCAAGTAGTAGTTAAAATATACAAATGCAAATGTTTTAAACAATATTAATTTGTCTTACTACTTAAAACAACCATTGCAGGATTCGTCATGGATATGCACATGTAGCAAACAATCTTTACCAAGGATGGATGCAATATGCCATTGGTGGAAGCATGGAACCTAGCCTCAAAAGTGAAGCTAACCTTTTCATAGCACCAACCGGAGGCAATAAAGAAGTAATTAATTTTAACAATTTCATTTAAATTACTAATAGATCATAATTGTTGAGGTGTTGTGTATTATAAAATGCATGATTTTATCAGTGGTTGGCTAATTATATATAATGTGTAGGTAACTTGGAGAAAAGGCAATCATAAAAATGAAGATAGATGGGAATTTCATTCAGTGAGGGATGTTTTTGAAAATGGAGCCTCCTTTACAGTAACAAAAGGAGGACACGTGCCAAAGCCCAATTATAGCAAGGAACAAAACTTTAAAGTTGTAGATGCCAAATATGTTAGATCGTTAACACACTCATCAGGTGCATTGCAATGTAGTAAAACCTCTTTATGTTAAACTAAAAATAGAAGTAAGATCTTGAAACAAAATTGATACCATCTAGGATTTTAACCTAGTAGATGGTTCTTGCTGACGAGATTACCAGTGGTGATGGCTACTTGCAATGGTCTAATCATTAGGACGATTGTTATTGCTAGCAAGGTGAAGGTGGCTGGAACTTTTTTTTTTTCTAATACCGGCTTATCTTTGTAACGTGGTTCATTGTTATAAAAGAAATGGCTTTTGTTGGAACTTATGGTTTTGTTTTAATTGATTTACATGCTTCTGAAACAGAAATAATTCATCCACACCTAAATAGTGTTTGCCGTGTATTTACACTTTCTATTTAATAGTTGATAATTTTTTTTAATAAATAAATCCAAACCCAAGTAGACTAGTGTTTATTATATGTGTAGAAGCACTTTTTTCCGTTCTAAAATGTGTTCTCTGAATGCATAAATAAATTTAGCAAGCAAATATAAAACACAAATGCCACCCTATAAAAGTAAAGAAAAAGAACAATTAAAGAGAACAAAAAGAAATGTTTACTTGCTTTCTTACATGGAAGAAATTTCACTACAATCTAATCACTTTGTTCCGCGTTTGCCCTTTTGGAATGCGAGAAGTTCTTCTGCTGGTTAGGCAATATTCTCAATGCATTGCCCTCATCATTTTTCACTCTCATTATTTCTCTTTTGGAAAATTTTATAATTTTTTCACAATTTTTACTGTTTTTTTCTCAAAGCTCTGTAAAAACTTTTGATTTTATTGTATGTTTTTCTTCAGTATATAGGAAAACTTAACAAGACTCCTATTCCTTTTTTTTTTATCATTCAAAAGATACCTTTTTATCTTATTTTAACAAGTCCATATTCTAATGTATCAATTATGCATACGAGGCATATTTACCCCTTTCACATTATTTATTTGTAATTCTTTTCAGACCAAAGAATTTACTTTGTCATATAGAGCATGTTTTGATAGAGATTTCATCTTTCTTCACTTTCATTTATTTCCAAAGCATCTTAATTTTGTCATTTCTATATGATATTGGTCAGAAGAGAAGCAACATGCTGCCCTTCCCATTTTTACTATCTA
This sequence comes from Canavalia ensiformis, assembly GCA_026541065.1. Taxonomy (NCBI): domain Eukaryota; kingdom Viridiplantae; phylum Streptophyta; class Magnoliopsida; order Fabales; family Fabaceae; genus Canavalia; species Canavalia ensiformis. The sequence goes on from JAMKYM010000454.1 coordinate 789,708, forward strand.
TTTGTGTTTTTTGAGAGAGACAAGAAAAATTAGAAAACAACTTATGATGCTTTTCTTTCAATTTTTGGTTAGTCCAAAGGAATTATAAGAAAGAAAATAACAGATAAACTAAAACAAGAAAAACGTAAAATAGATAAGTAAATTAATAAAGGATAAAAAAATCAATAAAATAAAACAAATACAACAAAATAATAGGTAATTTGCTGCGGTTATTTAGTCTTTTGGCAGCGGTTGAAATCGTCGCAGATAACCTTTTGAGATGGTTGAAAAACCGCCGTTGTTTCTTTCATCACGGTAATTTACAGAAGTTATACAAAAACATCACCTCAAGCACTGCAAAATTATTGTGGCGGTTTGAAATCATCATTTGTTTTAAACCATTGACGTTATCATTTGGAAGTGATTATCAACCACTGATTGACCCGCCACAATTATTGCAAGCCGGTTACATTAACTACTGCAAAATTGAGTTGTTTGGCCGTCTTAACCGTCGTAAAATAATTTTTGGTTTTATATTACAACCGTTGGCAAAATAATTTATAATTGCCATAGAATAACATATAACTATCATAAAATATCTTATAACCGAAACAAAAGCATAAAAACTTGCCTAATAAAATTTTATTAATTGGTACATAACACAACTAATTAATAAAATTATATAAAATTAAATCTATTCATTACTTTAAAAATAAAATAAGTTTGATTAAGGTTTTTTTAACGTAAACAGAAGTTAAAGTAAGCATTCAAATGAAAGTGTATCATAACATTTAACATGTTTTAATAATTAAAAAGATTTTGGAGGTTTATCCGGTTCAGACTTATGATTCGTTAACGAAGATGGTCTTCTTTCTGCTAATGATCCTAAATCTGCTACCTAAAATTAGTGAAAATAAGAAAAAATTAAAATTGTTTTGAATAAAAAGATGGTTTTCATATTGCATAAGAAATGTTACTTGTTCGTCCAAAGTTTCGTACTTTATAACTTTTTGCTTTAAATCTTCATATTTTACAACTTTTTGCTCTAGATTTTTATACTTTACAACTGTTTCCTCCAAAGCTGCATTTCTTTCTTTATTCTTTTTTAACTCATTTTTGAACTCATTTCCAGCATGAGAAGATACTCTAGAATTTCCTTAACTACGAGTTGTTCCAAATATTTGGGAGGGACAAACTTGAATCTAGCATACCTGCTTCGATCAATGATACTTCTTGAAATGCATGATGTAAGCATCCTTGTTAGAAGTGAAGTCATTACTTTGCATATCTAGTAGTTCGTGTAAAAATAATTTAACCATTTATAATCAATCAACAATGCAAACAACTCAGTTAAGAAAAATAATTAGATATATTAAGAACATTCAATTTAATACACTTGCATTTAATGAATGAAAGTTTAACACATTTTCACTTGTCAAAATAATATCTACAACTCTAATAAGAATAATTATGAAACATAATGATTAGAAATGCATAAAATTTTTATACTCGCACTCTTTTGTCTAGCCTTGTCATTGATAAATGTACCATCCTTTTTCTTATGTGTAATAGAATACATTTTTCCTCTACTGTATGTCCTTCCAGTTTCAATTTCATGTATTTAGCATTATATTAGTTACATCATGAGGAGATAAAATTAGATTTAAGGTTTTAAATATGATAAAAAGGCTTATTCATAAACTATACCAGTTCACGCTTCTTTCTAGCAATTGACTTGGAACCAAGTGTGTGAGGTATGGTTTGCTTCTGTCGATTTGTAGTGTTTTTGCAGATATTGCCTATATAGAAAACTTAGTTAATTATATATACATTAAGAAATTTCTCAACAAATGATTTATTACCATTATTTTTTGACTTTGTTGATATTGTATAAAAGAGACCTATTGGTATATTGGGATGCCATCTGGACGAGACTCAACATTTTGTTTCTATGTAGCACCTTCTACAATAAACTCCTTTATATAATTTGCACCGGTTATCTCTCCAATATTTGCTAATTTTAGATATAATGTAATTTTTTTGGTCTCCATCAGTGACTTGAAATTTTTTCTAGAAAATAAAAATTCAAAAATTAAAATATAGAATACATGGTTCATAAGAAATATTTATTTAATTTGAATTGATACCTTAACAACACTATTCCAAATATGTTCCTTGTATGTTGAAGGAACTTTATGCCAAGACTCATAACTGATAGGAAACTTGTTTGGATTAGTAGCTAACTCTCCTAAGTATACTCCTAGAAGGCCATTACTATCTTTAATTGTTTGACTATCTTCATTCCATTCTAATACTACTTTTTGACTAGGAGAAAGTTTCAAACTTTAATTTGCAACTTATAAGCAATTTTCTCTAATTACACCGTCTGCTTCTATTTTTTAAGAATAAAAGAAGATTTTGATTAGAATAAAGAATACTAGAATAATGATAAATTCAAACATACACAAGATGTTTTAACCAACTTACCAATCACATCAACTATCCAATATTTATGTGACTTTCTCCTAGTACTAGTCTGAGGAATTTGATTTGGAGGTTGATCTTTTGAAGGTTCTACATTTTGAACTTCAATGCTAAAATTTTGCAAGGAACCTTCGATTATAGGCTTACTCTGTGCTGATAAGTGAGATGCAGATTGATTCATAGATGAACCAACAACAGGTGTAGAATGAGCCTTATGACTAAATCTATTTGTCTTAGGCATTCTTGGAAAATCAAAATGTTAGTATTATTTAATAAAATAATAGGTAAAGAAAAACACTTAAGTTATCATTAACATAACAAATAACAATGATAAAAAACACTCAAGTTACCAAATAACAATAACAAATAACTTTTACCTATTGTTATTGTATAATCATATTATCATCGTAATCATCAACATTTTCATTTATGATAGAAGTTGCAGGATCATCATCTATTGTAGGTCTTACCAATTCTATACATTTAATATTATCAACAAAAAATTGATAAGTTATATGATGGAAAAGATCCATTACATACCACCATGTTTTCATCTTTTTCACCCATGTCATACAAGTTTCGTGGCTTTAGATGAATAAGCATACTCCAGCCTTTATCCTTTTCATCATCAACATAATAAACCATTTGAGCTTCACATGCTTTTATATATGGCCCATCATCTTCATTTTCTCTGATGTGTATTAGTCTTGCAAAATTAATTGAGGTATAACCCAAATTATCTGTTTCCATGCCTTTAGGATTAGTGGTATTTTCCCATTCACATTTAAATAAAGCAACCTTAAATAACTCATTGTAGCTAATCTCAATTTTTCTACCAATCTTCCATATTAAGGCACCCCTCTAAATCTCATTTGAGTATCATTGTTGCTCGAGTAACTTCTTCTTCCAAAAGTACCAAAAATCCCACTATTTTAAGTTTTCAATCCTATCTCGTGCCAAAGTTCGAAATTTATATCCATTAATGTTATATGCAGTGAACCTTGTAGCTTGCATTTCTAGACCTTTAGTAAGTGAGAGCAAAACAACTTTATCTACCTCATTGAGATTATTCATATTTTCAAAATTCTGAGTAATAAATTGTAAAGTTTGTGATATTAATATTACCAATATTACTTTCTTATAGTCAACACCTTAATTAAAGTCTTACTTACATGACTAGAGTCCCATGTGCACATAGTTAATTCCACCATTGAACATACTCTCTTCACAGAAAATGCACACCTAAACAATATAGAGCTTTACAATAAAAATAAAATTTCAAAAGATTTCAAGTTGTTATATTCGAGTTCTTGCCTTTATGCACTCGTTTATATGTTTCTATTCTTCTTTGTTCATTATTTAAAGAAGAATAGACCCATTCACCGTAGAAATTGAATATAAAAGAATTTTTTTTTGTGTTTAACATCTTATAAATCATACATGATTAGCAGTGATCAATCTTCAAAATAATAAACATAAATAACAATTAGGAAAAATTTTGCATAACAAAGAAATCAGATATGTCAATCCTTCAGATAGTGCAGCTTCTTCTCAATCATAAATTTAACATAATCAAGGAAAGTTCATATGAGAGAAATTTATCTGTAAACTTCATTCACCATCATACACCGTATCACTAAATTAAAGCTCATGCTTCATTATCCAACTTCACAATTTTTAGATCCTCATCAAAACATTTTCAACAATATTAATTGAAAATCAAAATTTATGAGTTCAGTTAAAAAGGTCAATAGTACATTTTAAGTGGTCATTTTCTTGTTATCAATCAAGATGGTGAAATTAGAATGTTATCAAATGTCATTGCCTAGTAGATGCATCTTAAAATATGCATTTTGAAAAACCTTAATAAATAGGAACTGGTTGGGCATAGCCCTTCTAAATTTGATATAGTCTCCAAAAAGTTAAATATTTATTAATAATTTATTGAAAAAATACTTATCAATTTATTTAGCAAAGACAAAATCATGAGATCCACCTCGATTCATTTTCATTGATTCATTTTCATTGAAGAAAGTTCCTTATTTGATAGAAATCAACGAATATGTTTAAAGTTAACATTTTAAAAGTCCATCATTATTGTGTCTTTTAAAAATAACTTCACACCAAGTTGAAGTTAGAGTGAAATTAGGAAACAAAAATGAAAGGATCTATCATTTGACTGCATTTATATGAATTAATCATGATTGGGTAAGATATCAACAACATAAAATGTTAGTGATTGAATGTGGCTACGATGTGAGGCTCAATAATTGGTGGCATTCTCTAAATTGTCATAACTTGGAAGTTAATTATATAATATCAAACTCTGATTATAAACAAAAATGAGTGGTTATCCTTTCTAAGCAATATATACCTTAAAAAACAGAATGAAACACAAGAGTGCAAGAAATGTCGAAAAAAAAAATTAATAATTTCAAAGGCACAAGAGACTTCAAACTGTGCTTACGTATTTCACCTTCCGGAAGATCCTAAAAATAGCATCATCAAGATTCAAGGGTTCAATTAGAAAGTGAAACAGGATTCAATTAAATTAAAAAGATTAGAGTAAATACCTCAATTAATCATAGAAGAAGGTTTAAGGTAAATTTGAGGCTAATCAACAATAACATTTCTGCAATATCTTGTGATGGTGATTTTAATTTTTGGCACGATATTAGCTTTGGTTTTCTAGGAAAAAAATGATGTCTTTGATTTTCGACAAAAAAAAAAAAAGGGTGGCTTCGATGATTAGAGATAAAAAGAAAGAATGACTCTGATGGTAGCTTGTATGAATGAAAAGTTAAACAATAGACGAAAGTTTTTTTTGTTTTTTTATCTTATCATGCGGTGATTTTTCAAAACATGCCTAAATAACTTAACTACGCGTCTTTTATGGTCTTTACGATAGTCAAAATAAATGTTGCTTAAATTGTTGTATATTTCTCTCTATGACATTTTTTTTGTAAACCACCAAAAAAATAACAGTAAAAAATTACCTAATTTCTGATAAAAAAAATAGTATAGATAAAATTAGATATTTATAAATTATATAGGTTTGTTTTTAGAAATGGTAAAAATATAAAAAATATTTTCAAGATTAATAAGTTAGTAACTTGGATTTTTAATTTTTAATAGATTAATCTTTTTAAATTTTATAAATTTTTCCAAATTTATCTTTATTTTGAATATTAAAACAATGAAAAAAATCATTCCATCCAGTAGAAATTTTAATAAAAAGGACAGAATGATGAGAATTAAAAGTTTATTTTTTTAAATAAATTTAATTAAAATATATTGATAATGTAATTTTTTTACATTAATTAACTTTAATCATAAATTATTATTTAATTAAAAATAATTAATTTATAATTTATATATAAGATGATAATTTTTAATTAATCGATGGTGTATCAAAATTAATTATTTTATATTAACCTATTTAAAAAAACATAAATATTAAGATTAAAAAACAAATAAAATTTAAAAGAATGTTTGATCATGTATTTTTTTTCTTCTTAAAATACGTGGCTGTACCATTGAAAATTATGTTTTTTAGCTCTTAAATTATTGATTTTAACGTTTTATGTTTAAATTTATCCTTTCTACAAACCTCAATTTCTTGTATTGTCAAATTAATAATTCTTACACCTTTTTTTTTTACATTGAATTGCTTTTATTTCTTAATTCCACCTGCTATTCTGTATTTATATACTTCTAAATATAATTTTGTATTAAATTACAGTACACTCCTCTGAAAGCCTTTTTTGTTTTTACCAAATTAGGTAAATTGTAATCCATAAGTATGCTTTACTCTTTTTTTTTATCAATAAATTTGTGTTGGCTATATAAAATATTGTGGTCGATTAAGACCACCAGAAAACCTTGTAACCATAATTTTTTTTAGAAATTATGTCAGAAACCACCATAAATTTATTAGAATAAAAAAGTTAAATTAATATTTTAACCCTTATATTTTTATCAAATTTTTAATTAAACCTTCATAGTTTAAATTTTTTCATTTAATTCTTAAAATTATAAAATTTTATAATTAAATTCTTAAAAATTAATGAGGTACAATTTCATCAAAGTTTCCATCCACTTATATGTTGTTTATATTGTCTTGTTAGTACTGCTACCTATTTACAATTTGTCACATCCAACAACTTACCTAATAATTAAGAGAACATTAAGAATAAGCACCCAATATTAGTATAATTTGATCTTTTCTTATAAAGAGAATCATCTAATAAATATTATTGCTATCGTTACTAAAGTTTTTAGATATGACATTGTTACAATCATTGAATGTTGTTATCCATGGCTTTGTGAACTAAAAAATGTCATCATTGACTAAAGATCTAGCGCTAATAAAAAAAATTGAAAGAAAACATCATTCGATCAATGTATAGAGCTTGTAAAAAATATTTCTTTATGCACTTCACTTTCATACTTTCCCTTAACCTTCGTTAGAGATTAGATATCAAACATAAAACATAAATATGACCATGAAAAAATAAACTTCAGTGAAGGGAGAGGAGAGAACTAAAAAAAGACAAAACTATGTGAGCCTAAATAAAAGCACCTAACTTTTGGTACTATTATGAAGATTTATTCATAAAATTTTAAAATAAAAATTTAATTAAAACTTTTTAAAGTCTAAGAACCTAATTAAAAGTTTAACAAAATTATAAGGATTAACATATTAGTTTAACTAAAAAAAATAAAAATATGAATGTTACACAAATTTAGTAATTTTTATTGGCCTATTATCCTATTTTTTTTAAAAAAGCCTCTTTTAGTGATTTATGTTTTATTTATTTTAAAGTTGAATAAAATTAATTTTAATAATATTATGTTTTTGATAAATACCGTATTAGAGAGTAACACATATCATTCTTAATTTAGATTTAAATTCCTCTGAAATTTGTATTTGAATTTAGACGCAGCTAAGCAAATCATGAAGCACGCATAAAAATAATTTCTAGATTCCCCAAACTATTGGTACTTAGTATAAGGTGCAGCCTGAGGTCATCCCTAAAGACCATTTCGAGATTCTTAAGCAAGCAAATAAGGAGAAGAAAAATTAGAACAAGGGGATTTTGTAAAGATTTGATATTGAGTTCTAAACACAAAGTACGAGAATGAAATTTATTTGACTGAACATGATAATCAACTCAAGGAATTCGGGAGGCTATTTTTTAACTAATCATTGATCACTAAAATCATGCGTTGTGTTTATCAACCTAGGATCATCGGAACCCCTAAAATGATCCTTGAATTCCTCTACGAGAAACCTCTCGCGGAATTTAATTGATTATGATCAACAAGTTTGTAATCACTTAATCTTTATCTAAACCAATTTCACAGATCAATTGATTGATTCAGTAATAAAATGAAAAGCCTTCAGATTCAATTACTTAATTTTTATCTTGTAACTTTAAAATGATTTGCAAGTCAAAAACCAGTATAAGTCAATTAGTATTAATAAATAATACGTCCGAGATCAAACTTTGATTAACAGAATAAAATTGAAGAGATATAGTAAGGCGAGTAGAAATCACTTTCAATACGCATGTAAATAAAGATCAAGACCTCAAAGTTAAAATGAAAATAAGCTTAGATCATGAATTGAAACTCTACTAACGTAGCCTTCCATGAAGGAAGCGTGACTAACAACAAGAGCAAACTAACAACAAAGAAAGACTAAGCCTTTCATGTGGGAGGCAAACTAACAACAAAGAAAACTAAGCCTTCCATGTAGAAGTAAACTAACGAGAAAGAAAAACTAAGCCTTCCGTGAAGGAGACAAGACTAAGAAGAGAAAGAAAGATAGAAAATGGTATTGGAGTTAATCTCCCAAGGGGTGTGTTCTCCTCTTGTAAACCCTTCTATTTATAGAAGATTTTTGAGGCATCATCTTCAGAAAGTCACCAACTAGGATATTGCTTTCTACTTTTATTGCTTTCACATGGGCTTTGTTGAAAATGCAAAACACTTTTGAATTTTTGTCTATAATGAGCTCAACAATTTTGACTTTCTTGCAGCGCAATTTCTGATATTCACGGGTCCGAATTGAGAGCTTCATGTCTGAACCAAAGTTGTAACTCTGGATCTTAGCTGTCCAACAGATTTGATTTCATCTCAATATGACTTCTGTATCTCAAGAGTATGGCGGATCTTTTTGCACCTTAGTTCAAATTCAATGTCAGACAACACTATCTCATCTTTTCGAGATAATTTCGGAGTCCTAACACATCCCATTTAGAGTCTGCTCTTGCTTTGTAACTGTAGATACTTCTTTAAGATTTCATTCAAGACAGATTTCATGATTTTTGGATGTCAAAACTCACATATGCTCAAAATACTATAATAGTGTCATTTTAATCGGGTAAGCGAAGAAATTCAATTAAACTCATTATGAACCTAAACTCATAAAATATGACAAAAGATCACTTAATTGAACATATAAAAGAGTCTTAATGAGATAAAAGTGAGAGATAATTATTTATGAAATCGTATGCTTATCAAATTCCCCCACGCTTTTTATCTTTTGCCGCGTCTCGAGGAACGAACTTAAGTCAACGATTGATGACTTTTTTTTTTTTTTTTTTGAAAGAACATCAAAGTTTTGAGGTTGATTTCTCAAGAATTCCACAAAATTTCATATGAAGTATTCTTTCATCACATTTTTGAAATTACTTAGAAGAGGCAACTTTAATTTGAAAAACATAGATTGAGAAAGATAAAACCTCACGTGATTATACTTTTGAATCTCTCGAGTGTTTGATTTGGTAAGTGTTTCTCTCAAATTCAATCCATGAAAGATGAACTATCATAAGCGCTTACCTCATCTTCTACTTCTCTACTACTATGTACACATGCAATGCACTGAAATCAAGGAGGAGTCTCTTATTTTTGGTTATAGCAGGGTACAGAAAGATGAAATGATATATTGTGAAGAGGTACAATGTTAGACCGAGGAAAAATGGTGAGGATTGAGAAATGAGTCTAAGTCTGCAAGTTGCGGCTTGAATATTACTAAACTTCTTCTTTCTTTTTTTCAATATAACTAGTTTATTTATTAATTTCTTGCTTTTAGTTTTTTTTTTTCATGATATTGAGTAAAGACGTATGTCTGATGGGAGTGTGGGGAGATTATTGTTGTGTTCATCAATATCATAGAAAAGACAAAACAAAAGAAATTAATAAGAAAAATAAACTATTATATTGAAAAAAAAAAAAAGTGAGAAACTACTACCTTAGTTTGCGTTTCTCAATCCTCACCGCTCCGATTCTATTATTTGTAGTCTCATTATCATTTAAATGCTTCTCGTTTTATAACTCTCGTTTTCTTATTTATTGCATTACAATTTGAAATAGTAGAGAAGTTAGAAGATATGCAAACTTTATAGATAATCTTTCATGGATTGAATTTGAGGCTTGCTGCAAATTGCTTTGCTGAATTCAAAAATACTCATGAGGTTTTATACTTGTCTATGTTTTTCAAATTAACTACGTAATTTCAAAATGTGATGAGAGAAAGCATACTTTCATGAAATTTTGTGAATTCTTGAATCAACTTTCAAACACGCGGAATGTTCTTTCCAAAAAAAAAAAAAAAAAAAGTCATCAACCCAAATTTGCCGAGGCATTGCAAAGTGGGAGTAATGAAATTGATAAACGTAAGATTTCAAATAAATAATTATCTCTCCACTTTTTAATATAAATTAAAGACTTCTTATATGTTGAATTAATGATGCTGTCATATTTTATGGGATTTGGGGATTCATATGAAGTTTAATTGAATTCTTTGCTACCAAAATATTTTGGCCTGTATTTTGAGCATGGGTTTTTAGGCTTATCCCAAAAATCAAATGTTTGAGATGGAATGTAAGGAAATTTATCTACGATTACAAGAAACAAATTTAATTTCTAAATAGTTTTAGGACTCCGAAAATTATCTCAAAAGATGAATGTGTTTGGAATTTTGAGCGGTGGATCGGCCCTCTTGAACAAAGTCATATATTGAATGAATATATTTGAACAACAAATCTTAAAATATTAATACAGAATAAAGTATAATAATTTAAATTTATAAATATCAAAATTTTAAAAAAATCAAAAATTATTGAAACTGTGACAAAAATTCAAAAATTGATTTTGCATTTTCAACAAGCATATTAAAGTAGCAAGAAGAGCCGAAGAAAATATTTTCTAGTTGACTGACTTTTTCACGAATTATTACGAAAAACTAGTTTTCTTGTTGTTGTTTGCCTCCTATGGAAAACTGAACATCTTCTTTTTTGTTGTTGGATTTTCATATTTTATTTATTGGATTTACTTCACTTCATGGGAGAGCTAAATTTGGGTTTGATAATCGAGTTCAAATTTATTTTCATTTTTAACTGAATTTGTCTCGCTACATGCTTATTAGTGAATTTCTACTACACCTATTTCTTCGATTTTTATTCTGTTAATCGAAAGTTTGATAAAGTTAACGTATTTGATTATCAATTATAGTGTTTTTGAAATTGACATTATTTTCCAAAAAATGAGAGGAAATTTATTTTACTTTACTCAGCAATTACGTTATATTAATTTAAAAATCAAGATTAAATAGTTATAAATCTACAATCTCAATTAAAATGTAGTCGTAAACAGTGATGATCTAGGTTGATAAACACAATGCATAATTGATCGAAATGATTAGTTAAAGCCTTCTACGAGTTGATTGATGCAAAGTCAAATAAGAATTTCATTTTTTATTTTATTTTAAGAACTCAATATCAAATCTTTTACAAAATCCTTGTTCTAATTTTCTCATATTTGCTTAAATCTGAAATGATAACGGGAAGATTTTAGGTTGCACCGTATATACGATATGGATTTGGGAAATCTAGGAGATTATTTTTTGGCGTTCGACGGCGTAAATTAAATACAAATTTAATTTAAATCGAATTAAATGTAATGTTACTCTCTAATACGGTATTTTTATCAAAACATAATATTGTTGGAAATTAATTTTTATTCAACTTTTAAAATGGAAATAAAAACATAAATCACTAAAGAAGGCTTTTTTGAGAAAATAAACGATAAAGCTACTGGAAATTTAACATTCGTATTTATTTTTAGTTAAAACTAATATGTTCAATCCTTATAATTTTGTTAAACTTTTGAATTAAGTTCTTAAGGCTTTAAAAATTTTGAGTGGAAATTTTTATTTTAAATTTTATGAATAAATCTTTCATAATATACGCAAGATTATTTTGTTTAGTTTCACATATTTGATATTTATATCTCGGAGTTTATTTTTCATGGGTATATTTATGTTTTATATTTGATGTAATCTCTAACGAGGTTAAGGAAAGTATGAAGTGAGAAGTCTTTTAAAAATATTTTTTTTGCAACTCTACATTGATCGAATGATGTTTTCTTTTCAATTTTTTATTAGCTAGATCTTTTTAGTCAATGATGACATTTTTAGTTCTACAAAAATAGTTAACTAATGATTGCGACATCAGTAACGATAGCAATAATATTAAGATGATTATAGAAAGATCAAATTACCCCAACTCTCTTAATTATTAAGTTGGGTATTACGTTGGATAATGACAAGTATATTAGATAACGGCCTAATAAATTTAGTTATAAAAATTTTATAATTTTAAAATTAAATGGCTTAAACCTGAGTTTAATTAAAGAAGGAGACTAAAATATTAATTTAACTTTTTATTCTAATAAATTTATGGTGTTTTGACCTTGTGGGAATTTCCCAAAAAAAAAATTATGAATTTCTATTTTATAGCAAATTTACTTGATAAAAAAAGCCATACTTATGGATTACAATTTACTAATTTGTAAAAACAAGAGAACTTTTCAGAAGCGAATATACTATAATTTAATGCAAAATTATGACTAAAAATACCATAAAATGCAAACCTTAAGAATAAAAACAATTTAGTAAAAGGAGATGTAAGAAATTATTGAAATTAATTAATACAGAATTGAGTTTAACAAGAGGATAAATTTAAACATAAAACATTAAAATCAATTTAGGAAAACTAAAAAACATAATTTTCAATAATTTTTAACCGCCTTGTTTAAGGAAAAAATACGTGATCAAACATTCTTTTAAATTTTATTTATTTTTAATCTTAATATTTATGTTTTTTAAATAAAAAGTTAGCTATAAAAATAATTAGCCTTATTTTCATCATTAATTAAAAATTATCGTCTTATATATAGATATAAATTAATTATTTTTAATTAAATAATAATTTATGATTAAAGTTAAATTAATGTAAAAAATTGCATTATCAATATATTTAATTAGGATTTATTTAAAAAATAAACTTTTTATTAAAATTTCACTTTGAGATGGATTTTTTCGTTGACGTATTAAATAAAGACAAATTTGAAAATTTATAAAATTTAAAAGATATCAAAATTAACGGTAATCTTGAAAATATTTTTTATATTTTTGCGACAAAACAATAATTTATAAATATCTGGTTTTTATCTATACTATTTTTTTATCAGAGATAAACAATTTTTTACTGTTGACTTTTTTGGTGAATTTACAAAAATATGCTAAATGCAACAACTAAGCGAAGCATTTATTTTGACTTATCAAAATTTTAAACGCGAACGCTAGTTAAGTTATTTAGAACATGACATTTCCTTTTTTTTTTGCATTAGAACAAAAAAACAAAAAAAGCTTTTCGTGTGTTTGCTCATTCATACAAGCTACCGCTCTTTTGTCTCAATCATCGAAATTTTCCTTTTTTTGTCGAAATCAAGGGCATCATTTTTTTCTAGAAAACTAGTAATATCGTCTTAAATAAAATCACCATCACAAGATAAATTACGAAAGTGATTATTGTTGATTAATAGAAGCTACGGCACACTTCTTCTATGATTGTGAGGTATTGCAATCTTTAATTTAATTAGTCCTGTTTTTACAATTGAGATATAATCTTGATGTCGGCAGTCTTTCCGAGGTGAGAAATACATGGCACGTTTAATTGCGAAATTATTGTGGCATTCCGCACTCTTGTATTTCATTCTGTTTACAAGAGCGTAATTGCTTAGAAGGATAACCCTTCGTTTTGTTTATAATCGAGGAACGATATTATATAATTAACTTCAAGTTATGACAATTTGAGGAAATATACTATAATTGTTGAGCCTCACATCGCTGAGCCGCATTCCCAGCATTTATATTGTTGATAATCTTGCGAATGTGACGAATTCGCGCAAATACAGTCAAATGTTTTCATTTTTTGTTTTAGACCATACGAACTTCAACTTTGTGTGAAATTTATTTTAAAGGAATTTTAATAATGATGAACTTTAAAATGTTAACTTTGATCAAATAAGAAATTTTCTTCATGAAAATGAATCAATGAAAATGAGTAAAAATAAATTATGTCTCGAATGACAAATAAATTATTATTATTTTTTTCAATAAATTATTGTAAGTATTTAGCTTTTTTGGAGACACCTGCTAGCGAAGGAGCTATGCTAACCGAGTTCTATTTATTGGGTTTCAAATGCACCTTATTTTTAAGATAAATCTGCAATGACATGACATAACATTCTAATTTCAAAATTGCTGATTGATAACAAAATGACTTTCACTATTGACATTTTTAACTGAACTCAGAATTTTGATTTTCAATTAATATTATTGTGATGGAGAATCCCAAAATTGTAGAAGTTGGATGGCGAGAAGCATGAGCTTTTAATTTGTGTCACGATATGAATGAAGTGCAGTAAATTACTATACTCATATTTTTATAAAGTATGTTAAATTTATGATTGAGGAAGAAACTGCACTATGCAGAGGATTATTTTGTCTATTTCTTGTTATAAGAAATTTCTAAAATTATTATTTATGTTTATTTTGAAGATGTGTACAATCATGTATGACTATAGATGTTAAACACAAAAAGGAATTCTTTTTTTATATTCAGTTTTATACGAGAAAGCATTCTTCTTTAAAATAATGATATTTATATAAGCGTATATGGTGAAACTTCGGCTCTCTTTTGGCCCCGAATCTTTTGAATTTATTTTTTATTGTAGCTCTCTATATTGTTTGGAATTATTGCATTTTCTGTAATGAAGAGTATGTTCAATAATTAAGGGAGTGCTTATGTAAATTAAGACAATTAAGTGTGCGACTATAAGAAAATATTGTAATATTATCACCCAAACTTTACAATTTATTACTCGAAATTTGAAAAATATGAATATAATTGAACAGATAAGTTATTTTACTAAGGTCAAATGCAAGCTACAGGTTTACAACATTAATGGATATAAGAGATTCGAACTTGAAAGTAGGATTGAAAACTTAAAGCCTTTTTGGAAGAAGAAACGGCAATGACCTCAGAAATGGCGAGGGTGGATATTAATATGGAAGGTGGTAGAAAAATTGAGTGTAAATGTGAATGAAATACCACTATTTGAGACGTAAGAAGCCGCCACAAATTGAACTGAAAATGATAAAGACATATAAAGCGTAGTGAACTCAAGATGGTTTATTATGTTGATGATAAAATTTGGGGTATGCTGACTAAATCTAAAAACCATATTTATATTTATGGGTGAAAAGATGAGTATTGATCTTTAAATCATACTATCGAATTTTTATTAATGTAAGTAAAAGTAAATTTGAGCAAGACCTAGATAATTGATCTTACAACTATCATAAATGAGAATGTTGATGATTCACGATGATAATGTGATATACAACAACAATAGGTAAGATTATTTGTATTATTATTTGGCAACTTGAAATGTTTTTTATCATTTGTTATTTGTTAATGTGCTTAAGTGTTTTTTCTTTACTATTATTTTATTAAATAATATAACATTTGGTTTCCAAAATTACTAAAGACCAAAATAAGACTGAGTCGCGAAACCATTCTACACTTGATTTGTTTGGTTCATCTATGAACATCAATCTGCATCTATCAGCTGCAGTAAACTATAATCGGAGTTCCTTGCAAACGGCGTGAAAGCTGGAAGGCTAACAAAAATTTCAAACCTCCAAATCCATTCGATTATTTTAGAGAGAGTCACATAAATATGAATGGATGATAATGATAATACAAGTGTATCTTGTGTATATTTGAGATTTATCATTGTCTAATTTAACTATTCTAATCAAAGTGTATATTCTTTAAAAATAAATGAGCAATATGAATTAAGAGAGGAATTTATAAGTTTACGGGACAAAAGTTTAATTTCTCTAATCAAGTAAACCTTAGGAATGGGATTGAAGATAGTCAAACAATTAAAAAATGTGTAACTCTAAAGTACTGCTTTAGGAGAGTTACATACTCCCAAACAGTTTATGGTTTCTTGGTAAAAATTCACTCAATATAAAGAATATTTCCTTGGAATAATTATTTAAATTTATCAATTCAAATTAAATAAATATTTCTTATGAACTCTTGTATTCTATATTTTAATTTTTTGATTTTTATTTTCTAGAAAAAGTCAGCGTGGGTACTAATTACATTATACTCAAATTAGCGATATTGGAGATACTTATTACCAAATTGTAGAAGGTGCTACAGAAACAAAATGTTGAGTCTTTATCGTAATATACGGTGTTTCTTTTTTATACAGTATCAACAAGTCCAAAAATTGTGGTAATAAATCGTTTGTTGAGAAATTTTCTTTAGTCTGTAATTAACTAAGTTTTCTATATATCTCGTAAATGCCTGTCGGCGGGAGCTAAATACGCGCTGGTTCATTATTCATTGAAAGTTGAACTGGTATAGTTACTTTTATCATATTTAAACCTTAAATCTAATTTTATCTCCTCATGTTGTAACTAATATATAAATATATGAAATGGAAGGATTATCGAGAAATAATTCTATTACATAAGAAAGGATGGTACGTTTATCGAACTGGATCAAAGTCGAGTATAAAATTTTATGCATTTCTAATCATTATGTTCATAATTATTCTTATTAAGTTGTAGATGTGTTTTGACGAGTGAAAATGTGTTAAACTTTCATTCATTAAATGAAGTGTATTGAATTTCTTTAATATATCTAATTATTTTCTTATTTGAGTTGTTTGCATTGTTGTTGATTATAAATGGTTAAATTATTTTTTTACATATATTTTTTAAGTAATGACTTCCTTGCAAAAGGATGCTACGCTGACGCATTTGGGAGGGCATTGAGGGGCGTCGAAGGTTTCTCTAAATATTTGGAACAACTAGTAGTTATACAAAATTATCACTTTTAAATAACACGGAAATGAGTTCAAATGAGTTAAAAAAAATTAAAAGAAAGAAAGGAATAAAGATTTTGAAACATTGTAAATTACTAAAATTTTTAGAGCAAAAAGTATAAATATAATTTAAGCAAAGAAATTGTGGGCGGAACAAGTAACATTTCTTATACTATGAAAACTTAAATAAACAATTTTAATTTTCTTATTTTCACTAATTTTAGGTACTGATTTGAATCATTATGAAAAAATATCTTTAAATTAGCAAAATCTGAAATCTAATTTGATAAATCAAAATCTTTTTAATTATTAAACATGTTAACTTTCATTTGAACTACTTTTAATACGACGTTAAAAAACCTTGAATCAAACATTTTATTTAAAAGTAATGAATAGACTATTACCTATAATTATTAGTTGTGATATAATATAATTAATGGAAATTTTGTGGAAGCGAGAGATTTTTTATGCTGTTTCGGTATAAAAGATATTTTTATGATAGTTATATGTTACGGTCACTATGGCAATTATAAATTAACGGTATACAATATAAAACAAAATGCACACGGCGAAGACGGCAAAACCTTTCCAATTTGTGAATGTAACCGGCTATGAGCGGGTCAATCGTGGTTGTGTCACTTCCAAATGTGATTAACGTCAATGATTTAAAATGACGATTTCAAACCGCTAATAATTTTGCAGTACTGAGTGATGACTTTAATAACTTTCTGTAAATTACCGTGATGAAAACAACGGCGATTTTTCAACCGTCTCAAAAAGATTATCTGCGGTGATTTAGCCGCTGCTTAAAACTACTTGACAAATTACACCTATTATTTTGTTATTTATTTTACATTTTATTGATTTTTTATCTAAACAATTTACTTATCTATTTTTCCCGCATTTTTCTGTTTTTTAATTTATCTGTGTACTAAGTATAATTCCTTGGGGACCCAACCAAAAATTGAAAAGCATCATGAGTTTTGTTTTTCTATTCTTTCTTGTCTCTCAAAAAAACACAAAATAAATGTAAGGAGGAAAGTATACATTACTTTTCTGACCAATATCACCTATAAATGACAAAAATTAAGATAGCTTTGAAATAAATGAAATTGAAGATGAATCTCTAACCCTCAAACATAACTCTATAAATTTCTTTTGGTCTGAAGAGTACAAATAAATAATGTGAAGAGATATATATACCATTGTATATTGATACGTGAAAATATGAACCTATTAAAATAAGATAAAAGACTCTCTTTTAGTGGAAAAAAAGGAATAAATTTGTTAAATTTCTATATACTGAAGAAAAAGACATACAATAAAATCAAAGTTTTTACGATTTGGTAAAATTGTGAAAAAATTATAAAATTTAAGAAGAAATGTGAGTGAAAAATGATAATACGTAAATAATTGCTAACCAGCGGAAAAATTCCAAAACGGCTAAATAAAATGTTGCGAAGTGAAAATTTCTTCCATGTATAAAAATGTATTTCTTTTTGTTCTCTTTTATTATTCTTTTCTTTACTTTTATAAAGTTTGTGTGTTTTATATATTTGCCTTCGTATTTTGAACGAAAGCTTCTACACATATAATAAACACTTGAATTCTTACTTGGAACGGATTTATTTAATTAAAAAAATTATCAACTATTAGAATTAGAGAGGGTGTAAATACACGGCCTCAGGTATTGGTGCTTTCAGAAGCATATAAAAATCAATTAAAACAAAATATAAATAAAAAATACATTTCTTTTACTTAATGAACCGCTTACGTATTAGAAAAAACCAGCCGCCTTTCACCTTGCTGCTATGCTGTCGTGTCCCCAAGACTAGACCCATTACTAATATCACCTATGTCGCTTAAGAATCTACTAGGTGGAAACTCTAGATATCAATTTTGTTTCAAGATCTTCGCTATTTTTAGTTTAACATAAAGGAGGTTTTGTTGCAATGCACTGTTGTCTAATATGTATCTACAACACAAAGTTTTGTTCCTTGCTATAATTGGGTAGCAACACACCTCTCCTTTGTTAAGGAGACTCCATTTCCTCACTTCCATGAAATTCTAAATCACTATCTCATTTTTATGATTTTTAATATACAAGTTACACATTATATATGAGTTAATAACCACTGATAAATCATGCATTTATAATATAACACCTCAACAATACAAATCTATTAGTATGGCTAAAATAAAATTATTAAAAATTAATTACTCTTTATTGCGATTTGGTGCTATGAAAGGTTAACTTCAGGTTCCATGCTTCCCTGCAATAATATTACATCCATCCTAGATAGGTACATGTGCATACATAATCCTACTGTGGGTTGTGAATTACCTTGGCATGCGATTGAGATTTAATTAAGGTCAAAATGTAAATTAACAGAAATATAATGATATCTCCTTACTGCTCGTATTTATAAATTTTATTGTTGGATATGGTCGGTTCACGTGAGTCTTGAGCCTTATAAAAAAGAGTATATTATGTCAATCAAACTTCTGTATCGCATCCCCATCTGTCTAAAAAAATACCTTTCCCTGGGCTCCCATCTCTCGGGATTTTGGAATTTGAGGTGATGGTTTCCGGAATATATGAATATTTATCATTTAGCCTAAAAATGATGTGTATTAGTAGGGCTATATTATTCATTATGATAATTTAATTAATTAAAAATTTTAATCCTTGATTTTTAAATAATATAATTTAAATACTTAAAATCAATCTTAAAATTGAGGTTAACAAACTTGTTAATTAATTGGAACTACCTTAAGATCATTAACTTGCATTAGGCAATGTTGATGTTGAATATAAGACATCCCTGGTGAATACCTCAGAGTCTAGTAGATATATTTTTAATTACTGAAGTTCCATATAAATGATAAGTAAGGATCAGCTATGAATATTGATAAATATTTACTTTATAACCCCGCAGAACATAATGATACTAGAACGATCTCAATGATCAATGCATTCATCTTCAATCAACTCTTTTTATTTAAGGTTTGGAGCATATTAAAAAGTTACCTGATAGTATCTAATTATAAATAAAAGGAGTAAGGAGCTTTGAAAATATTTGAGAGAATAATAGCATGAGAAATGGCTATAGATAAGGGAAACGATAGCTAAGTTGTTTTGTAGGCTATCATTATGAAGAAATATGAATAGAGAATGCTAATTTTAGTGTAACTAGTATGACAAAATGCATTAATATTGTATATAAATAAAAATTAGAAATTCTGGTATGCTAACCTTCAATATTTTCATCGGCTAAGAAATTCAAGTTAGAAAAATTTGATTTGTGGAATTTGTAACGCCTAGATAAGTAATATTCTTCTTTATTAGATTAGATGTGATATACTCATGAGCAAAATATCAAGGAGGGCAGGAGATTCTATAAGTTTGTTTTTACGTAGAACTAAACCTTATATAATACCTTTCTTATGAAACGTAATATTACATGTAAGGAAAGGGAGATAACATCATTTTCGGTCTTATAAGCTAGCGAAATTCGTCGCATTAATACATGAGAAAATAAAATTATTATTTTTCGATAAATTATTTGTTTTTAATCTTCTTAATATTTTGTTTTTTTAGTTTTTATAAAATAATTAAAAATAAAATTTTTATTTTAAAAGAAAATGATATTTTATCTTCTAAAAATAATGTGTGGTGAAATCTTACAAAATAAAAGATTGGATTTACTTTACTTGTAATTTTTTGCAAAACTATTTATAATCGAATGATATAATTAATAAGGTGAATTTCGTAGTAGATTAAATTTGAAGTATCAATTTATATTATTGTACAAAAAATATCAATATGTAATAAACATTTGGAGTGTCTGCGTATTATTAGTGGCTATAGGAAATTGTTGGCTAAAAGAACTATGGATTTTTCTTACTGCTAAAAGTACTACGTCGGTTTTACGCGGAAAATACAATTGTTCCTTTGATATTAAAAGCTTGAACAATGAATAGATAATTTAGACAAGAAACGGATGAAAAATATATGATAATTAGTTAAATATAGATAATGTGGGCCTATTACATATAATTAATAATAAATATAATTAGAAAATCATAGTATGATCTTTTGAAAGAAATTTTCTGCTAATATTTATTATTAGTTTGAATGTAAAATTAAACGAAAAGATAAAGAATTTTATGGCACAGATCCCGAATTGTGAGAGTGAGGAAATTGACTATATATCGTTTCAATCTTTATTTTTATTTTATTTTTATTTTTTAAATTTTTATAAAAGAGATGGAAATTTTCATGTTCTGTTACGAATTATTTATAATTTAAAATAAAAATATAAAGTATAAATTAATGTATATTAAAACAATTGTTTAAACAAGACATGTTAAATTATTGAAATCTTAAATTATATATTTTGTTATATTTTGAAAATTATATAAAAATAAAAATAACTATATTTATCGTTATGCATAATAAGAACATCATTATTTTTATTTATTTCAAAATAATTTTAAACTTAATTCAAATATTAACTACACATTTATAATAATCTACTTTCTATTTAGTTAAATATTTTTATGAATTGATTATCATTTTTATAATCAATTGATATGAATAATTATATTAATAATATAAAATATAATTGAAATAAATAAATTACGATTAACTTTAATAAAAATATCCCATTATTTATAAATATCAAATACGAGTAAGAAATGAAAATATAATTATTATTATTTAATAAAAATATAATAATTAATTATTTATATGATTAATCAATGCTCTCGTATATATATATACATTTATCATTATTTTTTTTATTTTTTTTGAAAATAAATTTTAATATTTAATTTGTAACGTACTTTTATATATAAGTAAAATTATTTTCTTACATTATTATAAATATTTTTTAATTACCATCTTATAATCAATTGATATGGACAAAATATATTAATAGTATAAAAAAAATATATTTTAATATAAACACGATATATAAAAAAATACTTTATCATATTTAATAAAACCATAATAATTAGTTATTTATTATTAATCAATTATTTATATAATTATTTATAAAAAATATTTAATCGTTTATAATTAATCAATTAAAAATATAATATATTGAAACGAAAAATTACTATTCAAATTATAGCGGGAGGCTCACGCTGATGAAAATCAGCAAAAATTATTTGAAATTTTTTTAAAAATGAGATTTGGCTATTTTGAGGGATATATAAATAATATTTATAAATTTAGTTTGTGAGTTACTAGTCTAAGAAATTGCAGTAGAACCTCGAAGTGGGTGAATGAGTGCTGGTTGGCGACCCTCCTTCAGCTCATAATACCATGTGACTATTTTAAGTAAATGTGGTCAAGCGGCAATAAATAGTATCCCACGTAAATTCGTATACCAAAACGTAAAAGAGAAGTATGGAAAATTTGCCTCCAATGTATTTAGCTTCGTGAATTATTTTTACTAAAGTATAAACCCATTCATCTCTCATTCCCCTTAACTTATATTTTTCTTCCAGGAAATTAATATTTTTATTAGCTTATTGAATTGGAGTTGTTAACAAAAGACAGATAATTGTTTCGAATTTTTACTTGTGGTTTATTTGTTCTGGAAAGTAAATTTCTAAATTATTTTCATTTATGAGTTTAAGTTAAGATTATTTTATTTTTAAAATCTTCGAAAATTTTCTTAGTTATGACTGCAAAAAAGAATTTACTTTTCTAACATTTGTGATATCCATTTAGATTTTGAAATAATAAAAAATTGATGATGTTAAATATATAAGGAGTAATTTTTATTGATTAAGATTCTTTTGTAACAAAAAATTAATTAAATAATTATATAAGTTTAAATTAAATTTATAAAATTATTTTTATTGTAAATAGGCGTGATATTTTTAAATTGATTTTTAATTAGAGATGTAAATTTATTATATCATTTGAAAATATTTAACTTCAATTTATTTAAAAATCTAGCGACCCTTTATTTGTAAACAAAGCAATAACTGTAGTTGTTAAAAAATATTTTTAGCAAACATAAAAGTAAATTTAAGACTATCAAAATTAGAAAGTGTTTAAAGCCCGAAATTTATATTGCTTGTTTATTTTTTATCAAAATATCTGTAATGAAGAATTAGAGAAAAGTTTGTGAGTGTTTAAACTTATATTTAAAAAAAAAGTAAATAAACTGGAATTTAAAATGTATATAAATATTTAATTAAAAAAATTTGTAAACTTAAAATTTTTGGATAAAAAAAAATTATTAAATAGACATAAAAAATGCTATATATATTTAGTATTGTATAAATATAAATATATTAAAATAAATATCATATATTAAAATAAATATAATAAATATAAAAAAAAGATAAATGAACTTTTTGAGATAAATTAAACAAAATATTTTATAAATTTAAATTATGTTTTTAATTTTAAAAAAAAAGTGCAAACCTAAATATATTCGTTAAACAAAAAGTCAGTCTAAGAATTTGGTCTAATTTGCGAAAAAGCTTCCATTCCTTTTGTTAGATAAATAAACAAGCACTTAAAGCTTTATTAAAAAAAGTCTAATTTAATCTATTTAGAAACTTCTATTTATTTTTTTATA